>OZ007598.1:72906825-73506825 GCA_963931845.1 Maratus michaelseni
TAATATTTTGAAAACGTTGATGCTAATAATAAAATATGACTTTTATTAAATTAAAATCACTAATAGCATAATTTTATCTATAGGTACTTGTAATTTATATAAATTTTATCAAAAATAACAACTGATTATCACTGTTGAATCTTTTAAAATTAATTATGTTTTAATTTATAAGGCTTGATTGAAAGGGGGAAAAAAAGAAGAATTTACATTTTATACTTAGACATATCAAATTGACTTTCTATAAGTCAATATGGTAAGTTATTTACATTAAAATATAAAGAATATTTTTCACTTCTACTATCTAATGATACTTTTATCCTTTCTTAAATTCAAAATTAATCAGCCCTTTATATTTCTTACTTTTACCCCATATTTCATAATAAAACAAACTCCTGAAATAGTACTTGGTCAAGTAAATTTTATTGTGAGATGTTTATATCCCCATTGGTCAAAAATTTTCTAGGAATGAGTTTTTGTTCTGAAACCAGTTCCTAATCTTAAGTTACCTTCTGCTGTTTAAAAATAAATAAATAAAATCGTTGATTTGCGAGTACAATTTCCGCATATTTACGAAGTTTCTTTTTCTTTTCCTTTTGAAAGTGATTTTGTAAATGTATCAAAAAGTACCAAAATGCATCAAAAGTAAATGAGTTCGTGTATTTTAGAATATCTTTGAGAGATATGATGGTAAATTTCCATTTTCTCAAAGCTTTGGGATTTCTTTTATTATTATTACACTGAAAAAAATATATATACATAGGGGAAAGTAGGGGAAAACCGGGTACCTAACGGTTTTCCTTTGTTGAACAAAACTCTAGAAAGACAGAACAATCAGAATACCGCAAAAAAGTGTTCGGGGACATCTGTGCTATTGAAAAACGACATCTGTTGCCATAGGAAAATTCTTCTCTCCTTAGGGAAAAAGAGCTTTTCTAGTACCATCTGAAACAGCTCCGAATATTGGTGGTAGGGTAAAACTGGGTACTAATCAGAATTTTTTTTTTTTACACTCCCAGTAACAAAAAGCTTTATTGTAATAAATTTTGAATCAAACTTTAAAACTTATATAGATTTTTTTTTTTTAAGATCAGTAATTTTTTTTTTTTTGTCAGGTTTTCCAGCACTTTTTAATGTTATCATGTAATGGATTTCTCAGCTTTTACTTCTCGTATCCGCTACACTCATCATGTGCCCCACTCTTTGCAGACGGAACATTGTACCTATCTTTCACCACCTGTTGAGTGAAAGAACAATTCATTGCAGAATTCAATGCAAAACCCTGGGTACCCGGTTTTGCCCCAACACATGACCAAGAATCAACGTTGTTGTTATCCTGGATAGCTGGACGTATACACTTCTATTTGGCATCAAAATATCGTGTGGAAGCGATAGAAAACAGTGGTTTACTTACCTAAATCGATCCGTGGGACTGGGTTTATATGAAGAGCAGAAAAGACGGCGAAAGATTAAAACTTTTGAAGTGAGTATCTTTCCAATACCACTACACGGACACAGAGATTA
Organism: Maratus michaelseni; assembly: GCA_963931845.1. Classification (NCBI taxonomy): domain Eukaryota; kingdom Metazoa; phylum Arthropoda; class Arachnida; order Araneae; family Salticidae; genus Maratus; species Maratus michaelseni. Next base: position 72,908,347 of record OZ007598.1, read on the forward strand.
GTGGCTGTGCATGTGAAAAGTGTATAACGTTATCACTTTAGGGGGGAGGGGGTGATCTGGCACTTGATTTCGTAAGATATCTCTAGGGAGAGGGGGATATGTCTTTTGATATTGTTATCATTTTTTATCCAAACAAAATTTTTATTTCTTTTGTACATTGCCCTTACCTCAAAATTGTTATCTTTTTTTTTTTTTTTTTTTTTTTTTTTGTTAAGAAAATAAACAGTTATTAAAGCCATTAAATGATTTTAAAATCACTTTATTCCAAAATATGGAATACTCCAGCGTTCGGCATTCCTGTTCGTCTGCCATATGCGCATATAATCCGCTGTTGGAGAAACCAAATGCGAAATATGTTTGGAATGATACTTGTGCTTACTAGTATTGAAAGGGAAACAATGTTGTCCAACTATTCTGCTTTCGCCCGTCCCGTGCAAGGGGCAAGTGCAAGAATCCAATTATTAATATTACATGGATGATAATTTCTAAAAGTGTGATTTCAGCCGTTTTAAGCGTGTTTTTTGCCTGAATTAAACTTTAGCTTAATATGTGGCGTGTATAAAAATCTGTAGGTAATATACAGGACTGCACGAAAGTGTTCAAGTAAGATTCCGACTGTTGATAGAAATTGGTAACTTTGAGTTTTCTTACTAAACTAATTTCAACATACTATGTAGAATATATATAAATCTATAGTTCAAATACAGGGCTGCACAGAATAATTGAAGTACTTTTCCGGCTATAGACGGCAATTTCTGAATCCTATTTTTAAAATATGTTATGTATTTTATAAAACAATTACTTAAGTGTCTTATTTACATTATTAAACAGCGAAGTATTTTTAAAGTATTGTGGAAGTGTTGGAAAGTTTTTCATAATCTATAGTCGACGCATGATTTTTCTTTCTTGTTTATAGTTTAAAATGATAATACATATAAAAATATTTTATTATAATATATAATTAATTTAAAAATAATTTTATTATAGCATATAAAAATATGTTAAATTAATTAATTCCTATGTTAAAATTAAATTCTTAATTTCAATTTAATATGCAAGTTCTTCATTTCCCTTACATGTATAAGTTCTTCCTATGTATACATTTTCATTTTCAGTTACATGTTTTTCACTAAAGCATTTTGAATTCAAAACTTATCATTTGTCTCATTACTCTCTGTTTGCCATTTTTTCTAACAACTCCTAGATGTTGTGAAATATGCAAGCGAAAGGTATACATTTATTGACGATATGAACAAATATTATGTATTTAATCAATACATGAATTAATTAATGAAAAAGACTAGGATCGTTAAAGCTTTAAAAATAGTAGAAGAATGTAATTTTTACCGTGGTACTTCCCACAGCACGGACATTTTTTTTTTCTAAATACAGTAGAGTACCGCAAATCCGCAATTTTGTAATCCGCAAACGCCTGTAATCCGCACTGTGTATGAATATGAACAAAGAAATTTAATTATTAAAAAATAATTTACCAATGTAATTTTTTCCCTTTTCCCTCCAACTTTAATTTTATTTATTTCTGATACTAAGGGGCTCTGTCACCTGCGTCCTCCGTGAGCCAACACCCCCCCCCCCCCCCTCTCTCTCTCTCTCTATCCGAATATTTTTATCTCGCTACCTCTCTCACACTCTATCTATCAATCAAAATTATATTACAAACCGCAAATTTAAGCTTTTCATAAATTCATTTCATATATTCGAATCATATGTTTGTTTCATATATTCGATTCATATATCCGAATTCATATGTTAATCGTTTCATAAAATCGTTTCATTCGAATTTTATATATTCGTTGGGGCATCCAACCCGGGCTTCCCGGGATATAAAATATAAGTGAAAGCCTTTTTTTTTTCTTTTTCTTTTTTTTCTAACTCTAATAGATTTTTCACATTTAATAATTTTAGATTGCCTACACTGCAAAAAATAATTGTTGATTTTACAGTATAAAACTGGCACCCCAGCTGCCAGTATTATACCGTAAAATTAACAGTATTAAACAGTAAAAAAAAGCAGTGATACGCTGCCGTGTAAGCAGTAATACGCTACCGCGCATGCGCGGTAGCGTATTACTGCTTACACGGCAGCGTATTACTGTTTAATACTGTTAATTTTACGGAATAATACTGGCCGTGAAAGCCTGAAAAAGCAGTGATACGCTGCCGTGTAAGCAGTAATACGCTACCGCGCATGCGCGGTAGCGTATTACTGCTTACACGGCAGCGTATTACTGCTTTTTTTACTGTTTAATACTGTTAATTTTACGGTATAATACTGGCAGCTGGGATGCCAGTTTTATACTGTAAAATCAACAATTATTTTTTGCAGTGTACTAACAACATCAAAAAGCATTTTTGTATATATGTCAATTATATATTCAAATATAAAGTTTTGAAATTTATTAAAAGCGGTAATTTCGTATTGGCCTCATACCAAAAGTTCATAGCTGAAGAAATCGCTAAAACTTTTGTTATTTACAGCAGTTTTTTTTTATTCTGATAATTTCAGCAGTTTTAAGCGCTCATATCAATTACATGTCTCTTAAATTTGTGTTTTATTTATACTATTTTATTTATCGCTTAATGAAGTTTTAATTTCGTTATTGAATGTTTGCTAGAAACAAATGATGAACTTTTTATATCGTTTACAGTGCAAACGGATTAATATTTTGTAATCGTCTGCAAGCGATAGCGATAGATTAAAAAAAAAAAAAAATCTTGCTTGAAATTTAATTTAAATACCATAATAAATGAGTAAATTGCAATACAGTTTTCAAACAAATTGCATTATGAAAGTTTTTTTTTTTTCCTATAAAACGCTGTAAAAATTAAAAATAAGCGATGCTTAGAAATTAAAAAAATTGCAGTAGCAAAAACCCAAAACCGAAATTTCATCGTCAAGTGTTGCCATTCTCTAAATGACGTCAGCGTTACGCACGGGCACGTTTGTCCTTTATAATATAGATAGGATATTATCGCATACCATTTAATACTCTTTTTTTATAGTTTAAAATAATACTACATATAAAAAATATTTTATTTATTTAATCATTCATGTGGTAAATAAAAAAAATTTCTTTGCTTTAAAAAAATTATTCTTACAAAAAAAAGTATTTGTCAAAGAAAAACGGTTACTTGGACAATATATTTAATTTATCATCTAGAAATTATTACAATTTATAGAATTAAAAATTAAAGCCTTTTATTCAAAATCAAAGTAATTAATCCTTTAAATGTTAATAAATATAAAAATAAATAAATTCTTATTTAATTCTTACATATGTATTTAGAATATTTAGCCAAAGATATTGAAATTTCTTAAAACAAAATTTGTGGTCCTACAAATATTTATGACTTGTTATAGACTGCAAGATACAATACAAAAATACAAACCAAATGTTTTAATAGAAATAACTATTGATGATGAATTAAAAAAATATAAAAATCAATAACCTATTTTTTAAATAATTCTTACATTATTTATAGAAATTTAAGAGTGTAATTCTCTTTTAAGCATTAACAATCTAAGTTTGTCCAAAGTATAAATTCAAAAACAAAATTACAAATTAAATAAACATGACGTGTCATCTGCAAAAAGTTTCAAATCTGCCTTACTGTATATCTTATAGGATCCAGAGGACCGTATAAAAATGTCAAAAGTGTAACTTTTTGAAAATGAATTGCAGGACGATTTCGTCAACATATTCTTACTTCCTACATTATTTTGAACACTTTTGATTATTCTCTTACGTTCAGTTGTACTTAGCTTTATATGAAGATGTGTTTCAGGAAGAAATATAAAAATTCTTGTAAAAAATGCAGAAAAAAAAAATTGAAAACATAGTCTACAGAGACATTTTATAAATGAAACTTTGGGTTATCGAAATTTCGAAATGGCCATTCGAAACGCACCACAGAACTTACCTTAGGATGTTTAATATAAAAACAATTAATATTAAGAAGCCTTTCTACAATGCCTTGCTTTATGAGTTTTCTATAGATTTGATATGGGTATCAGACTAGAATATATATATATATATATATATATATATATATATATATATGTAGCATTTTGACGAGGTTGAGATATTACGATGAATAATATTCGATGAAAAGATGGCAGTCTTTCAACGATATAGCAAGTTGCAGTCGACATTAGCGAGTATGGCGAAGTAGAAGGCAATGAAAATGAGTCCACCAAAGTTTTCCAATAAATCCAGCCAATCTCCAGACAAATAATTTTATTAGAAGACGAACAACACAGAAACAATTCCCAAAGGTCTAAAACTTATAGCCCTCGGGCTAACGTTGCTTCACTTCATTGAATTAAGATGTTACTTAGCCAGTTGAATATTCTACGGACATAAAAACACCAAACACATATTTGTTTAGACTTCCAAAAACGTCAAAAATCTAGTGCTCCGACCGATGCGACCTGATTTTGTTCCTTCAGCGGAGACATACAGTAATTTACGTCACGAGCGTACAAACCAATGAGTGAGAGGCTAGCTCCAGCCCAGCAAATGAGGTGCGAAGGAGGAGCTAAGACGGTAAAGAATTCCGAACCTGGTAGCTGATTAATTTTGGAGTGAAACTACCTCAGCGCGCGAAAAATTTAGCATAATAATAATAATAAAAAGAAAATGGCTTTTAAAAAACATCCGAAATGAGAACGCGTCTCAGAATTTTATAGATTGGGGAACTGATAAAAGCTACGAATGATCTTAAATTTTAGATTAAGATTTGGAATAAAATAATTATTAATATACGGATATTTACTTTTAAAAGGACTTTAAATAGGAATAGATATTATTAAGAATTAAGGAAATACTGACTATGACAGAAGTTAGATTAATTTTAAAATATTAATGCGAATAAAATGGAAGGATACGAAGGAAATAAATTTTTATATAACATATATATTTAAATCACCATTTTTTAAAATTATTATTATTAACGACTACGTTCGTTAGTTTTGTACGAAAAATAAATTGTATTGTTTCTATCGATTGCATATCATTCTTTGTTTTTGATTTTTTTTTTAAATTTTTTTTTTATACAACTGTGAATAACAAATTATACATTTTTCAGTATAATCTACATTTTATGTAATATGACAATTTCTTAGTATTCTAATTGTTCCATTTTCTTACCAGATTTTTATTTATAATTTTTGGGAGGAGAGAGGGTGAAGGGTAAACGAGGTTTAATTAAATTAAAAGCGCTTTTAATGCTTATTTCATTCACCGAGGGCAATTCTTAAAAATAAAAAAAATCATTAAATGTCTATTGATTTTTTTTCAGACCCCCTTTTTCATTTCTAAAACAAAACAAATTGCCCGTTTTTGGAGCCCCCGGGGCCTGAACGAGGGTTGTCGAGTATAGTTTGCAGGGGCAGACGTCTCTAGTTGTTAAAAAAATAATACCACCTCAAAGATATAATGTTAAAGCTCATAAATATGTTTCGATGGCAGGCACCTTAAAAATTAATATGGTCAATTTAACCACAATAAAGTGATTCGCATCGTCGTGTCCCAAGACCCAAGGGGAGTCGGTTTAATGAAGTTTTACTGTATATTAGTTTTTAAATCAATTAATCTTTCTATAGAATTAATGCCATAAGCAGACGATTTCTCAGCCATTGATTTTATAATTCAATTCTTCAAGAATAGCAGAACTGATGCATCAGAACTCTGATACCTTTTTATTCATTTTCTTTATTTTTAACCGATTTGTAATCAGAATAGAAAAACTATTTCCGTTGTATCTTCGTCCAGACATTGGAATTTACGAGAAATTTTAACTGGGCATGCGCGATCGATAATCAAGCATGCGCGCCTCTTGATTTCGAAAGGTCGGAGTACTGTTTATAATGTTTTATATCCCGAGATCATTCATTCAAGGAGAAATCGGATCGCGTGGAGGAGTGGAAAAGCCTTAATTTAAATAGCAAGCGGTCATATTTGCAGGCGTATTGTAATAAAATTTACCAGCATAGTTAAACTTCGCTGCCTTAATTCTCTTGCTGGAATTCGTTTCAAACTTACGAGTCAATACACTTGAAATTGTTGAAAGAAGAAAATTTTTAAATGTCAATATTTAATGGAATGAATTGATAGAAAAAGGTATAATTTTTAAAACATAAACTAAAATATTTCAGGATTTAACTTATTCATGATTTAACTCAAGGAAATATAGTTCAACGGACTCTTACTAATATGACACACACATATTATAGGAGTTAGACTGCCAAAGCCCTACTTTTTAATAGAAATATTATTGCGTGGAGAAGTTGAAAAGTTTGAATTTAAATAGGCAGTCGGTCATATTTGCTGGCAGGGCACATTACCGCCTAGGCAAATTTCCACTAAATATTTTTCTTAAAGAAATTTTCTTATTAAATCGCAGAAATCGGCGATTAAATAGGACAAAAATTTCTTAAGAAAGAAGTGGTAGCAGTTTGACTAGGCGGTAATTTAATAATAATATATTTAATGGAATGAATTGATGGAAAAAAGTATAATTTTTAAAAAATAATGTAAACTATTTTGATTTAACTTAAGGAAATGTAGTTCAACGGACTCTTACTAATATGACACACACATATTATGTGAGTTAGACTGCCAAAACCCAACTTTTTAATAGAAATATTATTGCGTGGAAAAATTGAAAAGTTTGAATTTAAATAGGCCTTATTTGTCATATTTGCTGGCAGGGCACCTTACCGTCTAGGCAAATTTCCACTAAATATTTTTCTTAAAGAAATTTTCTTATTTAATCGCAGAAATCGGTGATTAAATAAGACAAAAATTTCTTAAGAAAGAAGTGGTGGCAGTTTGGTTAGGCGGTAATCAGGCCCTGTTTGCTGGCGTCAGGGCCGTACAGAGAGACCGTGGGCCTCGGTAATAATTCCAATGAGGGATCCCTACGATAAGTATGATACAATAACATCTGCTTAAACGGAAACTAAAAAAATCCGTTTTAAACAGGTTAATTTCATTTTAGAAAATAAAATTGCATGGTATTTTTTTTTTTTTTTTGGCAGAACCATGATTTTCTTTTTTCCGTTTATAGAAGGATTCCACTATAAACAGGCTTTACTGTATTAGAAAATAAATTTTCTGAATAGTACTTTAAAAAAAATCGATATAGTATTTGCTTACAATTTTATTTTATTTATTTATTTATTTTTTGCAGTACAGTTTATGCATTTGTAACACTTTTTTTTATCTAAATATTTTAAATAGAAATTAAAAATATAAATAAATTTTAATTGAATTTATCAATTAATTTTGAATGAAAAAGTTAAAAGTACGAAAGAAATAAAATGCGAAACCTTAACATGTTACTCTACCCAGCTTTCCATCTAATTCCAGTTCGCGCATCCATTTCAAAACTTTTTTGAGAGGGGGTGGAGCATTTTTTTTTTTTTTTAATTTGTTGCGCACAGTTGAGAAGCAACTGATATAGATTTATTCTCACATTTGTTTATAAAACTAACCAAAGTATTCATTATTGATAAATGTGCTTCACATAAAGAAAGTTACGATAGCAAGCTTTAGCAAGCGTTATTGGTATTTATACATTTCTGTGCTTGAATTGTTTATGTAATACTAATGGTTCTATTTTAATCAAATATGACAAATTATTTTAGCTTTTGTACAATTTCAGATTTAAAAACTGATACACTTCAAAATATAAAATTCCTTGATGGGGCAATTGCTGCTCCCTAGCCTCCTCCAAATGGTGCCCCTGCATTAAAAGTATCTTTACTGCAGGGGCACCATTGTGCACTGTTAATATTAATCGTAGGTTATTTAAGCGATATAATATAAATGGTACCAGGAAGTACCAACATATATATATATATATATATTCATTATCGATTTTCAGTCAGTAAAATGTAATATCTACAAATGTATTTAAGCACGTCCCAGATAACATTTTGACTTAAAATAAGGCTTTATAATACTGCTCTAAAGCTAAAAATATAGCAAGAGAAGATTTATACAAAGTTATCTACTATCTGTTTTTTTTTTTTTTTTTTTATGTTTAGAAGTTAGAAGAGGGAAAAAAATAGAAATAGTCATATAATATATGTATTTGTAATAACACCAACCGAAACTATTTTTGTTGCGATAGACATTTTGGATATAAACAATTTAAAATACACTAATATTTTGCATCGATCTGAGCAATTTTTCAAAAATTAGAGAAATAGTATTAAAATGGGGTATACAGAAAAAATACAATCATGAAGAATGTTTTCTATAAAATCGGACCAAAGTATAGGTAGATCCACTCCTTATAGTTTCCAAGGAGTATTGCACCATTAAATTAAATAAGAAATCTTTGCCTAATATATTGTTTCCAGATTAAAAATCTTTCAGCATTTAATCGCGAAAATTATGGTAGAACTGGGAGTACGTACACTGTAAACTTTCATATAAATAGTTTCAATATGGAAACGAATCAAAAGAACAATATATCTAGGTTTGTACATGATAGAGAAACAAACTAAAATTAAATTTAAAATGAAGTAATAAAACAAATTAAGGAGTAACACCGGCAACACTTTGACCTATCCAAAACTTAAAAAAACTTTTTTGTTGATTTACTTACCTAAATCGATCGGTGGGGATGGGTTTACATGAAGAGCAGAAAAGACGGCGAAAAATTACAACTTTTCAGATGAGTATCTTTCCAATACCACTACACGGACACAGAGATTAGTGGCTGTGCATATATAACGTTATCACTTTAGGGAGGGAGGGAGGGGGGGGGGCAAAACAAAAAAAAAAACTTTTTTGTTGCTTAAAGTACTTTTTACAAACATGGAAATCATATTTTATTAGTTAGAAATCTCTATAGAAAGTCAAAGGGTAATTATGGAGTTATAGAAGTAGAGTGCGCTGCAATGAGTAAACAGTAACAAAAACTTGAAAGTCTTTTTCAGAACAGCAACTTCCAAAACCAGTGGACATTCTGCTCCGCCAGTTTTCAATCAATAAACTAACTTTTTGAAAATTAATCGTCACATATTTTTTCTAGTTTAATAAGTTGGATATTTCAATATATTAATAGATATTATATATTATACATTATAGCTATTATATGTTACAGCTATGATATTATATATTATTCGATATATTTAATAGCGATTGCTCGCTTTTCTGGGTAACTGCATGTAACGAAAATTTTGGTTGAAATTTTACACTTGACTTTGAATTAATGTCATTTCATTAAATATGCACTGCACATATATATTTTTTAAATGGCTATGTTTTTCACTTGCTTTTGGTCTAAAAAAAACTTTTTTTTATTGTTCCAGTTCAAGTCTACGGTGATTTATCGTGCTCACCACGACCTCTTCTTTTTTCAAAGTGCTCCCACCCAATATCAGTCAAACCACTATTTTTAACACTTTCCAACCTAGTTGAAAAGTGTTTATGACTTCGGTTTGTCTGCCGTCTGCCCGTCTGGCCGTCTACCCGTCTGTCCGTGCTCTAACTCCCGTAAATATGCTCGGATTGCCCTGAAATGTTTATATGTTATTGTCGTTATCTATAGCATGTTCCCTATTTCAGTGGAAGTGTGCAGCACTTGTAGTTTTTTTACAGGGACACTCAAAAGAATTCCGTTACATTACGGTCTATGGGGAAAAATCATTTGCGGTTTATTTTAATGATGTTATACAATTTCAAACACATTGTAATTGATATATATTACTAAGGTGCATTACAAGAAACTTAATATGGAATAGGATGTGCATAGCACTTATAGTTACTTTACAGGGACAGTCAAAAGAATTCCGTTACGTTACGTCTATGGAGAAAAATCGTCTGTGGTTTATTTAAATAATGTTTCAGTATTTTAAACGCATTGAAATTTATATATATCGCATTACAAGAGGCTTGCTACAGAATATTGTGTGTATAGCAGTCATCGTTCATTTACAGGGACAGACAAAAGAATTCTCTACTGTCTGTTAACAATAATTCCTGGAAGTGCGTTTTAAGTTACTGAACGCGATTTTAAATTTAACTCACTTTTTGTCTATTACGTGGTGTGTATAAATTCTGTAGATCCTATACAGGGAAGCACAAAAGTTCGCGAACACATCTCCGTTTATTGACAGAAACTCCAGAAGGAGAATTTTAAACTGTGCTACGCGTTTCCTAACTGAACTCAAATTTAGCATCCTATGTGGTATATATACAAATCTATAGATCCTATACAGGGCTGAATAAAAGTATTCGGATATTTTCCGAATATTGTATATGTTGGAAATTCCTGAAATTATGTTTTTAAATATGTTATGCGTTTTCCAAATTGTTTACTTAGATGTTATCTTTCAGCTTATTAAACGGTATGATTTGTAAAATTATTTTGGAAGCGTTGGAAAGTGTTACATAATCTATGCTTGACGCATGATTTTTCGTTCTTGTTTATTATAGGAAAGAAAAAAATACAATTTTCAACTTTAATATATATAGTATAATAAATTATTGTAAATGGATTTTAATAAATACTTTACATTTCTAAATATATATATATATATATATATATATATATTCCCGAAATAGCTTTAAATTTCAGGGCGTCAAAGTAATGTTACCCATTAAATTATTTAAATGTTATGAACAAATATCTACAATGACAAAGACTATTCAAAAATTCTTTTTTTTTTTGTAATTCCTAATACTATTAGCTCACACCCTCTATATATTTATATATCTTATTCAAAATTTAAATCATTAATAAAATACTTTTTATTCATCCACTCAAGTTCAAGTACATTTTTTTAAAACTTGTAGTGGATGACACTTGATGTTAATACAGTTTTTTCAAATATTAATTCATTAATTAAATTTTATTAATTAATTTTAGTTTTATATGGGAGAAAAAATATCAACACGCAGCCGACTTATTTCAGACATTAGTTACATTTAAAAGCACTCACTCACGAGTCTTGATAGCGCAGTCGGTTAAGCTTTGAGCTCGCGCAACCACAAGGTCCCAGGATCGAGCTTCACCTGGGACGGAAGGAAATTCTCCCGTACTCGAAAATAAATTTCTCTTATATAAGATATTTAGCAGGATATAGATTTAGGAATAAATACCGTCAGTGACAAAGCGTGTACATCGCTGGAAAAAAAAAAAAAAATCTTTTTGACCTAAGTAGGAATTGACTTTAAAAAAAATTTCTTTTATTATTCTTGTTTAATAATACTTTTTATAAAAAGGCCAGGTTAGATTAACACTTAATGCCTATTTAAGTTGTCGTGTACCTACGGACAAAAATATACTGTTTTCAAATACTGTTTTATTCATATAAAAAAGTTATTTAATTTGAAATATTTTAATCAAAACTGCATTCCGAACTTTGTATAAGGATGAAAATTGGTAAAACAAACTTTAGCTATTACTATATACGGCATAAGGAATTCCCTTTTAAAGTCACTTTAGTATTTGAAACAGTTATTTTGAAGATTACGCATACGATTTCGTTAAAAGGGCTAACCAGATTTTCGTGAAACTTTAACTTCTTTATAATAAATGTATACATTCGAAACAACATAAAATCTCGATCCTTGTACTGTTATTCATAAAATTATGTTTGTTTCAAGTTTTTAAAATGTCCGACTTTTAAGAATATTTATTTTTTACTTTTGAAAAGATACGAGACATTTTTTTTTAATAACAAGTTATCTTAATAGAACACTATACTATATTTCAAAGTACCTGAAAAAAAAATAACAATTCATGCTGTTAAGATGACTAGAAAGGTTTGAAATGACGAAAATATTTAATCATTATTATTTTTATCGGTCCGATAGGAAAATTCTTAAAATTACAGTCGTACGTAAACGTTTCGTAACCTGTCAAATATTTGATACATACACAGGAGTACGGGCCCCCTGCTCAGCTCGTAAAGACGTTCTAGCAAATTCAGACTGTTGAATTTTATTATTTGTTAGTTATTTTAATTTAAGATTTTTACGTAAAAAAGTACGAGATTCTTTTGGTATTTTATATAAAAACTAGGACCGAAGGTGGGCCCTCCAGGAGGACCAGGCCCCGGTAATTTCTACCGGCTCTATCCCCCTCTGTACGGGTCTGGCTGGCGTGTTGCCAACAATTAAACCTCGCTATCTATTTTTTCTTTCTTTCAGTATTTATTTGCATTAAACTTATGCTGATATTATAGAACTAGACTTCCTCGTTCAGAAGTCCTCGTCAAGTACGACGGGTGAAAATAAAATGCTTAAAACAAGTTAAATCAGAAAATTAATTTTTAAAAAATGTAAAAACAATATAAGGAAACTGTAATCCAATAAAAGACGAAATGTTTTCTGTAAATATTCACATCCGGTTACAAGAATACAATTACGTCAAAACATGACAGCTAAAATGCACTAGTTTCACGTGAATTGACGATTGTGGAAAATCTCCAGTTTTGGTCAATATCGGATTTGAAAGCTCTAACATAATAACATGACGTCACCGGATCTCTTCGTCACACTTAGGGTTTGATTTAGTCTTTTATTACAATAAATTGTTGAAACAAGATAATTTTTAAGGAGACGCCGCACAGTGGCGAAAAAATCCCCCTTTTTAAAATACATTCTGCTGATGTTTCTGGTATTTTTTTTTTATTACTATAGTCCTAAGTAACACGTTCCTACACTGCGAAAAAAATTGTTGATGTTACTGTATAACACTGTCATCCAATTTTCTATATTTTCGCTATCGGAGACATTTGGAACTAAATCGTTTTGTGAATTATTTCACCCTATGTCTTTATTAGTCACCCTATAAAATGTTATAACACCCCGTTTGTTAGATCAAAATATGAAGCAAATGAAATAGCTTGAGTTGGATTATGGCCAGTGTTTAACATCTTTTATGTTTGGAAAAATATTATAAAACAGGTTGGCCACAAGGAAGATGATGAAGCGGGTGCAATGCTTTCGGACCCCTCCCCTCGCTTACAGGCCCCCTTCCCCTCCCCAACACACACACCAATAACGTAAAACTTTTTTTTTTTTTTTTTTTTTTTTTTTTTTTTTTTTTTACTTTGAGTAACAGTAAATATTTGGTTTCCAAACAGTTTTGTATCCGGGGGTCGGACCTAGATTCCACTAGATTTACCGTATATACTCGTGTATACGTCGAAAACTTTTTGACAAAATTTGGGAATTGAAAGTGGGGGGGGGGGGGGTTATACACGAGTTAGTAAAAACAAAAATAAATAAAGAATATTTCATATTCCGAAAGAAGTGTGAAATACCGGAGTCACCTGGTCTAGGTTGGAAAGAGATATAAAAGCAGACAATGGTCATTTCCTTGTGATTGACAAAAAAAAAAAAAAAAAACTAAACAATAATGTGCGTGTAAATGTTTTGCACCCATTTTCTCGTGATAGAATTCCCTTCAATACAGGGACATTCCTTTCAATATTTTAATCCCCTTTTTAAAAAGAGTTTAACTTGAGAATGTTTCTAGATGTCTCTCCTAAAAGTCCTACAACACAAAAAAATACTATATTTTAACAGTCTAAGAAGTTGTTTACCCTTGTAAATAAGGCTTCAGTAGATTTTTCAAACAATTTTTTAACAATACAATTTTTTAAACAATTTTCAACAATAGTTTAAGCTTCTGCAGTTTTATATAATTATACAGTTTTAAAACGTTGAATTTAAAATAAAAAGTCTGATTAGGAACGTTAAAAATAAAATGTTTACTAATTTAATGAAAATTTATTAATTTTTTTTTATCCTCGATTGCAAATCATTTTTCAACGTTACTACCAGAAATGTGGTTCGACTTATACACGAAAATTCAATTTTTTTCAAAATTTGCGTAAGAATTGGGGTGTCGACCTAAACACGAGTCGACTTATACACGAGTATATACGTATATATAATGTTTGGTTTCCAAACAGTTTTGTATCCGGGCTCAGACCTAGATTCCACTAGTTTTTATTTATTTATTCATTTATTTTTTTACCTTTGATAAGAACGTAGCGTCCCAAAAAATGCTTCTTGCATTCACGCCCTATTAAGAATAAGGTCGGCTCTGTTAATAAATTTCATATCCATGCAATATTTTCTTGATCATTACACCATTTACAAAATGTTAATAAATAACATTAAAAAAACATATTTCAGCGGCCATACCATTTTTAATATTTTATAGTTAGAAAAGAATAATAGACTGATTGAAAACTATTTTTCATATTTTCAATGGCAGTTAAATTGAGTTAAAAGATTAATCACTCTTTGAAAGAGTTAGTAAAAGTGAGCGTGAACTAATGAAAAGTTAATTTAATAAACCTTTCTATCGGTGATTTCACATCAGTAGATAAGGTGCGCTTTTATTTCCAATTCATTTCTCTTTTATTGCTTCAAACTTCACATTTTATGATCATTTCTCATTCACATAAATTTAAGCTTTCTGCGCTTCAACGTATTATAAATGTCATAAAGATTACTGTACTAATTATGATAACAATAACTTTTTAGAAAAATGCATTCCAGGTTTTAAAATTTCGTGTGGACAGATAATAATAATAATAATAATAATAATAATAATAATAAATCTATAACAACTTAAAAAATTCATAAAAACGAAGTATATATCTATAATAATTTTAAAGAAGTTGACTGTCTATCTGTTGGGGATTGTTAGAGAAATCAAGCGCATGTAGAGGTCTACAATTTTGGATAAGGATAGACAAAGACAGGTCCAAATGCACCCGAGGCTCAGATTTATAATTTTTTCAAAAATGATTAGCCGAGATATTAATTAAAAACTAATTAAAATTGGGAAATGGTGAGCTCCCATCGTGCAGCAGATTGCGTCTGCGCCTGTCCGGAGATTCCTCAATTCTACAAAAAGACAAAAATAAAAACTTTTTTTTTTTTTAATTACAATCGCCAAATCCTCCGTCGAATTACATAAAAAGCAAAAAAAGAAAGAAAGAACGAAAGAAAGGAAGAAAGAAAGAAAAAAAAAGAAAAACACGAAAATTTTCTCTGTAGCTTTCAGGCTGTAATGGTACCCTTGGTTTTAAAGAATATTAATATTTACTTTTTCAGAATAAAAAAATAAATGTGGAGCTCAATTACGTGTTAGTTTTCTCCTTTACTGTTTTTTTCTGCAGTTTCAAACTGTCCTCCGAAAGCCCAGGTTGAAAGAAAAAATCGCTTATTAAGGTTACCTTTTTGTTTCTAACAGTGTTTTATTATTATTATTATTATTATTATTATAATTATTTATTATTTCACAAAAAATATTTTTCTAAAATTCGATTTCACGTTGGTTTTCGAATTTTCCAATCTGTTTTCACGTTTTCCGTTTTTTCTGCATTTTAAAACTGACAGTCCGATTTCCTGAAAAGAAATTTAAAAAGAAACAAACCCACTTATTCAGAGTACCTTTCCAGTTGGAGCGATATCTTTGGTTTTAATAAATATTAATATTTACTATAGTTAAACTATGTGAATACAGAAGATAAGGTCCAATTACCTGCTACCACTTTTATTTTCAATCTAGCTCCTACAATTTTGAAAATTAGTGGAGGAAAAAGTCATAGTAGGGTACCTTGATATGTTTCACAACCGTTTAGACAAAATAAATCAGTTTAAAAAGCGTTTTTTGTTTATAAAAAGAAAAATTTCGAAAGTCTGCAATTTTTGAGTAGTGAAAATGTGGTCTAAATACAGGCTACCTTAGTTTTTTTTCCAAAAGAATCACACAAATAGGGATAATTTTTCTAATTAAGAGAAAAGAACATTTTCTTAATAATATGTATTAATTAACAACATTTAATAAGAACAGGGAATTTTTTATATACAGGCATTTTTGTCAAATTTATAAAAACCTTAACGACTATCTATGACAGTCTTATTTCTATTCTGTTCCTAGTTTTGTTTTTTAACTGTTTTTTCTGCTTCGTGCTAAACAAAAAAAGGTTGTTGCTTGAAATGTAGTTGACTTTACAAAAAATCACAAAAATAGTAATCACTGTCTGCGTCGGTACAGTCGGCTATGAGTCCACAGATCGCATTTTAAACATCGAACCCAGAGTTCTCCCTTTATGTCCACAGTGAAAGCACCCTCGCAGAAGACAGAAATTGCATCATCTTCCTCTGTCGAATATCTTCCTTTTTAAAATCGATTTTCTGACCCTTTCGCTTGTATTGTCTTGGTTTTTCTTCTATCATTTTTCTTCTTTCTTTTCCAATTTATTGCGGATGATTTTGGCCAACATTGTAACCACATCCATACATTGTAACAGTCAAATGGGGTAAGAAAGCAATACAGCATCTTTGATCCCATACATAAATTTATTTTCCTCCGCTTCATGCGGAAGAAATCCAGAGAGATCCAAATACCGACTAGCCTGTATTTAGACCACTCTGGGTGGTCGGTATTTGTACACCATTGCTATGTTTAAGTTAAAAACGGTATTACTCATTCATATAGTAAAATAACAATTACGCGCTTGCGCCATTTGTGAGATAAATATGTCTAGACAACAGTTTAATCGTCCATTCAGGCCAATATATACTCAGTATATATATATATATTATTTTTTTTAAAATGAGAAACATATACCTGAAAAAACTTTTGATATCTCAGATTTCGTCGTGCTGACACTTTTGCTCTTACTGTTTTTAAATTAGACAGACTTCGGCGATGTACTTCTCGTGGCCTTCTTCCCTTAATTAAAGGTACAAACTCTCTCTGTCACCGCTAGGGTGCGCTGTGTTCAGTTCTCAGAACACCTACCAGCCGGTATTTGGACCCTAGTCGGCATTTGCACCTTCTCCTCTGTATCTTAGAGGTCAATTTCGAGTTATTTTTAATATTTTTCGTTTTTTTTTCTTTAATTTTCAAATGACACTCCATTTTCTTAGATTTTTTTTTTAAAAAAAAAGACATATTTAGGGTACTTTTTGGTTCTAAGGATATCTTTAGTTTGATATTAATATTTACTATTAAAAAAAAATTCTGGAAGTCGTTTCGCGAATTCTCCAGAGACTTTTTTTTTCTCAGTGCCTTCCCAGATATCATTTCGCGTTTTAAGAGAAATGTGCTTTCAAGACAGCTTGTCAATACTAGCTGATGTTATTTTGCGTTTTAAAAGAGTGAGGAGCGGTGGCGCGTTTTTTTATTTTTTAGATTTTCTCAGGAACTTTTAATGTCAGAAATTAGTTCGTTTAAAAAGATTTTCATTTAATAAGTGTAAAATCATATAAATTCGATATTCGTTTGCAAAAAAACAGACCGGTACGTGCGTAGCACGCCCAGTGTACGCCGTCGAAGGCAGTGGGGCCCCGAACTCTCGGTTCGTTTTGTTTGAATATATTTTCGTTTAAAAATGTAAAATCATACAAATTCGAGAGTCATTTGTAAAAACAGATGAGAGCGTGCGTAGTAAAGATGAGACGGGCTCAGCCCGAGCCCGAGCCCGGGCTCGGGCTCGATTTTTATACCAGCCTTCGGGCTCGGGTGGTCTCGGGCTCATTCTTTCTGGAACTGACAATTTTATTTATTCTCATATATAAAAAATAAAAATAACTATTTCCCCTAAAAATTACATATTCTATTTCACGTAATTTTAATGTTATTTTGATCAGAATGAATAGAAGGGGAAACAGGAATCGTATTATTATTTTTTTCTAGTATTAGAATGTTACTTTAAAAGAAAATTTTGGATATTTGCGACGCGACTGACGACTGGGTGATATGGTGCCAATGCGAAGAGGCTCCAATAATATTTGTTGCTAGATTTTCGTTTGTGACATTAGGATAATTTTTTTATTGGACCGTTTATTTTATTTTATTTTTTTAGAGATCTAATGCAAGATGAATATTTTTTTTTTCATTCTTAGTCAATCAGCATTAGCTTAGGTTTGCAAATTTTTAGTCTTCTATTGTGTGCAAGTCATACTCGCTCTTCATATGAAGACAACGTAAGTGATTCTATTTTTAATTGTGAACTCTGCTGATGCTAAAGCTCTGCTCTGCACATTTACGAAGTCCCTTTCATTCGTAAGTAGATATACTTGTCATATATTGTTATTCCGATAGAAAGCAATCGAAGAGTGTTTCAACTTTTCCTATAAAAGCACAGGATCTTTCAGATACCGGTGTCAATTTTTTAATTTAAGCTGATTTTCAGGAAATTGAAATATTGTTTTAATTAAGGAATCAATTATAAGTTACGATATACACCTTTTATAGGAAATATAAAACGTTGTTCGATTCTTCGGTATAGAAATAGTAATTTCTGCAAATTTCATTCATTTATTCATAAAAGCACTTCGTTAATGTGTCCATCAGATTTGCTGGTTGGGGAGAGAAAAATATTTACATCCTTTTAAGGAAGTATGTTTTTATTTGATACCAAACTTCTCTTTTGATAAGATAGAATGTAAATTTCCATAAAATTAATTATGTGCACTGGATGAACAGTTATTTTCACGTACGAAGTTTTTGAAAAATGAGATATTACTTTTAAAACAATTTTTAAATATTATGCAATTTTTTTCGGTATCGGGCTCGGGCTCTAATAACACAAAATGTTTCGGGCTTGGATTTAAAATCATCGGGCTCGGGCGGGCCCGGTCTCCGAAAAGAGAGCCCGAACTCATCTCTAGTGCGTAGCACTCACTCCCTTGTGTCTTTGTACACTGCCAACTCCAAGTTCGTTTGGATAGATTTTCGTTAAACAAATATAAAATTATACAACTTTTAGGGTGTACGCTGTCAAGTCAGTGTTCCCCTCAAGATTAGCTTCTTCTGGAAAACTTTTCGTGTAAAAATATTTTAGGTATAGTTAAGATTTTAGGTATAATTAAGTTTATTATTATTATTATTGGGCAACGTCGGGTGGATCCGCTTGTAGAAATAAAAGAAAACAGTTTGCACTTGTGTCTGTATCTGCAATGGCTAGCGAAATAGTAGAGGTATGAAAATTTGGAATAGTAAGAATTGCAATAGCAATTTGAATAGCAAGAACTCAAGATGTGTTATCTAATCAGATTATAAAGCTTTAATAAGCTGTTAGTCAGAATCGCCTTCGTAGGTACAACCGTATATTTATAACCAGTAAAGAAAAAGGAAACCTTCGAGATATTTCCAAAACACTACCTCTACTAAAAGCTCCGCATTAAGAACAGATTTTCTAGTTGGTTTCATATGTCTTTAAAGGACGGCCTTAGAAGCTAGGCCTCATATTGCCAGCGAAAAAAACAACTGATATATGTGTTATACTTTTACCTGCACGAATGAGGCACCCCAAGATCACAAAGTGAGTGACAGCATAAAGAAAGAAGAACGATGAATAACTATCATCTTATTATCTATGACTATAATCGTTTTTCAACGCGACTCTTCACATTCCGTGTGCGCCATAAATTTGTTAAAACTTTAAAAATTCACTAAAAAGGAACAACTGATTCTAAACAATTGCTGTTTGCACGAATGTGATTAGAAAGATATCGGATTTTTTTTAATAACAAAAAAAAGTTGTGGTTCAAAAAACTGCCGACAGATGGCGCTGGTATGCATAATATGAAGTACACAAATTACGCTTATAGTAAAAGGCCAGTTTCTTCGAAATGTCTGGCAAGCTCCAGTATCCCAGCACATGAAACGGGACTTTTTCTCGTCTTGAATACTTTTGCCGTGCGGAATTTTCGCAATGCGCCGGTTGCTGAGCTCCCGTTCTTGTAAAAGAGCGTAACCAACAACGCTTGATTTGGTAATACAATAGATCTGATACGATAGATACGATAGACTGCTAGTATCGAATAGAGAATCTGTGTGCAACGAGGTGTTTCATTTGACAGCCTGATTTACATAACTCTGCTTCATATTATGCATGCCAGCGCCATCTATCGGTAATTTTTTTGAACCACAACTTTTTCTGTAATTAAAAAATTTCCGATCTCCCTCTAATCCCATTCCTGCAAACCGCAATTTTTTAGCCTGATTTGTTTATTTTTGATTAATTTTTAAAGTTTTAGCGAATTTATGGCGCACTCGGTATTTTAGCTAGCAAGTCATCAGTTATTAAAATATGACTGAGTTATTAATGTGATGTAAAGTTATGCACTAGCTAGGTTGTTACAGAAATGTTCACTTCAATTTTGAGCTTCTAGGATGAAGCGAATTGTTTTTGTATTTATATACAGATTTTTTTTTAACAAAGTCACTTCGCTTAAATATATATATATATATATATATATATTGTAAAATATGCGGACATCGATTATTATTAATAAATTAATATCCCGGAAATTAATTTAAATTTCAAAACTTTGAGAGCTGTTGTGAATTTTTTGGATCCTTTTGAATATACGATGTTCGCTTAAGTTCGCAATTCGTCATGTTCTTCGCCGAAATGAATTCTTTTTTTTTTCTAACCGGCTGACAAGTCCTACCGGGCTATGACCCAGTTTTACGAGTTTGAGCGCCTAGAAACGGGGCGAAATCGCCTGATCGCCACATGGCGGCGGCCTGTTGGACTAGCAGTTATTCCGTCTTAATAGCAACTCTGTTTTATTTTGCTTGGTTCTATGTTGGCCGGTTACTTAAAGTGGGTTTGCGTATTTAATTTCACGGCCATCGCTACGCTAATTGGTCTGGTAATTTAGAGCTTTGTTCAGGTGACGTGACTTTCACCTGACTAGGCACTTCCAGAAGTATAATTCATAGGAAACTTGGAGGATTTTGCATCCACGGCGGATTTTACATGAACCTGGTGCCATTAGCGTACATGACTGATTTTTAGCTGGCGGCGAGTCCCGAGATGCACTGCCAGCTGGGCCACCGCTGAATATTTCTGTTGGGGTATTTCGATAAAGTGATAAATAACCAAAAGAATGAATTTTGTTGATTTTTGAAATGAAAATAATTTACATAATTACCAGTTAAAAATTTAAACAGAGAGATGCATTAAGCAAAGCAAACCAAATAAATTCTGAATAACTAAAATTAACTAAGTAAATGAATAAATTTGCAAAAAGGGTGTCAACAAGATTCTCATTTATCACAATATCTCATATACCCAACAAGTGGTCTGACGGATTGGAATATTGTTATGGTAATACACATGATACTCATTAAAACCTTACAGGATAAATTTTGAGTAAAAATAAAATAAAAAGGGACCTGCAATCCTTTCAAGATTCGAAAGGCACACAAAAAAAAGGAAGTAAGTTAATAAAAATAAGGAAATAGATAATTAATTAAAGTTGCAAAACATGACCATAACAATGTACGAATTCGCCAAAACCCAGATCGTGAGTGGTATAGTGGTTGATATCATTTCAATAAAAAAAGGTAAACAAAATAACTTTCTTTCAATAAAAAATTGGTGTACTTTAATTATCTTAAATTCAGCTAAAGATATTTAAGAGTTAAATGTAGCTGATATTAAACTTCTTTTACTCATCTCCATTCCTTTGCTATTATTAAGAGTAGGCTAAATTTTACTTTATTCATTATATCTTTTTTTTTTTTTTTTTTTTTTTTTTAAAGAAAAAGGAACTTCACAATATTTTATAGAAACTAACCGAAAATCCTTAAAAATTAAATTAATAATTACTTTCAAAACACAGCAGGAATTTAAATTTACTTATATTATTTTTATTGACAAAAGAAAACTACTTTGGAATCACAATCATAGTAAACTACTCTTAGTAAGGCTTAAATATTAAGTAATTAATTGCTCTGATTATTTAAATAATTAAAAAAGAACTCCTCTAAAAAGTAAAAAGTAAATTTAAGTAAAAAAAAAAAATGAATTTCTACAATACGAGCAAATAGAAAAGAGACAAATTATTCACATAAATTTGAATTTATTAACTTATTAATAAATTTTTAATTGAAACAACAGTTTATCTAAACTTATGATGTAAGATGGGTTGCTAATAACAGGTACTGTCATCATTGATACATTTGAACTCAATTTTTTCTTACACTGTAAAAAATAGCAACAATAAAAGATGCAGAATTAAAGAGAAGAACATTTGTTAAAAGATTACTTACATTTTCTGCATACATGAAGATGTTGTTTGACAGACAAAAAAATAGTGGCAGTTTTAATTGCCAGTTGGCAGCCTATACTACCTAAAAGAAGGGCACTATTTAATGATATTGTTGACAGTGTTGATTTTTGCAACGTAACCTCTTTTTCTCTATGAACATAGTGGGAAATAGTCGATCACACTTTTTCTTCTGCTTTCACTTTCATTACCGGTGAGACCTCAGTGCAGAGTACGGCAACATATTTTCAATTTGACGTCTTTAGGTTTAGATATTAACGGATACGATTGTGACATAATGTCACTAATAAGCGACGATCTTTCGATTTAATGAGTCCGGCTTGAATATTAATAGGTGCGTATTAATCTGGATAGAGTGAACTTAAACGCCCCAACTTTCGGTGAGAATGACCTAATGAAAATGTCTCTAACCAGCGGCGGTGATACGCCAGGTTTAAAATTAACAAAAATGATTACTCCACGCTTAAATATTTAGACGTGATGAATCCAGGTTTGCATGTTACCAGGGGCATACTAAACTTGATACAATGTTCTTTTAAACACCCCAACTGTCGGTGAAAAATATCGATTCAAATCCAGACTATCAGTTCATCGGTCCACCGTACAGGATATACATATGTTCTCGGCTTCACATTACGAGAAAAGCGGTTTCTACTTAGAGGTACTGGTCATTTTAAACAGTCCTGCCATTTCCTCGGTCCATACTCGAATGCCTCCCAAATTCTATCGCCTCCAACAGGAAAAACGTTAAAGGGGGGGGGGGGCATACGCCCACCCCGAAACTAAAAGACACACTACCCCACTTACATTCTCCCGCGCTGGTAAAAGTGTCATAAAATCTCTGACAATACGAGCTGTTATTCGTCGCATGGGAAATAGTATTTTTATTACCCAAGTGTCCGAGTGTTGTAAAAATTCCCATGGGTAAAAGGACCACCGTGCAAGCGAATTTAACTTACAGGGAATATATAAAAATTATGAATTTAAGTAAAAGAGACAATGAATTTGTTTTAGCTTTGACATGTAAAAGAATGAAGAGGTATTTTAACTCCATTATTACAAAACTAATGTTACAAATTAGCAGAGAACAGTAGGTGGGTTATGACTAGTAAACTTATATGGAATAAAATAAAGAGAATATTAAATGAAAAACATTACAATTATTAAAAAAGAGGGGGGGGCTACAACTTATATAGAATAAAATAAAGAGAATATGGAAAATTTAAAATAAATGAAAAAACCACCCTAACATTTCACCTATGGGAACCGAAATAAACTCATGCACTAACTGGGTTGCCAAAGAAAATTTCACTCCAATCTTGGGCATACATGGATAAGACAAAATGATTTCTTATTTATCTATTTACTTTTTTGAAGAAAGAAAAAAAAAAGAAGAAAAGAAAAGAAAAAGCCAAAACAATTTGTTATAAAATATGTTCAAATCGATCACAAATTGCTTAAAATGCAAATATTTAAAAAAGTAAAAGTATTTTTTTGCTATAAAACTATAAATTATCATTAATCAGGACCTCATTTAATATTAGTGTATTTACGCATTACATGTGCATCTAAAATATTTACACTATTTTTAACATATTTCTTCATGAAATGTCATCATCACGGGATCAATTTATTGGCAAAGGCGGAGATTTATTTGTGTGCAATTAGACCCGCAATGTGACTGCAATAGCAAACAATTTAGAAAACAATTCTATTTATCCATCTATCTCCTGGGCAGACTGCCCGATTCCGTTAGATTATTCGACGCCCTTGATACTCGAAAATGACCCCGGTTGCCGGGCAACCAGTTCCGTAATGGGACGCAGTATTGAAAGTTTTCAAGGTCAGCAGGAAATCTGTACTGGGATAGACCGTCGGATTTCTTTAGAACAAGGAAGAATAAAAACAAAAAAATGTTAGGAAAATGTAAGTACATGAAAACAGCTGATGAGATCTTAACTTTTAATTTAAGTTTCGGAATTTGGTAAATTATTAAAAAATATATAGATGCAATGCTTAAAAATATGTTATAGTTTTATAATAAAATTTGTCTAAATATTATTTTATTCATAGAAAATAAAATATTTTTTAAACCGTTTTATAAATAGGTAGATTTTACTCTTTCATGTATTGGATATGGTAAAAGAAAAAAGAAAAAAAGAAAAGCGATTCAGAAACGTTTACAAATTTTAGTGTAACTTTGTAGTTATCTACTACTTTGAAATTCTTCTCCATGTCGTCAGAAACCTTTGAGAAAATAACTATTCAGAAATCTTAAAAACCAAAAGATTTTCAAAATTAGCAGAAACGTTTTTTTATGAAATTTATGTGTAAGAAAGTGTAACTTTCTATTTCAGAAACGTTTTCGTAAACCTAGAAGTTTATTGTTTTTCGAAATTTCTGGTTGGTCACTCTCTAAATGGTTTTTTACGATAAGGAAAATGTTTACAGTTTCGTCGGTAACTGTAAGAGGTCGTTACACTGAATTTTTGTGAAAGTGTCTGCCAGTGTTTAATTTCCAAGGGAAAAAGTACCGGAGCCCTAATATTCTGCAGTTCTAACCACGTAGCCCCCCCCCCCCCCCCCCGCTCCGCCGTCACTCTAATGTTCATATTTGTATTTTATACATTATTTTCAAAACTTAAAGTATTGTTTTTTTATTTAGCAAAATAAAAAAATTAAATACAACTACCTGCGTATACTTTGCTATCAACAGCTTCAGTTATTACTACTTCCAAATAGAAAACTTTGCCTAATCTTAATGTTAATTAATAGCAGAATTCTGCGATTAATTATGATCAGAATTTTGATTCGGAAATAGTGTTAACACAAAAAATTAATAATTCGCAGCTATGCAGAATGGAAAAAAGACTATTTCTGTTTATCAAAATGGCATTAAAATGACTTATGGAAATGAATAAAATTTGAATTTAAGACAGATTGAGCTCGAGCCTGCCCAAAACCCGGATACTGATATAAAAATCGAGCCTGTTTCATCTAAATCTCTTACGTCACTTATAACTGTTTTGATACAAAAGAAGGCAAAAGATTGGAAATGGGAGGGAAAGGAAAGGGTAATTCAGGATTCGTTTTTCGGAAGCGTTATTGCATTGGGCTCCGGAGCGCAATGTTTATGAGCTCCGGTGAATTCTGGACAATATTTAAATATTTACTAAAAACAGAGAAGTATCGTAGCTGAGCTCCGGTGGGCTCAGCGCAAATTAAGCTCTGGTGTCTGCTATATCAGAAGAAATTTCTATTTATTATTTTATTTTTGTAACAGTAGATGTCTTATAATTTAAATACGGATAAGAAGTTTGTGTCGCAAGTTGTGTACTGCGACTTTGTTCTGTATCCCTCTCCCACGTAACAACTATCCTACTCAACGATTTTCCATTCTATAGATGTAACATGCAACTTATAATTAACAAGAGACAGCATTTAAAAAGTCAAACGGCGATTACATGCGTCTAATCATTCGGCTACTAAAGAAGACTGGATTCTGGGTGCTAAGCATATATTCCGACTCATGAGGTTTCATATCTATAAGTCGCCATCAAGCGACTGAAGCAAATAGATTTTAGAAATCGGATATACATATTTAATAAAAATTCTGTGTCAAGTTATATACTCTTTGTCCCGTGTTCCCCTTCCACGTAACAACATCCTGCTTAACGATTTTCCATTCTTTTGATGTAACAAGCAACTTTTAATTTATATGCGAAATCATTTAAAAGCCCAAGCGGCGAATTCACACTTCCGATTAAGATTTCGACTCTGAGGTTTCATTTATAAGTCACAGTCAAGCGACTGCGCCAGATGGATTTTAGAAATGGAATAGATGTATTTAATAAGCATTTTGTGTCGCAATCTATGTACTCTTGATTCCGTCTTCCACTTACACGTAATAACTCTCCTGCACAAACAGTAGCGTAGCCAGGATGGGGGTCCAGATGCTCTTGATACCACTAATTTTGTAAAGTTTTCTTTGCCTTATGTAATCGGAGAACTTTTTGCGATAATCAAGGTGGAAGAAAACTTTACAATTTTACAGGTATCCAGAGCGTTTGGACCCCCTGCCTGGCTACGCCACTGTGCACAAAGATTTTCGATTATACAGATGTAACAATCAACTTATAGTTTGCATGGGACAGCATTTAAAAGGCCAATAAAAAATGCATTTAAAAAGCAGCTAATTCGCACTTTCAGATTACAGTGTCATGCGTCTAATCATTAGGCTACTAAAGAAGACTGGATCCTGTGTGCTACGCTACACATATATTCCGACTGTCGAGGTTTTATCTTTATAGTATATATCGTGTTCACATTATGAAAGTTAAGTCACTTAGCTGAACTTTTTTGAACTGAACAACCCAGAATTAAGCTTCACCCGTTCACATTACTAAACGTTTTAAAAGATTTAACGTAGGGAACCAGATGTGTGGGCATGCGCATAAGTTGTTAAATTTTTAACTGCAACTTCTGACTATACATATTCGTAGTTTATTATTGTTTTTATTCTTTGCGGAATGTTAAATAAATAAATGATTAAAACGATCATTTGAAAAAGCTGATTAATTACTTGTAGAATTCAACTCGAAATTTAAGAGCAGTTTCAAATAAGAAAAATAATTCAGAAAGCAGAGTTACACTCAACTCATAGCTAACTCAGTATCGGAAGTTAAGAGAGTTTCAGAAACTTACTCAAGTCAAAAATTTTGATTCCGGGTCGTCCGCTTCAAAAAACTTCAAGTTAAGTGACTGAATTATCATAATGAGAACGCGATGTAAGTCGCCGTCAAGCGACTGCACTAGATAGATTTTAGAAATGAAATATCCGCCATTAGAGAGAAGCAGATAAGGTGGGTGTCCCTGATATGACCATGCTAAAGTTTAAAAATTTTCCCTGCCATCAATTTGAAAAAAATGAAACCGTTTTATTTATTTTTTATTTATTTATTTTTTTAACTTTCTCAGGTTAATGAACTTTCATAAAAAAATATTGTATTCCCATGAAAATAGTTTTACTAGTCCAAAAAAATAGACCCTCCCCCCAGGGGGATACCTTCTTTAGGTATTCATGGGCTTCGCAACCCCGGGCACCTGAGCGATCTTTCTCTTTTCTTTTTCCTCTCCATTCTCTTGTCTAATCGTTCCTCATTCTTTCACTGTCATTGTGGTTTCCTCTTCTGAGGTGAGGACGAGTCTGCATAAGCCGATTTCATCCTATTTATATCGACTTATGGAGAATTGTAAACCACTCACGTGTTTGCCGTTCGTGGCGACCCGTGTCTCTGGAAAGGGAGATCCTGCAATTTAGGGAAATCAACACACTGCTTTGGCCTGTGCTTCAGCTAGACGGGAGGTGCATTTTGGTCCCGTATGCACCAATCGGCTGGTCAGCTGACTTGTCACTGGCTGGGGATCAAGTGAGCAGTCACATACTAGTCATCTCGTTAAGGGTGGAGATAAAGATAGGTGTGTCTTTTGAACGTATGGGCCCTGGTTAGCACTGGTGCACGAGTGTGCATCCCCTCGTTGGGCTCGGTAGTGGGTGGTGCGACCGGGGTCTGAATTGGTTTTCTCTCTAATATGGATGGAAATACTTCAATTCCTTCTATCTCTCTCCCATGTGGAGAGCAACAAACTGTACTTAATAATTCATTCACACGCTGTTTTGTAATTAAACGCACTGATAGTCTCTATGATAGTTCTTTTAAGAGAACTCCGCCGTTTCTTATTGCAAAAACATTTCAATCTGTATTCGAAGATGGTTGTTCACTTAAAAAACTACAGCCTGGGGATTTGCTTGTTGAGGTTTCTTCAGCCAAACATTCACAATTTCTCTCAAATTTCACAACAGTAGGCTCTTTTTCTGTTTCTGTTCAGGTACCCCAAACTCTAAATACAAGCCATGGTGTAATATCCGAGCCAGAGCTTTTATTCTCTACAAAGGAAGAACTTCTACAAAACTTAAAAGATGAAAATGTCATAGATGCACATCGTATTACTGTCCGTCGGAATGGGCAAGTGCTTCCTAAGAAGCACATCATTCTGACTTTCAATGGCCCTGCTTTGCCGACCAGAATTAAAGCTGCCTACCTGAGCTGTCCTGTCCGACCTTATATACCTAATCCGCTCCTAGCGGCCCCCTCCGGGTGATCCTGACTCTGCACCTTCAGTTGAGAAGATGAAAGCCCGACACAGCGAGATGTTCTTCGACACGATCGGACAGGCAGGAGACGGATGGACCACCATCTCACCGTGGTGCGCCAGTGGTAGAGGGACGTCCGAATAAGCCGGAGATACCACAAAGACTCGGTAACGCGGGCCACCGAGTCTGGGTCTGTCCCTCATAAACGCAGATTTTCTGCGGCGTGAGGACTCGGCCAATGCTTGGAGCCTCCTCCATAGGTGCTGGATGGTCGTCCTGTAGGCTAATCTCAGTTGCTTGAGCGGGCCCCTCGCCCTGCGCCGAGGTAAGTGAAGCTGAGAAACGGCTAACTAACCGGTGGACAGACCGTCTCCAAAACTTTATCCGAGGAATTGACGGAGGTGAGATTGAACTCCGAAGAGCACGGTGCGTGGTGGTTTTGTTGTGACGCTTGGTCAGTGCGTGAGGCGGCGTGAAGCGACCCTCGGTACTGCCAAGTGGCAGAGCGTAGTTACCGGCATGCAGGTTGTGGACTGCATGGTCCACAACCACCACGTCATCCTCTGCAGCTGGAGTAGTTGTGTGTCGACCTCAAGGTCGGGCAGAAAGTGGATTGCCCGTTCGTACCAAGATTGGTACGAGTCCTCGGAGTCACTCAGGTTTCCGTGCGACCGTATCAACTCATTGAGAGGGAAAGGTTTCTTTCCCTGGACTGTTCGACTACGAGTAATCGGAGACTTGCCGATTAACGCGGCGGCGATCAAGCTAAAACTCGAACCTCGGGTCGAAAACCAATCCAGCGTGTCTTTGCGTAATAGGAGCTTTCTGCGCCCGATGGTTGGATCAGCAGGAGTCTAACATTAACTTTCAAGCTACTAAACTCGATCAGGACCACCTCTCTGGCGCTTTTGAAGGAGTTTTTCATGACCTTCAGAGCCCGATAGTGGTGCCTACTTTTCTTCCGTTGTTGTGTTTGTGTTATGTTTTTGTTTTACATATGGATTAACCCCTAGTTGAGTCGATCGGCCACCACCTGCATTTCGCTGTAGGGGCTAGCTGGAAGCAAAACTTCTGCGGGGGACAACCTTAGCCAGTGCGTGTCCATGCGTCAGGGACCTTTATCCACAAGGTCCCGGGCTAGCTCCCTGGGCTTCTCCTACTCGCCGCGGCCGATGAAAAAGTCGTTTCCTCTTTCCCTAGGACTCGATGATCGGAAACCGCAGTACAGCAAGGGTCGATGAGGAAGTTCAGCATGTGGCCTAGGACCCGGTTCCCTCTTTACGGTTCCGGCTACGAAGCCGTCGGAGGACTCCAGCGTCTCACCAGGTGTTTTTGTGGTGATGTCCTCGAAGTTTGGGCCCCACCGCATGTCGCAACGACCTCTGTCGTCAAACCCTTGGGTTCAATGGGAGTGATGCGCAGGTAGCGGTGCTCCCACCGACCGCAGTGCTTACAGGAGGACCCTCCTGGTCAAGCGCGTTAATTAGTCCCAATAAATATGGCCATCTGGATGACCATATCAGGAGCAGGTCAGCTTTCATGAAAATTGTTTGATTTTGAAAAACTTGTAAAATGTACACCATCAACGACAGCACCAACTGATAGAACATTAAAAACTGAACAGAGTATGATGATATTCATAAAAAAAAAATTCTTTTAAAAACGTGCATAAAAAAAGAAGACTTATCAGATAAAAAGAAGTAGAGATTACACCAAATACGTAAAATTGAAAATGGGCGTCAAGTTGTACAACCCAGCTGAATGGCAAGTGATCACGGGATACACTAGGAGGTTTCTTCACGGTGTGCTCATGCCATTTAACGGATTTTTTGGTTAGTTAACGTATGATAGGGATGGCCATATCAGGAACATAGCCATAACAGGGGCAACCTACTTTACATTTTGTGGGAATCAAACCTAACACTTCCTAGGAATTGACGAAAAGCAGCGCTATACTACTTGGCTACGGATAGAGTTGCCAAGTTTACTGTCACAAAAAAGTGGGACAGTGGCTTCTAAATCGGAACATAAAAATACAGTAAATCTTATAAAAATGGATCCTGTCCATATCAAAATCTTGTCTTAACCCTTTAACGGGCGGTGGTTACAAAAAAGGACACCTAATTTTAATTCCAAAACTGACAAACGGCACCCAGAATATTTAATTAAAATTTTCCTTTTGTTAAGTACCGGAAAATAAGCAAGTTTATATTTTCTAATGAATTCGTTTGTTATTTCTGGTGTCAGTCCATTATTTCATCATTTTACAAACAGGCTTACTACGCGCCGGAAAGGGTTAAACGAAAATTTTCGTGTAATTTTCGAAAATAAAACTGTAAATTATGCTTTTTACGACGGCATCTTTCTTTGGCTACTCGAGGTTCCATCTTAATAGAGTTTTATTGCATTAAATAAA
Organism: Maratus michaelseni; assembly: GCA_963931845.1. NCBI lineage: Eukaryota > Metazoa > Arthropoda > Arachnida > Araneae > Salticidae > Maratus > Maratus michaelseni. The sequence goes on from OZ007598.1 coordinate 72,939,023, forward strand.
CACAATAATCTATTCTATACAATAAAATCTGTGAAAGTGAAATTGCTAAGAGACTGAAACAAAATTCAGTTTTGGAGAGGTTTCGGGCTGAGCCGTTATAATTGCAATGGTATTCCTTTCGTGTGACCATATTATTTATAGTTTTAGACAAGATCCCGTTATAAGCAGGTTCTGTTTTAAAAGGTTTTACTAAAAACAATACAATCTGTAAAACAGAAATTCTAAAGGTATTTTTTTTTTGTCTTAAGCAGGTTTTTGTCTTAGGACTGTTCTGAAACATAAAGGGGCTACACTGTCAAAAATTTGCAGCAAACTGTCCAGTTATTTGACCGTTTTTATAGAAAACGGTTACATAACCGTAATTTAACTCTAATCTGACAATATTATTGCCCATATTATGCTCAGAATAGAGTTAAATTGCGGTTATGTAACCATTATCTATAAAAACGGTCAAATGACTGGACAGTTTGCTGCAAAATTTTAACAGTGTACTTTCAGAAACATTTTTTAATTCATTTTTGTTCGGAAAGGCATAAAATAGGCATGTGTTGTTATTCAGAAACTATGTAATCGAAACACGTTTTCCATTTTTTGATAAAGGCACAAAATCTTTCAAAAACCAATGTTATAGTCAGCGTTTTGTACCGAATTTCCGATGTTTCAGCACGAGAAAAGAGAAAAACGTGTTGTCACGTTATACGAGTCGCTTATAACTCGATAAGTAATTTATTTATTTAAAAAAAAAATAAAGGGAAAACTCATTTCGATTCCAAATCACTTCCATAGTCAGGCCTGCCAATTTTATGCCTTCTAATTTAAAATCGAGTCAGAAAATGTGTCAGAAAATTTCTCGTTGTTGAGCAGATCATTTGATTTATACCGTATTCTCTTCGCTGGAACCATGCAAAAATTCCGTTACAGACCAGTTCTGTTTTCTCAGGTTTTACTGTATTATAGTTCCACTCGCTACAGATTAACAAATAGCATGGTAGTAAAAAAAAATTAAAGGAATTTGTGTATCATGAAAAGTCGGGACTTTTGGCGTCCCGCGCAGTAATTCCGCGGAACGGGTCTTGGAAGTTCTTCTTAAAGCGCATACTCAAAACATAAAAAAAAAAAAAAAGCTAATGAAACTACTGGTGTTTACAATAAAGGATCAATCAAATTTAGCTGTGGAATCTCAGTAGAAAAACTGTTAAAAAAATAAAATACTTTCGAGTATTTCACACGAAATGACGGACACGCCGCGCGATTTGGCGAGATACACGCGTTTCCTCACCAAATGAAAGCGATTTAAATACATTTGGAAATTGCTTGTTAAATGAGTGTTTAAATGTGAAGTACTTTTGAATTTAAACTTAATCAATGAAACAGTTTATTTAAATTATGGTTTTACCGGTTGGATAAGTTTTAAGGGTATTTTAACACTAAAGGCCCGATTAAGAACGCTGTCGTTATACATTTCGATATTGACGAAGTCCTTGACAACAACACTTTTCTTTTATTGTCTCCGACACTAGCAATATCGAAATCACATTGACAGTGTTCTGAATCGGACCATCATTTTGAGGTTGAAACAAGTTTAATCAATTTAAAATTCGTTCTAAAACGGTAAAAAATACCACCGTTAAATTTCATTATATTTACATACACTGCAAAAAAAAAGAAAAACAAGTTGGAAATTGTACGTCAAACGTTACAAACGAGGTGCGTTCGTACGCACGTTTTAGAATTAAATTCATGATATCCCGTGCGTAGAACGGGTTAAACAGCTAGTTAAGTATATATTTTATGACACTGTTCATACAAATATCTTAACTAGTTATATAAATATTCAGATATACAGTGTCTCACATAAGTGATGGGACACTTGTGCTTTACAAAAGGAAACTAATCAAATAAATTAAAAAAACATGTACACATTTTTTTTGTGGGTGTGTTTCATACTTAAATTTAGTAAAGATTATTACATAACATACATTTTGTCAAAATATTAAAATATTAATTTAATAAAAATACAAATGTTTAGAACGGAGCAAAAAATAGCTCACATAAGTGATGGGACACCATTATATATGCAACAAAAATGGCCTGAAATAAGCAATAAAAATATTTTTTGGGGTTTTATTTTTACTTAAAAGCAATTGGCAATAATTTATAAAATCGTCTGCAGTATTTCTCTCCAGTTTGTTTTGGAATTTTTGTGTTTTTTAGCTCTGTGTAGTCATGAATGCTAAACGAAAAGAAACTTCGCCTGAAATTCGAAAATTAGTTATTAATTTGCATATTGAACGTGGAAAATCTATTAGAAAAACTGCTGAAACAGTTAACTTGAGTCGTTCAACAGTTTTCAATATCATTAAACGATATAAAAAGAATCATATGATTCAGGATAAAAGAAGACCTGGCTGACCATCAAAGCTATCCAATGGAATAAAGCGAATTATCGTTCGAAATATTAAAAAAAATCCAAGAATTAGTGCTTCAAAAGTTGCTGCTGATTTATAAGCATTATATGGAATAATTGTTAATCCTGAAACTATTAGAAGGGTAATTCGATCTGCTGGATATCACGGTAGAGTAGCCAGGAAAAAATTCTTCGTAAGTGAAAAGAATAGAAAACTCAGACTAGCTTTCGCAAAATCCAACATAAATAAGAATTCTGATTACTGGAATAAAGTTATATTTGCTGATGAGAGTAAATTTAATATATTTGGTTCTGACGGTAGAATCTTGGTGTGGAGAAAACCCAGGGAAGAACTTCGCAAACAGAACTTGGTACCAACAGTAAAACATGGTGGAGGAGGAGTTATGGTATGGGGGTGTATGTCGTCCGCTGGAGTTGGTAATTTTGTTTTTATTGACAGTATAATGGATCAGTACAAGTATATTGATATTTTAAAGCAAAATTTGAAATCTTCAGCACGAAAATTGAACCTTCATAACGATTTTAAATTCTACCAGGACAATGACCCCAAGCACACTGCTCTGAACGTTAGACTCTGGCTGCTATATAACTGTCCTGAAATAATAAAAACACCACCACAATCTCCAGACTTAAATCCCATAGAGAATATTTGGCAAGAATTGGAATCAAGAATTCGCAAACACACCATTTCTTCAAAACAACAACTAAAATCGGTGCTTCAAGAAGAATGGGGTAAAATCACTCCAGAAATCACAAAAAAATAGTCGAATCCATCCCAAAAAGATTAAATCATGTTTTAAAAGTAAAAGGAAATCCAACAAAATATTAAAACCTTTTAAAAAGTAAAATTTGTGGATAAATATTTGATGGAAAAGTAAGTGTCCCATCACTTATGTGAGCCATTTTTTGCTCCGTTCTGAACAATTGTATTTTTACTAAATTAATATTTTAATATTTTGACAAAATGTATGTTATGTAATAATTGTTACTAACTTTAAATATGAAACACACCCAAAAAATTTTTGCACATGTTTGTTTATTTATTTTATTGCAGTTTCTTTTTATAAAGCACAAGTGTCCCATCACTTTTGTGAGACACTGTATATGTATCAGCTAGTTATATAAATATTCAGATCTTGATGATTTTTAATTCTGTGAAATGAATTATATCGTCTGCAGATTAATTTCTGTCATAAAATAAGTATCTCGGTCGCTTGACGATTAAACTTCGGAAGCTCCTATAACAAAAAAGCACCGATTTAAAAAAAAAAAATTCAAATTTCTTAATAAATATTTTTATTAATATCTCCTAAAGTTTTGATTCGATTTTAATAAAATTTGAAATGTCTCGACAAAATTCTGCAAAGATAATATATTTTAAATTACAAACCATTTGGTTGGGTAGTTTTTGCGTTGTTATATGCGGACAGACAGACAGACGGACAGACAGACAGACAGACAGACGGACAGAGAGACGGACGGACCAAACGACGACTATAGGTGCTACGTATTTATATAATTACGAACGCACCTAAAAAGTGTTGATTTTACAGTATAATACTGGCAGCTGGGATGTCAGTATTATACTGTAAAATCAGCAATTTTTTTTTTTCAGTGTATAAATTTATATGACAAATATCTGTAGTTATACAAATGTATTTAGTTAGGTTAAACATACTAAAACTAGTTTAGTATGAAGAATAGAAAAATTTTTCCCTTAAAGAGTATTTATCATAAAAGCATATTTTTAAAAATTTCACTGTGTCGCCAAACGCCAAAAACATGAACATTTTCTTTATTATTATTATTATTTTTTTTTTTTTTACGGACGCTTTATACAGATTCCTCGGGATTTTTTCTTTTTTTTTTTTTTTTATAAACATATATATCCTTATGAGAAGACTATTCAGTAATTTATTCAAAATTTTCTGAGTATGCGTTTCTGGACCAATTTAGTAATTAGATTGAATAAAAAAATATGTTTGAAACATAGACTATATTGCATTTCCCTTCTTTATAAAGACGCGTATTTGCTTATACACTGGAAAAAAAATTGATTTTACGGTATAATACCAGCTGGAAGGCAATATTATACCGTAAAATCAACTTTTTTTTTTTTTTTTTTTTTTTTTTTTAGTGTATGCATCATTTGTTTGCTTTAAAATATGATTCATAAATAGCCTGATTACCAATTATGTTTTTCCACCAATAAAAATGAATAGAAATTTCTGCTTTATTCATGACAGTAATTTTGCATGAATAGGGCGTTTAAATAAGTCGAAAATTTCTATTAAAAGTTACTGGTGAAAGTTTACCCAGTTGGTAATCAAACCCTGGGTTCATACATAAAATTTGCTATTCTGATCAAAATAAACGTTAATTATTCATACAAAATATAGATCGTATAAAAGAAAAAAAAAACTTTATATTTAAAATAACATGCAATAACACTATAGTTGCCAACAAATTGTTCAGGGATTTTCGAAAACCTTTTATCTTCGTATGAGGAAAACGTAATCTCTTTTGAATAGTTTGTCTGCATCTCAAGTAAAAAAGTCTTCAACAGAAGCAGTTTTTAGATTTAACTATATAAAAAAAATTACATTATTCTTTTTTGTTAGTATTTTTTATGAAACACTTTCCCTTTTATCTTTTAGTCTAAGAGTGTAGTTTAATTTTACTCACCAGATGTGGTTCGTAATTTTCGAGGAAAAAAGTTTCCGTTTTATAATCTTATTTAAACAAAACAAAACAAAAATTTTAAACAATTTTGTGTTTTTCTCGTCAAAAATTAAATGATAAAACATTTGTTAAGTAATAGTTTATTTCATTTCTGTCGATTTATCTTTCATTTTAAGAACCTTTGCTTTAAGTGGTCAAGTACCACTGAAATGCGAAAAAGTAAGAAAAAGTTTTGAAGCTTATTATCTTAAAAATTAGACTCACTTCTACAAAGCTTTAAAAGAATATCTAAAAAATCCCACTCTTTTGAATTTGGCCTTTTAAAAAATTTAAAAAAATTAATTTTTAAGATGTTCCAACTTAGTTGTAAAGTATTTATGACTTCGGTTTGTCTGTCTGGCCGTCAGTCTTTCTGTCAATCTGGCCATGCTCTAACCCGTATAAATATACTTGGATTACCATGAGCTTTGTATGTATTATTGAGGTTTACGATAGGACATTCAAATTGAAAGTGGTATGAGTAGTGGGTTGTATTTATAGTTGGTTTACGGGGACACACAAAATAATTCCGTTACATTTCCATGATGGTCTATGGGGAAAAGTCATTTACAGGGCATTTTAGTAAAGTTACATTGTTTCAAACAGAATGAAATTGATATCCATTATTGAGGTGTTATACAACATTCTTCATGTGGAATATGAAGCCTTTATCATTCATTTACAGAGACACACAAAAGAGTTCATTATGGCTTATGGGGGAAAATGATTCGCAGTGTATTTAATGATGTTACACTATTTTAAACATAATGAAATTGATGTGTCTTGTTGAGGATTTTCGGAATAGTGATCGTCTATATATTAAAAATATTAGCTGGTTTCGGATATCAGCGTCCCGGGCTCCAGAATGGTAGGCGGAGGACACGCCAAATGAAGCTTTATTTGTCGTTTGATACAAAACATTATATATATATATATATATATATATATGAAATTTGGGTAAAAATGCTTTGCAGGTGCGGTAAATCCAAAAGAAAAACTGAGTCAAGGGCATTAAAATTGACAAATAGATAAAAAGATTGCTGAGGTCGTGTGACTGCCGAAGAGTATATGTAAGTACAGAAAGCAGGTTAATATGATGTCATTAGAGAATTAAAAAGAAAATTAATCTGACGTCCTATTGGAAGTTTAACGGACTTTTTCAAATGTTTGAGAATAATACAAAGAGAGTATCAATATGAGTAATTGAGAAAGCAAGTAGATAGGACGTCAGCAAGTGATTATAACGTCATATGAGTTTGAGGAACGTATTGAATCATGATAAAAACCCGATTATGGAAATATTGGAATATTTTAACATTTTGAAGGTCTCTATACAACATGTTTAATTTTGAAATTGATTTTTTTTTGTAATATCACATTTAGTCAGCAGCTATTATACTATTATACTCGCTATTATACTCGGGCGGGTTCAGATATTCGAAAAAACGAGAAAAATAGACCGGTAAACTTTACTTTATAAAAAACATGACTTTTTTTTTAATGAAATTTATTTGGATTTATGAAAGAAAGGATAAAGTGTTTTGAAAGGAATATTAAACGAAACCCATTGTGCGATCTACGATCACACTTACTCACTTGTTAATATCTTATTATCTGAATTAAATGCAAATAAACAGATTCATACTGCATTTACAATGAACTTGAAAAGGAAGATTGAAAACAAAGAGTTAAATTGCACTGTTGGCTGAGTTCGATTGAAAAAATAAATAAATTCATGTACTTAATAGTTTTGAAAAAAAAAAAAATTCTTAAAATTCAATGACTACGTAAAAAAGATTTAAACTTCATTCTACGTATTTTAAGATTAAAAGATATGAAGCCCTCAGTTCAGAAGAGTAAAATACGGCTTCTGGTGACCATTTTACAGGAATTGTGTCTTAATTTACATAATATTTACTAATTTGTGTAATATTTTTCATTTTAAAAGCACCGAGACCGAATACAATGGGTATTCAGATGAATACAATGCATGAATGAATACAAGACATTTTGTTAAAAGATTATTTCCTTTTTTTTTTCCCTCTAAAAAAAAAGTTTTTCACGATAAAAAAAAAATGGCAATATAAAGATTGTGTATTTTTTTTTTTTTTTAATCTGAAACCTTTATTTTAGTCCTTCCGTATCGTAAAAACACCAAAAATGCGCTGTGGCGGTCTAAAACGTAAGGAAATTCCAATATACATGCATACATACCTAAATCGTTTAAAAAATACCGAAAACGAATTCAGATAACATCACAATGTAAAGACCAAAATTTCCATAATTGGGTTTTTATCATGATTACAATACTTTCCTTACGTTATATGTGCTCGGAAAGTAAAACAGTTTTACTAAATGAAATCACGTTCTGATGAAACAAATCTTGTATCAACATATCATGAACGTGAGCAATAAAACTATTTATTTGAATAAAAAGTAAAAATATTAGAAAATAACATAATGCAGTCGGATCCGGTTAAGACGTTCACTGTTAATATTCGATCCCGCTTAATACGTGGATTTTTTTCGGTCTCTTGAATTTTTACCATTAGACTAATGTAAAAATATCGCGTTTAATACACGAACGGTTATTACGCGATCCAGCTGTACCTCGAGGCAAAAAAAATATTGCTAAGACGCGAATTCATAGACCAAGATACGAATTTCTTTCTCTCTTATCCAGTGTTGCCAGTATCCTTTTTGCCATGTTAACACTTTTTTTTTCCATTAAAGGAAAATGTAGTTTTATCGGTACCACTCCACTTGATTATCCCGTCGACCAAGAAACTATCGCCAAACTAAAAGATTAAATGGCAATAACGGATGATCGTAAATGTCACATTCACTTACGTGTTTGTTACGTCATCAAGTGATTTTTAATTCGACGTTTTATTTGTATTTTTATTAATGTTTCGCTAATTTATTTGTTCCTTAGTTTTAAAATAAAAATTATGTCAACAGACGATTTTATCAAATTATGATTATGATTCTGACGATTATGTCAAAAGAGATTTGTATAATTTTGGCGATTTGTATAATTTGGCGATTTGTATAATTTGGCGAAATTGGTCGACGGAATAATCAAGTACTACCGTTTTTAACACTTTCCAACCTAGTTGATAAGTGTTTATGACTTCGGTTTGTCTGTCGTCTGCCCGTGCTCTAACTCTCGTAAATAGGCTCGGATTGCGCTGCAATTTTTATATGTTATTGTCGTTATCTATAGCATGTTCCCTATTTCAACTGAAGTGCGTAGCACTTATAGTTTTTTTTACAGAGACACTCAAAAGAATTCCGTTACATTACGGTCTATGGGGAAAAATCATTTGCGGTTTATTTTAATGATGTTACGCAATTTCAAACACATTGTAATTTATATATATCGCTAAGGTGCATTACAAGAAGCTTAATATGGAATAGGGTGTGCACAGCACTTTACAGGGACAGTCAAAAGAATTCCGTTACATTACGTCTATGGAGAAAAATCGTTTGCGGTTTAATTAAATAATGTTTCACTATTTTAAACGCATTGAAATTTATATATATCACTAAGGTGCATTACAAGAGGCTTACTACAGAATATTGTGTGTATAGCAGTCATTTACAGGGACACACAAAAGAATTCTCTACTGTATGTTAACAATAATTCTTGGACGTGCGTTTTAAGTTACTGAACGCGATTTTAAATTTAACTCACTTTTTGTCTATTACTTGGTGTGTATAAATTCTGTATTTCATATACAGGGCAGCACAAAAGTTCGCGAACACGTTTCCGTTTATTGACAGAAACTCCAGAAGGAGATTTTAAACTGTGCTACGCGTTTCCTAACTAAACTAAAATTTAGCATCCTATGTAGTATATATACAAATCTATAGATCCTATACAGGGCTGAATAAAAGTATTCGGATATTTTTCCAATGTATATGTTGGAAATTCCTGAAATTACGTTTTTAAATATGTTATGTGTTTTCCAAATTGTTTACTTAGATGTTGTCTTTCAGCTTATTAAACGGTAATGATTTGTAAAATTATTTTGGAAGCGTTGGAAAGTGATACATAATCTATGCTTGACGCATGATTTTTCGTTCTTGTTTCTAATTATATTAAAAATTAAGGACTGATTATAAGGGTGCTCATTACCACAGGTACTAAATATGATTTAAATAGCTAGATTGCGCTGCAAAGATTTTAATTTTTTGGCTTGTGTTAAAAAAATTAGGCTAGCATGAAAATTAATTTTCTTGCTTTATCTTTCGTTGTAACGTATATTAAATACAAATATAATCGAGAACAAAGCCATATTTGAATCCATACTTATTTTCAGTTATTCCAGTCGGCCCTAGAAAAACAAACGATGAGTTAAACTTGAATACAGTTAAATTGTAATCCAAACTTGCACAAATGACACGAGAACGCGACCGTAAATATTACATCATATAAATGAAAGCTGGAAGTTCATTTAGGCTCAATTTCTGCAACATTATGCAAATCACATTTAATACGCGACTTTTGTCCAACCAGGTTCGACGTTCGACTTTATTTTTTATTTTCGACAATATCTTTTATGGGCTTTGTCGGCCGACGTCTTTCGGGGAAGAAACTTTAGATTTTCAATTCGACGGCGAGATATTGGTACGATTGACTTCCAGTCAGGGTTGTTAAATGCTCGGGTTTTTTCAGATAAAACCCAACCCACTGGGTTTTATCAGTTTTATCAGTGTTTTTTGGGTTTTATCAGGGTTTTTTGGGTTTTATCAGTGTTTTTTGGGGTTTTATCAGGGTTTTTTAAGTTAGAGGTGGTTCAGAATGTTTGGAAAAAAAAACGTACTTACTACTAAATACAATTTAAAGTAACTAATTGATTACAAAAAAAGTCCTTCCGGCCTGTACCGGGAGGAAAAGGTAGCATTCCTATATCTTCGTTTTAAAATTTTAGCTAATGTTACACGAAAAAAGCAAGTTAAAATGCAAAGAAAATGTTTACAAAAGATTCGTTAATACTGAATTTGAATAAGAAATTCTCCAAATTATGGAGCAATAGCCAAATTGGCTTCATTTATGAAGACTTATTTTAGTCGCCAAATTTGGCGATATTTCGCCAAATGTCGCCAAGTTTGGCGAAAATTTGGCGCTAACGGATATGAATATATAGTTTTATGCGTATGATTGGGAAAATGATTACAACAATGAAATTTTTTGTAATGTGCTGTCTTGTTTAAAAAAAGTCCTTCCGGCCTGTACCGGGAGGAAAAGGTAGCTTTCCTATATCTTCGTTTTAAAATTTTAGCTAATGTTACACGAAAACAGCAAGTTAAAATGCAAAGAAACGTTTACGAAAGATTCGTTAATATTGAATTTGAATAAGAAATTCGCCAAATTATTGAGCAATAGCCAAATTGGCTTCATTTATGAAGACTTATTTTGGTCGCCAAATTTGGCGATATTTCGCCAAATGTCGCCAATTTTGGCGAGAATTTGGCGCTAACGGATATGAATGTATAGTTTTATGCGTATGATTGGGAAAATTATTACAACAATGAAAGAAAATAATTTGCGAGTAATCGCGTTAATGTGCTGTTTTGTTTCAAAATGTCAGCCACCCTAGAATTTCAAACTGCTCCATCTCAGCCATTTTTTAAGATAGAGGTAAACCAAAAAATGCTCTAGAATCCTTGTATCAAGGCCTAACACGTAATTAAAAAATAAATTTGAATTTTTAACTTTTTTGTATATTTATTTTAGTTTTAAATTTTTAAATGGCCGCCATCTTGAAACAAAATGGCGGACCAAGCTGGCCAACGAACTCGGTCGAGACATTAGTGACCTTAACACACACAATTAGTTTCATCAAAATCGATTTATAAATACGGGCGTTATCGTATGACATAGGTCAGATATATATATATATATATATATATGGATATATATATATATATATATATATATATATATATATATAAATCAACATTTGAACGGAGGGTGGTTTTGGGGTCTGGGGGTCATGATCGGTGAAAATATATCAAAATTTTCCGGAATTGCTTTCCTCCGAACGGCTGCAATAGGTAGCTTTATACTTTTTTGTATTGAAAGCTACATAATATATAAATCAATGACAATAACCAAAATTATGCTTTGCTTTTAGATAAATTGATTATTAGTAATATTTTTAACAATGAAATTATCATTAAAGTACTATACTAATACTACTGCTGAATCAGAATTTTTAAACTAATATTTTGTTAAGGATAAAGTATTTTTATTCATTTTAATTGAAGTGATTGTCTATATATAATAAATATTTTCTTTAAAAAAAATTCATTCTGAAACATATTGATTAATGATGGATTGCAAGATTTTTTTTTTTTTTTTGAGTTGTTTGCATTTCAAAATGTGTTGCTATATTCTTTCTTAGGCACAGTAAGTAACATTTCCTCAGCCCGAGGTAACTGGGAAATTTCGGTTTTCCCTTAGTTTATGTTGCTATTGAATTAAGTTGGGTGGTAGTTTATACTTAATTCAGCAATTTTTTTTGCAATTGAAACTGGATATAACAAAATTCGCAGAACTGGGAAAAAAATATTTTCTGTAAAGTATTTTTTTATTCTAACTAATTAATGGAATAAACCAAATAATTCTACATGTCTACATCATTAAATTAGGATTCTCAGCATATGTGGGTATTTTGTTACGAGTTTCAACTTCAGGATTATACATAAAAGTATTTTTTTTAATGGGAAAAAAATTAGTTTTTGTGTTTGTGATAGTTACACATACTTATAGAAAATTAAGTTACAATTATTTGTTTTAAAAATTGTCATTGAAATAATTAAGACTTTTTTTTCCCTTGGGGTGGGGGGTGATAAACTTTACAACTGGTGTACTGACATTAAGAAATATATTACCTATGTAATTTAAAGTTGAAATTTTGAAAAAACCCAGTTGGGTTTTTTCAGAAAAAACCCACCCGGGATTTTTGGGTTGGGCTAAATCATAACAACCCTGCTTCCAGTCCAATTTGGGTGTCAGTGCGAATTATAATTTGGGACTCATCGTGTTGACAAGCGTTTTTTAGTAATTCTTGATGAGAAGCCGGAGCTACACTCCGACAAATATTACAGGGCTCCCACTGGTCAAGATTTTTGAATACCAGTATATCGGGGGGAAAAAAATCCTGGTAGATTTTTACAATTGCAATAGAAATAATCTTCCGGGTAGGTTTTTTCAAAATCTGCAAGAGAAGTCTAAAAAGAAGATTATTGCTTGAAAAATAAAAAATAAAAAATAACTTATATTCAAGAAACGGTCCGATTGAGAGCCCTGCTATTATTATGTTCAACTTAAATTTTAGGGATGCATTCGGCAATCACTGTGGGTGATTGAATTCAAAATGATGCATTTAACAATAATTTCAAAGATTTTTTTTTTTTTTTTTTTTTTTTTTTTTTTTTTTTTTTTTTTTTTAAGTTTCCGTATTTATGTAATTTTTTTTTCTCTTTTTGAAAAAATTAAAATATTTAATTAGATTTTGATATTTTGCTTTTGCAAGATGAATTGCGAGCCCTTTGTTAAAATTCTCACAGATAACCACTGCATACTTGCTGAGCCTATTGTTTTTAACGGGGGAAAAGACATACATGAAACCAGAAAAAAATATTTAATCACGTGTCTTGTTTCTATGTGGTAACTGCTTTAATTTCATTTATTAATTAAAAATTTTTGGTTCAAAGTATATTTATTTCACTTAAAAACCTCGGCATGTTAAAAAGTATGCCACTGTTGTTTTGTTTGCTTGATTATGAATAAAAAAAAAAACAAGTTGATTTAATTTGCATGCTGGATAAGAATTACTGAAAATTTGTGTGTGGTATGAATGAATTCGGTGGAGGTGTTGTATTTAACAATTGAGAAACACACATATTATTTCATAAAAATCATTTTTTAATTCATTTTATTATTGTACAATAAGCATAAATTAAAATGCAACATTACTCCTTGTAAATAGACATCAAAGATGAGTAGCTGGGAATGCTGCTGTTTTCAGTTCCTAAACAAACAAACACATTGCATTCTTGTTTACATTGCATTGCATTTCATTTTCACAAACACCTAAACGTCTAACAAAAATCACAGTTGAAAGCTCTATGGCTGTATAATTCGTATAAATTATGCACGGATTGTAAATTCAGGCTTGGAAAAGTAATTATTTTCGATAGATGTCCAAAAATTTATTGTTTATAAATTACGGGCAATAAATGTCACAACTCTTCAATCAGTCTTAATTGTTTTAAGAAAAATATGTTCGAGCAGTTTTACATTATCTGAAAATGCGGTAAAATACAGATTTCAATTGCATTTTATTTATGTAATTAAATAAATAAAAAAAAAACAAATACGATTAAATAAATATATGCAAACAACATATCATTTTAATTAGAATTGTAATTTTGTTTAAGGTTATTTTATTCACCTGGGCGTGGTGCTGATATAGCAGACGATAAATTTTGTCCCAACTGTACATTTTGACTGTTGACAAATTTAAAGAGAACCATGGAATATTTCTCGCAATTTGAGTAACTTAATATTAATTACATTTACAAAACAATCAATGATCTGGTTAAAAAAAATATTTCGTAAAACAATTATATTTAATAAATTTCACTTACAAATACGTACACTCCTTACAATTTCCACCACTAATTTTGATTAGAAAATTTCTATTTTATATTTAAATCGCAAAATTTTTACTCGGTTTGTTTAATCGCCGATGAAAAAAGGCGAAAAATTCTATTAAAAAATTGTACGCACCTGCATATAATATTCTAAAGAATACAGTTTTGAAAATAATTTTAAACTTATTTTTCGATACTTAAATAAATTTATTAAGAAGAAGAAAAAAAAAAAACTTATAGAAATAATGTAACATATTGTCGACTGGCGAATCATATATAGAATCTAATCTATGGTGAATAGTAGCCACTCCCTCACGCTGTTTTTACCCGCGTATGTAAATTATAACATACTATGGTTTTGCCCTTTTTCAACAGTTTAAAATGCTTTTTCTTAGACATTTATGAAGTCACATGGTTGATGTTAAGTTACAGTGTAACTTATTTGTGTTTATATTGCTATTACATAAACACGAATAAATTTACTATTAGTCAACAGTGTTATTATTATCATTCTTTTTTGTTTGTTTGTTTGTTTGTTTAATATAATATGTTTTCCATTTAACGCATCATGAACAAAAAAATAATAAGCTGTGAATACTGCTTATTGCATGACTAATATTCAGATACTGCTTACTGCAGTATCATTACTTTAATCTTAGAAATCCATCCAAGTAAAATGCCAATACTATCTTTAATTTAAGCTCAGAGGGGGCTTTATTTATTCAATTTTATATTTTAGTAGAACGCAAAATTGTTTAATTTCGTGAAACTGAAATAGGAATTGATGATAATTATTGTGAATTAGCTGATATATAGTTTAGATATAATTTAAATTGCCTTTAAAAATATGTTTCATATTAGGAAAATTGTATTTTAAATAAAATTAAAGCTATTTGATTCCTTGACTGATGAAAGTATCTTCCATCATGACAATCATTCATTTTTGGAAAGGAAAGGAAATACATTCTTTATATCTATTTACTAAACGAAATTTATTCTTTTTCAAACTTTTAAAATATCGTCGGCAAACAGTCAAGATAGTGAAAGAAACACTACACCAGGAAATACACTCTTTGCATCTATTTGCTAAACTAAATTTATTCTTTTACTCAAACTTTTAAAATATCGTCTGCAAACAATATTATTATTTTATTTATTTATTTTTAAAGAAATGTTAATATTTTTATTATCATGTGCATATAATCATGGTTATTATAAGTTAAAATAATTGTTGTTACTATTTTTTTTTATCATAATTAGTGCTTTTTATCGAATTTTGAAATATCGTCTGCAAATAATCACGTGTGAAAGGACAACTTTAGTTAATTTAGAACTACTTTATGGTAATAATAACAGTTTTTAAAGTATTAAAATAATATTTATCAAGAAATAATAAAACTTATTTTTTTACTTTAATTATCATTTATATTAAAATATCAATTAATTTTCTACACTTAATTTTAAGATCATAAAGGAAGCGTAAAATGTAAATAAATGCGTTTATGTAATTATTCTTTTAAATAAATTGCTTAAAATTAATAACAAAAACAACTACACCCACATATACGTATTTAATATTTTCACATCTAAATAATACATATACAACATATATACATTCAATATTTGCATAGTTAAATAATGCATGTACAATGTGTATGTATACACACAGTAAAAAATTAATCTTGCAATTCTATCTCGAAAGTTTATACACCGAATTTTCAACGGGAGTATTCAAATAATACTCGAAATCTGAAAACAAATTAAATTAAGTCTTTCAGTTAAGAATGAAATCGATGGTGCGTTAAAAGGTACAGTCAAATATTAAAATATTTACAATGTAATTATATTTTTTCGAAGCTAAACGAGTGAAAAAATATTTTTGAAAATGCTTTCAATAGATTTTAAAATACTCATTTTTCCCCATATTATTCTACACTCATTCATTTGAAATCAATTTAGATGAAGAAACTATATTTATTTTAAATTTAGAGCTCTTTTATTTATGGTATGTATTTTTTAAGCAAAACCATTATGTTTTTATTGAAATTCATAACTTCAAATTTTAAATTAACTCAAACTATAAAGAAAGTAAAATAACTCATAATAATAGTTCGTAATTAATCATTAAAAAAAATCATTTTTCAAATTACTATCTCAATCTATCTGTCTATTTTTAAAAACGAAACCGTCAAGTTTTTATTGAAATTCCTATAATATAAATCTAAGTTACTCAAAAGGTAAATGAATATATATTAATTAAAACAAAAATAAAAGTGTGAATACACTGCAAAAAATAATTGTTGATTTTACAGTATAAAACTGGCATCCCAGCTGCCAGTATTATACCGTAAAATTAACAGTATTAAACAGTAAAAAAAAGCAGTAATACGCTGCCGTGTAAGCAGTAATACTGCTTTTTTTACTGTTTAATACTGTTAATTTTACGGTATAATACTGGCAGCTGGGATGCCAGTTTTATACTGTAAAATCAACAATTATTTTTTGCAGTGTACTTCACAGAACTTTTCCCGCTGATCAGACATCATTTTCAGAGACCGCGGAAAAAATTGTTATAGCAAATTTTTACGATTAAGTTAATTAGATGTGTATAAAATTTAAATTAATATTCGGTAAAATAATAAATAAAAAGTTTAAAAAAAATCATTATTACAATTAAAATTTTAAAAAAATCACGGTCAAAATAAGAGTGCGTAAACAATATTTAGTTAAAAGCATTTTATTTTATTTTTAGAATTATTCCATAGCATAATATATTATTTTCATAACGTTTATTTTTCTAATATAACACAAAAATTTATTTTTCTATAAATTTTATTATTATTTTTATAAATTATTTCTGTTTTAACGATTTTCAGAGATTTTTTGAAGCATTATTATATGCATACGATTGTAACATTTATGCAATTTTTAAGAAAAGAATTGTTAAATTTTTGTTTAAAATAATTATTACAAAGTAAAAATTAAGTAACAAGTGCTTATAAAAATAGTGAATTATATAAACAAACAACCTTTATGCAAGCGATTTCAAACAATCACATAATTGTCAAACAACAATACTCATTATAATAAACATATGTACAGAAATTGGTAAAAATATAAATGTAAGAAAATAAGTTTATAAGTTTAATATACATTTTGTATCATCTCGAATCATCAATCTATACCCATCTATTTTGTTTATTTATTTCAATTTCTTATATAATAATAATATAATAAAGAAAGGTTAGGCTAAAAATTTAAATATACTTATGAAATGTCGAATTATTACATGGATAATTACTATTTATGGAAATTAAGTTTTAACTAACAATAAAACAATTTTTAATACAGAAATATATATAAATTTATAATTAAATAATTTTATGTATCTACAAAAACATTGATTAGATAAAAACGAAAAAGTACTGAGCAAAAAGGGAAAAATATAAAGTGGTCCGTACAATTTAGCTGACTTAAATTTTAAAACGAGGTCAATAAGAAAAGCTTTTATTTATTTATTATTATTATTATTATTATTATTATTATTATTATTATTTTATTTTATTTGGGGGGGGGGAGGGGGGGGCATGCGAAATTTTCTTAAAAAGATAGCTTTTCAAAGCATCATGTTTTAACTTTTATGTGACACAATAACTAATCAATTTTTGAAAAAGACAAATGATTATTAAGTAAATAAACTAAATAGCCTTAAATAAGTAAATAGACTTAAAATAAGTAAATAAACATTTAAAAAAAAATCCCTTTTCAATTAAGTTTATCACGGTATGTGTTATTATAAGTATAAAAATTATCATAATCATCACAATAACAACAATTATTATTTAAAAGTCCATTTTAGTCCATGTAAGAAAAATTAATGTAAAATAACTTTGAATATAAGGAATGTTGAGGGTAAGGATTTTAAAATAACTATTATTATTATTATTATTATTATTTTATCTTTTAATACTTTTATGTCTTGTCTAAAAATATATTTGAAATTTCGCCCGGTACTTGACCAATGATAGTTTGTATGCGAAACTTGAATTCATTTAAATGATTTATTTTGTTAACAAAGTAGATGGTATAGATAGTAATTACGTGAGATGTATTGGAATCAGTGAACACTTAATGAAGAAGATAGTCAAAACAGCAATGCGATGAATTTTGGCTATACTTAGATTAGCAAATACCGTAATTAAAATTTTAAAACCATAGAATATCATACAATACAGCTTATAAGTATTTTTGCATCACCATTTTGCATTACCATTTCACAATATTTTACACATGAAGTAATTTTTAGAAATATATACAACCAAAATATGAATAACTCCGTTTGTACAATCCTAAGACTTTCCAGACTTTTGTGATAAATTTGAATGATACCAATCTTTTTTTTTTCTTTTACACATTTCGATAAACAATACTCCAGAATATTATCTTACAAGGTAGGTCTCCAAAAGCGCATACTCAGAAAAATTTGAAAATATTACAGACTATTCTTCTCATGAGAATACATACGTTTATTTAAAAAAAAAAAAAAAAAAAAAAAAAAAAAAAATGCTGCGGAACCTCGATACAACGTCCATAAAAATTATGAAAATTTCGTGTTTTTGGCGATTTATCGCTGGTTGGCGACACAATGAAAAAAAAACAGCTTTTATGATAAATACTTTCTTAGGAAAAAACTTTTTCCATTTTTCATACTGAACTAGTTTACGTTTGTTTAACTTAAATAAATATATTTTTATAACTGCGGTTTTGCCATATATGTATGTATAAAGAAAATTAACGAACGTATTCTACGGCTTAGAAAAAAAATTAAATTAATTAATAATGCTTCAAACTACAAATTCAAGTCTGATTCTGAGTACTGTCAATTTGACTTCAATATTGGTAGTGTCGGAGACAAGAGAAAAGTACTGTTGCCATAGAAACGACTTATTCAATATCGAAATGTCTAATGAGAACGTTCTTAATCGAGTAGTTACAGTTAAAATACACTTAAAACTTATCTAGCCGGTGAAACCGTGTAAAATTAAATAACTCCAGCAACTATATATGTATTATATAAGCTTATAGAAAAAATAATAAATTAATCGTTTAAGTTTAAATTGATAAAGTACTTCGCATTTAAACACTCATTTAACGAGGAATTTTCCAATGCATTAAAATCGCTTGCAATTGGCGAGAAAAAGTGTTGCTCGCCAAATCACGTCTTTTTATGCCAAACACTCGAAATCATTTCATTTTTTGCAGATTTTCTACAGGGATTCCGCAGCTAAATTTGACTGCTCATTTATTACGAACATAAATAGTTTCATTGGCATTTTTTTTTTCAAAATATTCTTAGTATGCGCTTTAAGGAGACCTTCTTTATGTTAGAGATAAATTTTTGGCAAAAAAAAAATGCTTTATTCATTAAATTCGAACTGAAAATTTGTATTATAAATATATAGATTCCATAAGTACTATTTAATATTGTAAGTACACTGTTTAAGTACTTAGTATTTAAGTTTATCTTTCTTATTTATGATAAAAATTACTTTAAAATGCACTTATTCAAAATGTTGTTAGAAATTATGTATATTCTTAATGTGAGAATGCTTATTCATTAAATTTATTCACAAATTGCATAGTGGCTGCATGGAACAGCTTACAATTTTCTAAGCTCATGAGTTTGAAGTTGTCTTGATAGAATATAATTGAGAACGAAAAAGAAAAATGATGTACAAGACTATTAAAGGAACAAAAAAAAAAAAAAAAAAAAGAAGAAATAGATTTTTTTTTATAATTAAAATTGATTTAAAATTAAATTATTTATAATTAAAGTTATTTTTTATTAAAAAAATACTGTAAAACAATATATATATATATATATATATAACTTTAAGTAAAATTTAGCCTATATATTATGAAATTTTTGTAAGTAATCATTTTAACATATTGTTGACCGGCAGTTTAATATGAAACCTAGATTTTGAAACAACAGAGGCCCTGCCCTCTTTTGAAAGTCGTTGTTACACTAATTACCTAGATTGTTTTTGTTTTTTTTCAAGTTTATGCATCAGTCAATATCTTTCAATGTAAGGTTTTAATATAAAATGTCTTACAGTTTGACAAAATATGCTCAAATATATGATATTAATGCATATATCTTCTGTTAAAAGCTCACCAAACATTTCATGCAAGAAAAGCATGATGGAATAAATAGGAGTAGAACTAAGTTCCTTATAAGTAGAACTAAGAGTTCAGAATCCTCCCTTAATCGATGATACTTAGTTAAGGAAATACGAGTATTAGTGATGGGCATAACGATTATTTTGATTATTCGAATGAATCATTCGGGCATGTGCAGAAGCATATCTGTCAAACTTCAATTTTTTTTTTTATTCAATTACTACCAGAAATTTTGGAGGAAAAAAAAAGTTTCTGCTGAAACTTTTTTTTTTTTTTCAAAATTTTTGGTAGTAATTGAATAAAAAAAAATTTTGAAGTTTGACAGATATGCTTCTGTGCATGCCCGAATGATTCATTCGAATAATCAAAATAATCGTTATGCCCATCACTAACAAGTATATTCGTGACCGGTCAACAATTTATGTTAAATATCATGAAAATTAAAATTAAATAATAATAATAAAAAAAATACAAACAGGATCTAATCAATCATTGTATCAAAATATAAAAAAATAATAATCCCTATTTAAAAAAATGATTTTTTTTTAAATAAATTAACTTTATAAATTTATTTCTAATATCAAAGAAATATATTTCTTTAAAATATGTTGTAGAAAAATCTCCTAATTTATATCTTCTCTTATATTATCTTCACAGACAGTTACTTTTCTCCGATCTATACAAAAAATTACTGTCATTATTTTCACTACTCTAACTATACTATTTAATCACCTACAATATGTTTGAGAACCAAGCATGCTAAAACAAGAAAAATAAATGTCTATGCCGATTTTATTGGTACATAAAGCAGATAAAAAAGAAATATCCAACAATGGTACTATTTAATAAATACTGCTTGCAATTATTTACTCACAAAATAATTACAAAGGACATGTGAAACAAAGAGTGTAATTCAAGGGTGTGTTTCAAAAATTCCACGGTATAATTTTAATGAGCCCAGTTTGTTAAATTAATTGCACATTAACATAATGATATAAATATAAAGATTATACTTTTTACGAACTTATATTAAAACCGTATATATATATATATATATATATATATATATATTTAAAATAATAATAATAATAATAATAATAATAATAATAGATTACTAAAACCGAGAGCAAAAATAAATATTATTATTTCATTGAAGTCATATTTCCTTTAAAAGATGTTTTTAGGTAGTAATATTATTCAAATTAAAAAAAAAATGTTTGCTTCGGTAAAGTATCAAAAAGTAATTAATTAGTTAATTTTAAAGTTTCTTTTACCATTTTTTTTTTCTGAATCTTTACCGCTTTTCAACACAGCTATACAAAATAATATTTACGGCTCTCCAAGGATGTCTATTTTATTAAATTTTAAAGAAAAATAAAATTATCTAAAACATTGAAACTGTGTGACGATTTTTTAAAAATAATTCAGTAATATAATAGAAAAAATAATAAAGTAATAATTAAAAAAAATAATCAATATCTCAGTATTTGTAATACCAGGTTTCATGCAAATTGTGATAAAAATTTTAGAAAAATAGGTTTAAAGTAAATTGAAATTACTATTTTTAATTTTTTTTTAAATCAAAATTTCTGTTTTATGAGCGAAAGCGATTTAAAATAAACTTTTCAAAAACAATCACTTTTCAAAAAAAAAAAAAAATTAAATTGATTTTAATTTTATAGTAGTTGTGAAGTTTAATTCAGAATTTAGATATGAGATGGATTAGAATTGGCTATATTTTCATAGACATGAATTTTCAGACATGATAATTTTGATGATAAAGTGACTCGAATTTTTGCACACACACACACACACACACAAAAAAAAAAAAAAAAAAAAAAAAAAAAAAAAATTAAATAAATCTTGCATAATGCCTTCTGCTCAGATTGCAAACCCGCGAATTCTGGACTCTTTATATTTGTGGATTGTTTGGTATTATCTAAACTAGATGGTTATAAATGTATTTTTCATTCAATATTTCTTTATTTGAAATAACATCAGAGTCTTACGTGACTTTTAATTTGATTTTATTATTTTCAAAACACACCCTTCAGTATCTAATGTTGGAAATTCAGAAGTAACTAACAACACCAACAAACATACTCTGCACCCCCGCAAGTTTCGCATAAAACACTGTACAGACTGACGGGAAAGATGAATGAGATGGTAAAACATAAAAGTATGTATATCTAAAATACCTTAAACATTAATAAGAACATTAATATCGCTGTTCTATGGCCATTTTATGGAAGAATATAGATTGCAGACATAGTAAGACATTGATAAATGAAAGAATACATTGAAACATATATTTTATGAAATCCAAATGAGAGATGAGATGATTAAAGAAAATACAACATTGAAATGGATAAAATCAACACTTTCAGTCTTTAAATGGTCTATGGATTGCTTAAAGAAAATAATAAAAAGCAGCAAGTCTTACACTAATTCTTGACCAAGGATCTAACTTATTTATAAAGCAAAATATGGAATAATTTCTTAAACACTTCAGTTTCTAAAACTTCCATTTCAAATGATCGCTTTTTTCTTTTCACTGGGGAAAAATTGAAGAAAACTTGACATTAATTGGTTAATTTTTTCAAAATCTTGTAACCGTTTTGAAAATCGAAATTTTTTTTTGACGAATTTACATGTTTTAGACACTGGAGATTCCGAAAAACATATTTTTAGAAGAAAAAAAATGCCGCCCGTCTGTCTGTGTGTGTGTTTGTAAACGCTCTATCTCCCAAACGAATTGAGATAGATACTTGAAATTTGGTATGTACTTAGTATGTAATAATGGGAAGAAGCTTATTGAATTTCAGTAACCTCGATTACCCAGAACTAATTTTTTCGGACTCTCGAAATATTCGTTCTTATAAAAAGTATATAAAAATTTTCGAAATTGTTTATTTTAAGGAGTGAATATAAAAGAAAATAAAAAAACTTAAATTTTGCATAAAGAATGAAGTCGATCGGATAATGAGTTGCTGAGATATTTAGAATCCTATTTTCCACACTCGTCGATTTTTCGTGACTCTATATTTTATTCAAATTGCAATTCAAAGATATATTTTAATTGGAAATGAGACGCTTAATCCGACGAAGTAAACTGTTAGTTAATATGATTATCAATTTTTAGAGTTATGAGGATGTTCCTTTTACGCAATTCAGTGATAGAGAATTTAAAGTTTATGACGTCATCAAGCCACGATTTTATTCGAATTGCCATGTATTTTATAAATAGTTTACACATGTTTTATTTTAATATTTTATATTATGCATATCCATGATGGGTAAGTATTACGGTGGCCCCCAACGACTAGTTTACAATCGTGATGAATACTGGTTTGATAATAATAGATAAGTTAAAAGCAATTAAAAAACTTATATATGCATTTCCTTATAATGTGAATTCAACAGTGATGTTAAAGATTCCTATATTTCCCGGCTTCAGTCTTATAAAAATTAGCTAGTTTTCAAAAAAAAAAAAAAAAAAAAAAAAAAAAAAAACATATCATGGAAAAGAAATTCATATTGTTGTGTATTTATGGGGTAACGTGTCCCATGAACTTTTGGAGTATTTTTTCATTGGTATGAAAAGAAGATTACAAGAATATATAATGATATCACGAAACGGTGAAAAGATTAAACAAGTTGGAAATTGTACGTCAAACGTTACAAACGAGGTGCGTTCGTACGCACGTTTTAGAATTAAATTCATGATATCCCGTGCGTAGAACGGGTTAAACAGCTAGTTAAGTATATATTTTATGACACTGTTCATACAAATATCTTAACTAGTTATATAAATATTCAGATATATATGTATCAGCTAGTTATATAAATATTCAGATCTTGATGATTTTTAATTCTGTGAAATGAATTATATCGTCTGCAGATTAATTTCTGTAATAAAATAAGTATCTCGGTCGCTTGACGATTTAACATCCATCGGAAGCTCCTATATAAAAAAAGCACCGATTTAAAAAAAAAAAATCAAATTTCTTAATAAATATTTTTATTAATATCTCCTAAAGTTTTGATTCGATTTTAATAAAATTTGAAATGTCTCGACAAAATTCTGCAAAGATAATATATTTTAAATTGCAAACCATTTGGTTGGGTAGTTTTTGCGTTGTTATATGCGGACAGACAGACAGACGGACGGACAGACAGACGGACAGACGGACGGACCAAACGACGACTATAGGTGCTACGTATTTATATAATTACGAACGCACCTAAAAATGAAATATTATATATTTTGTAAATTAGAGTTTTGTGAACAAAATAATATAAAATTTATTGCAATTACCCTTTTCTAACTTTTCTTTCCGTGTTTATTAATATGACTGGATTTATTTGGATCATTAGTAATACATCTAATTAATACTAGAAAGTGAAATACTTTCTTAAAAAGCACAGTAAATTCCTAAACAACTACTTTCGAAGGCATTTATTTTCCATTTTCTGCGAAAACAAATCAAGATTTGATTTAATTTTAATTAGCAAGTGAAAAGTTAAATGCTCGAAATGACGCTTTTGAAATGAAAACTCAACAGACTGAAAGAGTTGAATATAATATTTCGGGTTACATATTTAAATAGTAATATTGTTTTCGGAAGACAGGAAAAGACTGAGAAGTGCTTAAATCGTAGTGATGGGCATAACGATTATTTTGATTATTCGAATGAATCATTCGGGCATTTGCAGAAGCATGTCGCAGGAACTTCTTCTTCTTCTTTTTTCAAAATTTCTGGTAGCAATTGAATGAACTCCTAAAAATTTTTTTGAGATATGCTTCTGCGCATGCACGAATGGTTCATTCGAATAATCAAAATAGTCGTTATGCCCATCACTACTTAAATGTTACGCGCAAATTAATTTAGGTAGCTTTGCCCGCTGTTTCGGACATTAATGTTTAGCTATGTGACATAGGTTATTTCTAAATATGGAAAAATATCATGAATAAAATCATATTTGCAAGAAGTTTATTCGATGTATTTGTCTAGTTTATCCAACGTGCAATCATTTACCATTGGCATTTTCATAACAAAAATACAAGTGTCATTCTGTCATTTAATAGGACAATGAGGGATACTCGTGTTAATGCTTGTTTATCACGAGATGTTATTTTTAATTTAGAGAAAAAAGAAGTGCACCGCTCACGGCACTTTATCCTTGTATACATATGAATTGCCACCGTGCAATCTCTCAATGTAAAATTTACTACAGAAAATTGTTAAAAGAAACGGAATACCAATTTTTTCTGATTGAAGCACTGGTGAATAAGTTAAATTCAAAAATCAATGAGGTGTTATTGCATCCTTTGACTGTCTAAATCTGCAAAAAAGGCTAAAAAGTTCGGAATGTCTCTCAGTTAAATAAAACCTTGATGAAAAGATTACTTTTAAACAAATTTTAATAGTAAAAACTTTTTATGACTTTATTGAAAAAAAAAATGTTAATGCATTTATTGTTTGGCATATTATGTCTAAGATTTGTTAGAGTATACATAATGTTTCATTACATAATGTTTCATTCAATTATTTGTAGTCGGTGTTAAATCTTTTAGATAACACGAATATTTTATCAATTAACATATAATTGCAAATAAAAAATCTACAAAATGACGGAGTTTTAAAACTAAATTAATTTATAAAGTAGCTAAAACATTTTATTTTGCTTTGGAAAAGACTTTATGGCTTCTGCATATAGTCTTCTCCATCCCAATTAAAATTGGATTTTTCTTTTAAAGCAAATTTGAACATTTGGAACATTTTCTAGAGGATTTCAGTTTGTAAAAGAATGTTTTGTCATTACTATGGTTAGTTATTACATGTATGTGTGGGAGATTATTAGAAATTTCCTTTTTCAATAAATTTCAAATAAGGAATGCGGTGAAACAGATGCAACACAAAGATGAAATTCGGCCATGAAGAGGCAATTAACAACTTAGAAAACTATTTAAAATCGTTTTTAACCAAGCATGTGCGTATATTCATTAGAACAACATAAAAAAGGGGAGCTAAATGCATCAATTTAGTTTTTAAAAATAAACAATTAAATAATTTTTCACCTAACTTTTCAAAAATATTGCTTGTGAATAAACTTCAAATATGATCTGCAAATTTTTTTATATTATAAAAGAGAATGATAAGTTTCTTGAATTGTCAGAAATTATTTTAGATAATAATATAAATAACAGTTGCAAATGAAATTCTTAGCTTTTTCCCCACATATTTGCAAAATTTCACTTCAAAGAAGTTCACAAATTTAAATAAGAAAACTATGTCTTGGTTGTTCCAATTTTATAAATACATTTATGAGAACACGCATAAAATAAAATGACAGCATTCGACAAATTTATAAAAGTTAAAAATATAACATATTATATTACATTTTGTATTTTACAATGAAAGCAGATTGAAATGAACAAAATCACAACCATATATATACATATCAGTAATTTTTCCAGTTAAATTTGTGTTATGAACATGAACTTTGACACATATGAAATTGTTTTATTTAACAAACTTTTAATTATTTCTAATGAAAAAGAAGCTCGAAACATTATAACTGAAAAACCTGAAAGAACGAATGTTTTGTGCCATTCACATTCGTCATTATAAATGATAAATATGCTCGCGTATTAGCTGAATATATCGTACACAAGATAAAATTGAAAAAAAAAATTGAAAAAGAAACCCTGCATTTTTATCTTACTATCTAAACAATAGTTTTTCAAAAAGCCATTAACAGCATCTTTAATTCTTATTGTGCTACTTATTACAGTAGAGTCTAGAATATCCGAGATATGATAAACAAATATTCTGAAATTGTGATAAATTTAACTTAAAATTTTTACTTTTTTGGGGTATTTTTGTCTCAGGAACATGTTCCACTAATGAGAATTAATAATCAAATGTTTACGAAATTGTTTAAATTTTTTTCTAGTTTTAACAGTATATCACTCGAAAGTGTTTTAGTATCGGATGAGATGTTTTGAAATTTCTATTTTAAAAAAAATTCAATGTATAATTTTTTCAACTACTTAAAAGTTTACTCATCTTTTTCGGAAACTAATCCCATTAAACAAAATGCGATATTTAAATTTGTTTACTACATTATTACTGACGACAGATAAAAAAAATCGAAACAAAAGACTTCGAAAATAAAAATACTTTCTTTATTTGATTTTTTTTTCCTTAATTTTTTTTTTTTTTTTTTTTTTTTTTAGTATTCCTTTATAAATAAATAAATTCAAAAATTAATTTATTTATTGTTTATTTATTTATTTACTTATTTTTTTAAGGTACAAAATCCCTTTTAGATATTTAAAGTTACTGTAAACTAGAATTTTTTCTCAAATATTATTACGAAAAAAATGGCATTAATTTTCTATTTTAAAGTTTTATTTCCAAATTATAAATAAAATACTGTAAAGTTCTAGTAATGTAGTCAAAAATTTGATTTACTTTTTTTTTTAGTTGTTATTCTGTATTATTTAATACTTTTAGTCATTCGACGATTCCATGTGCTGTTTAAGTCGGATAAACAAGACTCTATTATACATAATTTTAGCTGAAATTTAAACTACATTTAGAAAAAAAAAATAATGATCACACTCAGTGCAGGTATATGGCACTCTTCTTTTCTTTCAATTTTTCTGGAATGCTACAAAAATCAAAGTTCTTATGGAGAAGTGAACTGAAAAAAAAAAAAAATGAACATGCTAAGAGTTCAAAATCAACATAACACATTCTGGAATGAAATAAGAAATGATGAAACGATTGTCCAATACGATAGTTTGTGAGGGATGTGCCGAATTCTCAGCAAGAGTTCAGTTTGTTTTTCATTTTTAAAATACTTGTCAATAAATAAAATAGCATAATAACTCACATCAGAAAGTCCACATTCACTCTTCAAGAGACTTGACCAGTCACAAAGCTTAGAACCAGGCACTTTCCTTTCTTGAGGAAGATTTTTTTTATTTCAATTAAAACACAAGTCCAGGTATAATTGGCGGCTAGTTTAAGGATGGATAACTTTTAATTCCATATCCAACCGTTACAATTTAATTTTTCAATTAATTTTTAAACTGTATAGCCTCTAATTATAATATCACAGTGAGGTAGTAGTGCCACCAAAATCCCAGTCCGTATCCAAAGTGTTATTGTTGAATTTTTCCGTCGAGTTCTTCTTCTTTGGAGGGAGCGTTCCAAAGGCGCAGTTCTCGAACCCGTTCATGGTGTGATATTCTGGCCCACACGTGGTATTGAGTGACAGAGCGGACGACGATGTGGAACATGGCTGGAGTATATTCATTTGGGACTGGTTCGGTATGAGACCCAAAGCTGGAGCATCCCGCCTGGTTTCTTGAAGGCTCTTACAGCAGCAGCACATCTTGGTTATGAACCTGTCTAAAGGATCTAAGGAATGCATCCACATAGGTAAGAAAGACCAGTCTTTGAGTATCATAGGAAGAATAGATGGCCTCTTCCGTTGAAGGACATTAATAATAATTATTATGGCTAAGATAAGAAGTATAGGCCCGCCTACACACGCAAAGACCACTGGACCAGCCGTGCTCAATGCAAACACTGCAGCGGGCAGTGCTAAGAACATCACTATCAAGTACAATATAGAAAACCACCTGTATTCGGCTGTGATGGAGCCCAGCATCTTAGCCATTGGAATGGGCAATCGCGTTGCCGGAATGGGATAATACAGTAGAATACCTGAAAGATTGAAGAATAGATGGCAAAATGCAATCTGTAAAGTATATTTCAGCGAAGCTGGAGGAGCAGCAAAAGCTGCTAGCAATCCTGTTGTCGTAGTTCCTATGTTAGCCCCCAGCGTTAAGGGGTAAATTCTCTCCAGAGACACTATGCCGACTCCTGCTAGAGGCGTCAGGGCTGAGGTGAAGACAGAACTACTTTGTACCAGCACGGTCATTGCACAACCAAGAGCCATCGCTGCGTAGCCAGTAACAAGACTGTAAGGGAAAGGTGGCTCGGCGTTGATGACACGACGGAGAAGTGTTGCAATAGGACCTCCCAGCATCGAATGGAGTAGCTTGACCATGGCCACGAGGCAGGAGCACAACAAAATCAGGGAAAAGACGAGCAACAGGATACCGATTGCAGAATCAGACCATGGAATCATTTCCATGAGATATCCACCTGGGGAAAAAAAGTGTAAATATGAAATATAAAGCTTTTTCTTTAAATATTATTTTTTCAAGGAAATAACATCCTATCTACTTGGTCGCTAAATTTCTGAGTGCTTTAAAAATATTAGAATTTTTTTAATTTTTATAATACGCCAATCTTTCTTTTTCAAATTAAAGTGTATGGCGCGACTTATGTTGCGGTAATCTAAAGCACGGAGTTTGTAGCTTTCGAATTAGTTTCAAGTAATTGTAGAAACAGAATTGCTCTTCAACTCTGTATTTTTTAGTACTTCTACGGAACAGTGTCGTAGCAATTAAGAAATTATACGGAAGGTGGGGGGGGGGGGAGCTTATGTAGTCATTTTCCAATAAATTGGACAATTAGAATTATCAACAGTTAATAAAATGTTTGTGAGAATAATTCATCGTTCAAACTAATTATTAATGTCATTATCACGAAATCAACATTGTAATTATTTTAGATAGAATGCTTAAAATAGAGAATTTTACAGTGTTACGATTATAAATTACTGAGACAATGCGAGGTTGGGGGCAGGTTGCTTCCCTGCGTGCCGGGTAAAATGACTCATTAATTATCGGTCCTGACTTTTTTTAAGATCTTAATATATACCATATATTAAGCTAAAATAAATTTAATTCAAACAAAAAACTATAATCTAAATTGTCATCAATTGAATAACACACATATTACTTAAAACCCTGTTTTGTTATTTATCGCAGCATAATCGTAAAACCCTCCTACCGGCTCCTTGCGAGGTTTGGGCCGTGAAACATAATGAAAGCCAAATTTACAGATCAAGTTTTCTTTTATTTTTAAGTTTTTTTTTTCATTTTTTTAAAAATTTATTTTTATCCGCACATCATTTCAGATGTAAACAATGAAATTTACAGTTAAAATATTAAGTGAAAAATTTATTTAAAAAAGAAAAATTATATCTTTCTGTACACATTTTAATAGGCAATTCTGGTTAATATGATTGAACTCATGTTTTCTCATGAAGGAAGTATAAATCTATTTCTGAAAAAAAAAATCAAGATAGCGCTGATAAAAGGGCCGATCGCAATCTTTTTACCAAACACATTTATGTATTAATCAAGCTTTTTTGTTATTAAGTATGGCCAAACATGAAAAAAAAAAAACTTTGTTAGTTTGATTTTTATATGAATTGTTAGTGTACCTTTATAAAGCGAGTTATTCTCATCATTATTAAGCATATTTAGTTATGCAATATTAATTATTTACTTTTAATATTTTAAACATTTTTTAAATTTTATTAAATTTTATTATTTTACTTTATTTTAATCATTCATTATAATTTCGAGTGCATTATTATATTCAAATCGATGTTTTAAAAAAATGTAAACAAAACAGTGACCAAAAATCTGCAAAACCTCTGGTCCCAAGCTATGCGGATTTAAGGGAGTCTACTGTATTAGGTTTTAAAAAAATACTTATAAAAATAAACTCATAAAAAGAATGAAATTTTTTTTAACTCTATAGACCTGGGATAAATTGAGCCGAGAAGGAGTTAAAAGTCATATTAATAGCTATAGTCACTCATATTAAGAATTTCGAATTCAAATGCAGGATAAATGCGAGTTAAAAATAAAAATAAAAAAACTAGTGTGTTATGGCCATTACAAAACTTTCTTCTATATAAATTAAATCAACAATTAAAGGATTCGAATAGTGCAAGAAATTACATCGATTTAGAAAATATGCATAATATTGTTATGGAATTGTGGGCATTGAAGACTTATAATGCAGGAAAAGATTTGACGGTAAACAACTTGAAAGTTTCATCAGAAAATTTTTTTGAATTTTTAATTAGTTGCTTTTAAATTAATTAAGTATTGAAAACTTGAAGAATTGCTATATTGTATAAGCGATTCCTATAGATATAAAGCGATAGATGTTGCTCTCAGTTCAACATACTCAATTAACGAAGTGAAAGAATTTTAAACTTGTAACTTATAACATATTATGCTTGTTTTTTTTTTAACAGAAGTTTAACTAAAAATATTAATTGAATGGGCAGGGCATTTATTTTTACTTATTACAGTCTCAAATTTTTGAAAAAATAACAATATTTAGTATTTTCTAATTTTTTTAAACTACGCGACCTTAAAAATTTTTCATTAATTTTATTTTTATCAGTCTCACTCTAAAACCCCGAAATTAAATTTTGCTGCTTGCAGCCAACGATTTATAATATATATTTTTTAATTACTTTAATTTAATTTAACATTAAACCATAGATATCAAGAAAATTTATTTTTTCGTTCTTAGAGGAATGTTTTCCCTCTCTCTATTTCCTCTTATTTTCTTTTTCTTTTTTACCGAAAATTGTCACATATTTTTCTTTAATAGACATATAAATATATTCTTGATAATGGTCATACAAAATACAGCAAAAATTGTAGATCAGTTCAATTTATTTAATCGATAATTACATGTATTTATTTTTTATTTAAATATTTTTAATATAAATATTTTTCATTTATATTACTATATTTAAAATACAATTTTTAATTTGTAAAAATATTGTTGGGTGATAAACTTAAATGAAAAAACATACAAATAATACACATTCTTTTCCTGAAAATATGATAGTAATTGAAATTAATATAGCCATAAGTATTGCAGAAATCATTCTGTCGGAAGCAGGATTCGAACTCACGATCTATGCAGAGAGGCAGAGTTTAAACTAGCGCCTTAGACCACTGAGCTACGCTGACCGTGTTCGAGTGTACCTTAAAACTGAACAGGTTTTAGATTTAATCTCACGCGTGCGCAAAAACGTCGAATTTGCACTGAAGATTTTAGCTTTTCGTTTTAATTTGTAGGATCATCGATTTTCGGCACCCCCTCTTGGGGGATATTTTGCCAAAAGACTAACCAGCATCAGTTCACATAAGGATAGAATTTATTATAAACTTTCATCCTATTCTACGCAATAGTTCAGGGTTCCCAGCAAAACATGTCTGGCAATTTCCCTGACTTTCCCTGACCAAATCCGAAATAATTCCATGACAAACGGGCATACACAAAATCTGCTTTAAATAACACAAAATAATAAGCAGCATTAAAAAAAATCACAAATTTGTATCGTAATAACAGGGTTCATACTCTTTTCCCAGGAGAAAATTCCAGCACCTTTCAAGAAAATTGCAAAATGAAATTCTATAAAATACTATAATGCAAAAAAAAAAGTTCATCTCTGCCAGTTTTCAAATGAATGCCATATACAACAAAGTCTAGAATATGAACTGTCATGAAAAAGTCTAAAAAATGTAGAAAACTTTTGTTCATATAATGGTTTTTCTGCATCGCATTTGAAGGAATTTCTCGATCTTGAAACCGACAAGAGTCTAGAGATTTTTCAGAAGCGCCATGTAGCGAGAGATATAGTAACACTTTTCTGAAAAAGAAATGATTTCAAATTTGAATCCCCCCCCCCCCCCCCAGACCTTTCCATGACTTTTTAGGAAATATTTGTAAATTCCCTGACTTTTCCTTTATATTTTGAAATTTCCATGACTTTCCCTGACTATACTTTGAAATTCCCTGACTTTCAATGCCTTTCCATGTCGCTGGGAACCCTGTAGTTCGTGAGTTAGAAGTTAGAACGCCCACAAGAATTGTGTCACATACATACAGACAGACACACAAAGACTCACGGGCAAACATTTTCTAAAAACAGTCAAATCTTGTTCAGGACCTTCTAAAACACATAAATCCGTCAAAAACCGGAAGTCGAAAATTTTCACGAATCCAATACTTTCTTCTTGTATAGACAGAAGAAAGTAAAAAATATATATGAAGGTTCTATGTATACATTTTATTCATGTTTAATTTACAAGTTCACAATGAACCCAAATATACAATTTAGAAGATTCTAAGTTTATACTTTCCTTAATGTAGTCAAAAGTATAAACGGAAAAGTTACATAAATCAGCTTAGCTAATCTATACGAATATCGGGCTCTACATGAAATGGCTTTCTGCCATTTGGAAACTATTATTGGTAACCTTGACTGTTTCAGAAATAAGATGTCTCAAGAACTTATAGAGCCAAATGGTGCAGTACGCGGTCAGTTCAGACCCTGGACGTTTGCCAGGTATCACACTAAAATATTTTTTAAGGGAAATAAGAATGACAAAGGAATTATGAATCCCAGAAATCCTATACATCTGTCGAAATTAACATTCGGTAATAAGAAAGGTTCTTTTCGAAAGGGGAAATAATGATATTGACTTGCGAACTTAGCAGATCGACAAATTTTAACTCATAGAATTTCCCGAGGGAATAGAATAATGAAAAGTATTATGAATCCTTAAATTTATTAATGTGTGCTAATATGAATTTTTAGATATGTTTCAATTAACTGCATTTTATGGGGGGGGGGGGGGGGGTAATATAAATTCCCGAGTATTTTACCTTTACCGTTTATTTGATTGTTCTTCTTAGAAAAAATATAACAACTTATAACACCTTGTAATAGTATACTTATTTTTAATTGCTACACTGCAAAAAAAAAGAAGAAAAGTGTTGATTTTACAGTATAATACTGGCACTCCAGCTGCCAGTATTATACCGTAAAATTAACAGTAATAAACAGTAAAATAAGCAGTAATACGCTGCCGCGCATATAATGGCGCGTATAATGGTATTTCTCATTAGAAGAACTCTATAACATTTGATGTGAATAAGTAGGCAAACAATACTAGTTAGGAAAAGTGGTACACAAAAATTAAGAATTCTATGTCGCACGCTCGTTGAGAAGATGCGAATGGAATATATTTACGGTAGCAATGAGGAATTAATATAATAAATATTAATATAATTTAAAATATAAATAAGAATGCCAAATTAAAAGTTTTTAAATCACTGTAGAAATGAAAGAAATGTTTTGGTTGTTATACATTATTCTAAATGTTGTATATACGGCTAATAGTCCAGTCAAATAGTCAAAAATAGATGCAAAAAATATGCTAGAAGATTTTATGTTCTTAAACTGTGCATGGGGATGCTAATAACAAGAATTAATGGTTTCCCAACAAAATATCTCGAGGCTGAACTTTGTGGAGCCAAAAAAACCACGAAATGTTTTGACTTTTTTCAGTTTTTTGCTTATAACTCAAAAACTATAAACTTTTTGTGTATTTATCTAATTTATAGAAAGAAAGAACATTAAATTTTCTACAAATTGCATTGAAAAATCTTTTTTCTAAACCCATTACTAAGCGCGCTACGGCTTTTTAAAAATGACACCTTTTTTTCAACTTTGTGGAAAATCGCAAAAACCAACTTTTGACGCCATTTGTGATTCATTTTATCCTCTTTAACGTAACTTGTTTATATTACAGGTAATTCCATGATATCTATAATGATTAATTGCAACGGTAACATTGTAAAAAATTGACAAGATTGTAAAATATTTCGTATTTAGAACTTAAGTGAAGAACATTAATAGTAGGTACTTTTACATGAAAGTAAAAATGCGTACAGTAACATTTTGGTTATACTTAGTAACGTCTGGAGCGCCTACGGGTTGATGGGTCTCGTTCGTCAACCTCCGCTTGAGAAGCAGACGAGCAGGTTGCTTGTTCTTCAACAGTTTTGATCTTCTTCGAGCTTCTTGCGACATCATCAACCTGCTCAAAGTCATCGTCGTTGTTGGTTTGTTCGATAGTTTCCCAGGCATCAGCTTCATCATCCTCTTCCTCTGGGTAAATAATGTCATCTAACATTTTCGCAGTTGACCCCGTTACAGTTTTTGAAAATTGCCAAGCACTTCAGTCTTGATTTTTAACAAGAGCATAACGTCAGCCTTACTGAACACCTTTTTACAGCTACATGAAACAACATGCAGCAAGGAATTAGTTGCTGGGTTTTGGCCTATTTGAACTGGCTGAAAGAGATCGTCAGATCTGCGAACCCTCCCCCCCCCCCATTCTTCAGGAGGGATTTTGTTTGAAAATGATGCTGTGCAGCTTCTTGCGTTGGTGGTAACCTTGCAACATGGACTTTGCTTTTTGTGGCATATGGCAGATTTAGCAAATAACTGGAACCTCAAGATATTCAATGTCTGTGCTGGCCCATGTATCCACTGTACAGTGCGATACTGAATTTTTCCCCGGCCTTGATGATTTTTTTGACAGGTAGTCTCTGGTTTATTGAACGCACAGGCTATTTCCTCAAGCTGATCATGTTTTTCAACTTGTCAAAACTTTGATTTTCCTTGTTCAAAAAGAGCGGATGTTGTATCGCATCCGCTGATTGCATGAGTGAAAAGAACATGGTTGTAATTGTATTTGTATGACATGGTTGAAAACCACTTGATTTCGATCTTACCTCTTCCTGGTTTTGAAAAAATAAATTTTTGTGTTGGTTTCCCAAGCCCGTCATGATCACAAGAAGGTCAATATCTTCTCCAACAATTACGACACTTTCAGAAGTTTGAGTTCTCGAAATGACTGAGGTAACAATAATGGCATCAGCGTCTTCTTCTGCCTGCTCAGCTTGAATTTTGTAATTTTGAAACTCTGTTTTCAGTAATGAAATGCAACAGTTCTTGTTTCTATCATTGGCCAGAAATTTGTCCCGAGGACTAATGTTTAACATTTCTGCTCCAACTTCAGTAGAAGTGTGCATTCTAGATCGACGAACGCTTTCTGCCTTTTTCGTTCCATTCTGTTCCTCCTCAATTCTGATACCCATTGAATAGAACGGCAACCTGTGATCCAAAATTTTTCTGAATGTAAGAAACATAACTTTTAACAATAGATTTGAAGAAAACATTTCGAGGGCAAGTTAATTTGTGAAGAAGGGACCCTCTGTCAACAACCAAAAACTTATATTTTCCAATGAGATCCAGATTGTTTAATGGGATGAATGCACTGTAGAACGAGGATTTTGTGCCTTTTCTCATCCCTTCGTCGTCGGAGAACAGAAATATCGGATAGGGAGAAAGTTCATATGTTAGTAAACTCTGCCCGTCTTCATCACTTTGCTTCATTAAACAAAACCTTTGGAAGAGAGTCAATGGATGAACAGAACTAACTGTAACGTTTCCGAATTTTAAACTGCTGACAACAGAAGCCAAAATTACTACCTTATTATTTTTCTTGAATTTCACACTCTTTAAATTATTTCCAACAATTCTTCTGACTCTCGTCCGTCCTATTTCTTTAGCCAAATAGCAGTTAACGTCAGCCTTTCCAACAATCCGACTACTGATGGACATTGCGTAATCACTTTAGGAGAAAGGAAGCTGCACTAACAAACAATCTCGCAGTTTGTTTGAGTCATTAATGCCTCTATCAATGCAGGAACTTCTGGCATCCACGTGTTGTTCCGA
Organism: Maratus michaelseni; assembly: GCA_963931845.1. Lineage (NCBI taxonomy): Eukaryota > Metazoa > Arthropoda > Arachnida > Araneae > Salticidae > Maratus > Maratus michaelseni. The sequence goes on from OZ007598.1 coordinate 72,975,588, forward strand.
AACTTCAAAACCTACTTCACAGTATGCCTTTATTTTATTACATATATTTTGCATATGAATCACTCCCAGAGCCCATCCCGCTGAAACCTCCCTTGAAAGTTCCCCCACCTCACTTATTCATCAATAGGTACGCTTCGTTTCCGCAGTATGTGACGAAAAGAAAGTTTTTCGGGATAGGAAGCGAAAAATAGGCCATTTTCTGTAAAGTTGAAAAAAAGTGTCATTTTCAAAATGCCGTAGCGTGCTTAGTAATGGTTTTAGAAAAATGTATTAATAATGAAATTTGTAAAGAATTTAATGTTCCTTTCTTTTTGTAATTAGGTATGATACACAAAAAGTTTATACTTTTTGAATTATAAACAAAGAACTGAAAAAAGTCCAAAAATTTCGTGGTTTTTTGGCTACAAAAAGTTTAGCCTCGAGGTATTTTGTTGGGAAACCATTAATTCCTGTTATTAGCATCTCCATAAACAGTTTAAAAACATAAAATCTTCTAGCAGATTTTTTGCATCTATCGGCTCTATTTTCTGACTATTTGACTGGACTATAATAGGCCGGGAGGCGGCAGCACAGACAATCACCTCATCGAGTTCACGGCTGAAATTCCAGAATTAGTTAAAACTCGATTCGCATATTAAAACGCAATCGGTCTGCCAGGTCATATCTTGGTGGAAAACACCTAAAAATCCGATTTTAGCCGTTGACTCGTAGTTTTACCATTGTGTGTTCCTGCACCCAAAGGTATGAAAACATCGAGGACTGGGAGCAGGAACACACAATGGTAAACCGACGAGCCAACCGCTAAAATCGGGTTTTCGGGTGTTTTCCACCAAGATATGACTTGGCAGAGCGATTGCGTTTTAATATGCGAATCAAGTTTTAACTAATTCTGGAATTTCAGCCGTGAACTCGATGAGGTGATTGTCTGTGCTGCCGCCTCCCGGTCTATAACGCCTCTTAAAAATGATGCACATAAATTTCTTAATTTCTTTCTTAACCTGTTCAGGGCGAAATGTTGAAATGATTGAATGACACCAGATTCTACGAACATAATTATTTGAAAATAAGTAAGAGCTTTTATCCACGTGCACTATAAAAGCGAAATTTTATTCCAAAATTCTGGTGCCATTGTAACATTTGGTGATCAAAATTAATTGGGATATTCGCTGTGTCCGAGACGAAACGCCCTAATTTTAAATACTTATACTGAAGATAATAAACAACCAAGACAATTTTGTTAGTTGGTAATGGTAGCTTAGACGTGGAAATTTACATTATGTAATAGCAATGATTTTTATTTCAGGTGTTGAAAATCGGAAAAATTAAAAATTGAAAAATGACAACGAATTCATTAGCAGGACATTCGCATTTGGGAGTCCGGAACTCCACAAAGATGGATTGGGAGATATGGTCCAATTTTCTGGACATCCTCCGTGCCACTCGTGGGGCACATGAAGAAATGGCGTGATTGCACAAACAAAACTTCATAACTATGAGTATCCATTGATGTTTCAAACTTCTTAATACAACGATATCATGTTGTATTACAGACTGTTCAAATTAGGGCGTTTCGTTTCGGACATCCTGTATAATATCCTACCATCTTTCAAGGGTTTTATGAGTTGCTGGTGTTGTAACAAATCAGTTATAATAAAGTTTGAATATAATCAATAATAATTTTACTACTAAACTGCTTTTCTCCAAGCAAAATGAAATTTTTTTTTATTAAATTAAGGTTACCGGAGAATAATTAAAAATTTTAAGAAATTTCGTGCAATATGTACAAAACCGAACAAATAATTGGTAAAAACAGATACTGAAATAAAATATCAGCTTACAAGACAATTCAGTTCCGTTCTTGTAACACCTTTTCAGCAAGCTGATGTCGACTGTTTCGTTGATTTGGCCAGAAGCTATTTTCTCAAGAATTTTTTTATCCAGCTGAAAAGAGAATAACATGGACGTTAAATGGATATGAAATGTGTTATATAATAGTGTTAGAATCTATTAAAAAAATCACAAACAATTAATTCCAAATGCAACATTGAAAGTTTTTGACTCAATCACAAAACGTTTTTTATCCACAGCTGCATAGAAGTTACAAGTTACAGATATTCTTTTTAAGGTAGTGTCAATGAGGGTAATTGAAAACAGAATTTCATACTTTTGTGTTTGTCCTCCTACCAGAGCTGCATCTATCATCCATGTATTTATCTAACAGCAGAAAGATATTCCTTAGAATACGTTCTTTTCATTACTCTGTACCAAAATTTCACCGTGGTTTCAAGAGGGAGGTCGCTGCCTGTTTTTAATTAAATTAACCATGTTGTTTGTAATTCACGGTGTTTTTAATTACCCCGCAAAACTGAGATAATTGTAAAAATGATTTCTGTCATCAGGATCAAGTAGGAGTGAGACAATGTTAGTTTGTACGTATAAGCATTCGATTCAACATCTTTTCTATAATGTTTTCGTATTGTACAGGGCATGTTCATAAGTATCCCATAGTGTTATAGCTTATTACCCCAAAAGAAATTTTTCATAAACATTTTCTGTTCTTGAAATAGACGTCACTCAATTCAATGATTTTTTTTATATTGAAAAACAAATGAGCAATTGCACGCCAATTGCAACCGAAATCCTTAGATATACAAAAGAGGTAAAGGAATTTTTGGTTCAAACTTTGAAGTATTCAATTCAAAAACACTTTTTACCCACATTTACACTACCTGAAAACAAATATACAAGTCTTTTTTCTTCGTTTTCCTTCACGGAATTGAGAAAGTTGTTTAACAATGATATTTTTTTATAATGAAAGGTTTCATCATTGTCATACATAGCATCTTGCAATCTCTTCCATGTTGGTTTAAAAATCCACAGCGTTACAATTTCTCTCCAACTCCATTTCCTCTATTAGCAAGCTTTCTTCATCTTCTTTTTCACTGCCATACTGTTTATCTCTGTCCCTACTTTTCTTGGCAGATATTTTTCGCTTCTTTCTGTTAACTGAAGTTCCTCCTTTTTTCTTCTTAAAACAACTTCTGTGCTTTACCATAGTTCCTTTATTTCTGCATTGACGAAATCTTCTTGCTGTCTCTCAACTTCTTCTACCAGTGCATGTTCATTTTCCTCCAATCTGTCTTTCCTTGCAGTTATTATTTCCCTTTGGAGGACTTCCCATGTTATTGCTCTGATCGGTAGATTTACCTCTTTTCTTATTAGTTCTCTCATTAGCTTTTGCTTTATCAGCTTCTTTGAATCTCTCCAATATCTCTTCAAACATAAGAGCTTCTAAGAATGTCATATTTTGATTAGTAACATCAGATACAGCATCGTGCAAGCCCTCAAGTGAACAACTGTGGCTACTTCGTTTCCTCCCCCAGGTTCATGGCACATTCATCATTGTCAAACTGCCCATTCAATACAAAAAAGGCGATAGCACAATTATGAATCGTTGCAGCAGTCTAAAACTGTAAAAATACACGCAATTTTGTTTTAAGGAAAACAAAAACCTAATTAGAAAAACTTGTTTCCAGATACTTCACGTAAGGAAACTTCTGGAATAATTGTAAACAAAGAACTGTGGATAAACAAAACATCACACACACTGCCCAAAAAGACATTATTATAATAGTGATGGTCTACAAATGAAATTCTGTAACACTATTACCATTTGCCTTCAAAATGTGCGCGCAGAAGAGGAAAATAAGACAAGACAAAACTTCGCTTGGCAGACTTTTGTGATAACATTTTTATCGAACGTCAACAAATCTAATCAGATAACACTAAAAAAGGCGTGGACAGTTGAGACTCTTTTGTCTGCCTTTTCCAAGTTTATTGACATCTTAGTTCGATAGGTCTCTGCTGGAAAGAATACTCTGTGGTACTTGTTCTCAATTAATCCAACTGACTCTACCAAAGAAAAAAGTAAAGCTTTTGTTTTCCTGTAAAAGTAAAGTTTTTATTTTTCTGTAAAAATAAAGTTTTTTATTTTCCTGGCAAAGTAAAGTTTTTTATTTTCCTGTAAGAGTAGAGCATCTTTCAGTAAATGCTATCAAAGTTAACGTTCTAACCTTACAGCGGACGTGCTTAATTTTTTTTTTGCACGAACGGGTGTGTGGCGTATTTTTTACTCACATTATTTAACGCTATTACAAATGTAAGATATTGCATAACAGTAATAAGAGGCATGTTATAAGAGCAGAACAGCTATACATATCAGTAGTAAAAACTGAGTTTTAATTTCGAAGCCATTTGTAAGAAAAAAGTGTTGGAAAAATCACGCTTGATGTAAAAATTGCCTCAGCGCGCTAGTTAGCTGAAAGATCAAATCTATTTTAGGGACATGACAATCAAGAAAAAAAAAAAACAGTCATCAGGTAAAAATAGACTATAATTGAAAATAGAGTACAATAGAACTTCGGTTTTCGAATTCTTTACTAGTCGAACGATTCAGTTAGCCAATAAGAAATTCGATCCGTTTATTCAATCCACGGCTCTTGACCAGCAACGAATACATCTTTACTCTGGGTTCTCCTATTCCAGGACATTTTTGCCTAAATTTCGTTATTTGTTTTTTGAACCGAACGACGAACCAAGTCTTCTTTTGCGAACAAAAACGAATTTAAAAATGTATGGTTCACAACGCTAACTTTGACAGTATTTTTTGGAAGATCGTCTGCCATTACCGAAAAAAAAAAAACTGTTGGATTACACAATTTCTGCTTAAGAGAATATGCCTTATGCATTGCAACCGACATTGTTATTTGTTCTCGCTTTTTCTTCAGTTTTCCGCATTTTACTAACTGAGACAACAAGATGATGATAGGAAGAATATTTTGTAACTGTCTAAAAAAAAGTCCTTCCGGCCTGTACCGGGAGAAAAAGGTAGCTTTCCTATATCTTCGTTTTAAAATTTTAGCTAATGTTACACGAAAACAGCAAGTTAAAATGCAAAGAAACGTTTACAAAAGATTCGTTAATACTGAATTTGAATAAGAATTTCGCCAAATTATTGAGCAATAGTCAAATTGGCTTCATTTATAAAGACTTATTTTGGTCGCCAAATTTGGCGATATTTCGCCAAATGTCACAAATTTTGCCAATTTTGTCGCCAATGGCGCCAATTTTGGCGCTAACGGATATGAATATATAGTTTTATGCGTATGATTGGGAAAATTATTACAACAATGAAAGAAAATAATTTGCGAGTAATCGCGTTAATGTGCTGTTTTGTTTCAAAATGTCAGCCACCCTAGAATTTCAAACTGCTCTATCTCAGCCATTTTTTAAGATAGAGGTAAACCAAAGAATGTTCTGGAATCCTTGTATCAAGGCCTAACACGTAATTAAAAAATAAATTTGAATTTTTAACTTTTTTGTATATTTATTTTAGTTTTAAATTTTTAAATGGCCGCCATCTTGAAACAAAATGGCGGACCAAGCTGGCCAACGAACTCGGTCGAGACATTGGTGACCTTAATACACACAATTAGTTTCATCAAAATCGATTTATAAATACGAGCGTTATCGTATGACATAGGTCAGATATATATATATATATATATACATATATATATATATATATATATATATATACATATATATATATATATATATATATATATATATATATATATATATATATATATCAAGGATGTTACAATGGGTTAATCAATACAATATAATATTAATATGTTAAACATATTTAATTTTAGTAAATATTAAATATTTATTAAATATAGTACACTAATAAACATATCTCTTAGTTTTATATTATTTATTTTATTTTATTTTTAGATCATTTAATTTAATTAATATTTATGTTTTTTATATTTTTTTTCATGGTAGATATTATTTAAATAGCTAGATTTAAATTATAATAAGTGCATTGCCATATTGAATAATCTATGTTATTTCTAAGTATAATACTAATTTATAAAATGAAAGCATCATATGGATTCTACATTAATGTTTGTGTTAAATTAAGATATATTTTAAATGGGTTAGTTAAAATAGAAATTATATTATACTAGTAACTCTTATTCTCTATATATATCATTAATATTAACTAGTAAAATTAATATATTTACACTACATTACAGCTGCATATAAGTAATTATACATACAATATTAAAGTTTTAGTAGAATATCTGTACACCAGATGTCAGCAGCAAAAGTAAATTATATAATGAATTTGATAGTATGCTAAAATAGTCTAATATTTTTACAATAGATGGCAGTAGTATAGCTTATTTAAAATATTAAAACTTGGAAATTTAGTATGGAGGTAATAATATCTATGAAATACTTTCAAATTATCAAGTAATATTATATATTTTAATTTATTAAATTAAAATTAAAATAAATTAATTAATGGTTTTTATTTATATGTATATCATAATTGTTTTTTCTACATTTTTTAAAATGTTGTAATCTATGTAGTTAAAACATAACTGTAACTGTAGGATACAATTTATGATCTGAAGGATTCTCTATTTAACTGTGAATTTAACCTCTTCTTTTGGATACAATTTTGTACATGTGCTCACAATATACTAAATATCTAGGGATATTATTAATATAAGTAATATATATATTTTTTTTCTTTATTTTTTTTTCTTCTTTTTCACACTCCTTTTCAAATTGTATGTATAATTTATAATATTCCATTGTAAAGGTCTTGTTATTCAATATTGTTTCAGCGATTGTTCGGGCGAGATATGGCACTATATTTAGCAAAAGCTTGTGTCATATACAGAAAACAATCGTTCTTTGCTTATAAATGTGATTTTCTTGCCCTTGAAAAAGTAAATTACTTTATAAGCTTTTATTTGTGTATATACTCGTGTGGTTTATATTTCATTCCTTATTTTCTATTTATTTAATTTTTTTTCTTCTTAATTTGAATTAATAATGTTACATTTATTAGGACTACAATTTTAATTTGTAAATTGACAGGGCTCTTTGGTATCGGATTTCAGTGTATGTGGTCAGTTTCTTATGTTTCAATGGTTAAATTTTACTTAAAGTTATATATATATATATATATATATATATATATATATATATATATATATATATATATATATATATATATATATATATATATATATATATATATATATATATATATATATATATATATATATGGATATATCTATATATATAAATCAACATTTGAACGGAGGGTGGTTTTGGGGTCTGGGGGTCATGATCGGCGAAAATATATCGAAATTTTCCGGAACTGCTTTCCTCCGAACGGCTGCAATAGGTAGCTTTATACTTTTAGGTAGCTTTCAATACAAAAAAGTATAAAGCTACCTATTGCAGCCGTTCGGAGGAAAGCAGTTCTGGAAAATTTCGATATATTTTCACCGATCATGACCCCCAGACCCCAAAACCACCCTCCGTTTAAATGTTGATTTATATATATATATATATATATATATATCCATATATATATATATATCTGACCTATGTCATACGATAACGCTCGTATTTATAAATCAATTTTGATGAAACTAATTGTGTGTATTAAGCTCACCAATGTCTCGACCGAGTTCGTTGGCCAGCTTGGTCCGCCATTTTGTTTCAAGATGGCGGCCAATTAAAAATTTAAAACTAAAATAAATATACAAAAAAGTTAAAAATTCAAATTTATTTTTTAATTCAGTGTTAGGCCTTGAAACGAGGATTCCAGAGCATTTTTTGTTTTACCTCTATCTTAAAAAACGGCTGAGATAGAGCAGTTTGAAATTCTAGGGTGGCTGACATTTTGAAACAAGACAGCACATTACAAAAATTTTCATTGTTGTAATAATTTTCCCAATCAAACGCATAAAACTATATATTCATATCCGTTAGCGCCAAATTCTCGCCAAACTTGGCGACATTTGGCGAAATATTGCCAAATTTGGCGACCAAAATAAGTCTTCATAAATGAAGCCAATTTGGCTATTGCTCAATAATTTGGTGAATTTCTTATTCAAATTCAGTATTAACGAATCTTTTGTAAACGTTTTATTTGCATTTTAAGTTGCTGTTTTCGTGTAACATTAGCTAAAATTTTAAAACGAAGATATAGGAAAGCTACTTTTTCCTCCCGGTACAGGCCGGAAGGACTTTTTTGTATTGAAAGCTACCTAATAGGTAGCTTTATACTTTTTTGTATTGAAAGCTATCTAATAATAATGTAAAAATCAATTTGTAGAATGAGAAATGTTTTTCTTACGTTGATTTTTGGTTTTGAATCTTTTTCATTTTACAAAATGAATTAAAGAATGTGTCAGAAAGTAGCCAGTTTGGATTTCAGAACCAACTGCCTGAAGATAAAAAGATTGAAAACCAAAAATCAACGTAAGAAAAACGTTTCTCATTCTACAAATTGCTTTCTAACATTATTATATTTTAGACAGTTACAAAATATTCTTCCTATCATCATCTTGTTGTCTCAATCTGTAAAATGCGGAAAACTGAAGAAAAAGCGTGAACAAATAACAATGTCGGTTCCTCTAAGTCACATCTGGAACTTACTTCATTTCCGAATGGAAACAATACCGGCAAAGTAAAGAAAACCTTGAATAAATAAAGAGAACAAAAGATCTCACGTGTTGGGACAAAATATCTTTTAGTGAAAGCCTCGGTGATTTTGCAATCTTCACTCGGTTTGTGGAGGCTTAAATTGAATTACTAGAAAACAAATATTGACTATGTGATATAAGCTTAGTACTAAGTAAAAGTGAGTAGGAGAAACTGTCTGAAAGCACGCTATCAATTTTTGTAACTGGGTATGAAATTTTACTCGCATTATATCAAATAATACATTTATATTTATATTTTCACTATCTTAAATCAATAAAAATCGCATTTCCATTTTTTTTATCGCATGTATTGTTTTTATTCTATGGTTTCTTATAACATTATTTTATGAATGTGAAAGAAAAAAAAACCCTCGTCTTCGCCTACGACAGCAATTATCAATACCTCGGGCAAATTTGTAGAATTTAATCACACCATTTAATATACTAAAATTTAAATAAGCTTGAAAACACAATATTGGAAACGTACGTCCAGCAATTATAGCTTATACATAGGTGCCAACCTCTCATTAATATTCCGTAATATGCGGGTTAATTTGACCCAGGTTTAACACGTTTCGCACCAGAATTTTTTTTTTAAGAAATGAAGTTAAATAAATTCCAGGTAGAAACGTGAAATTGAATAAATAAAGATTCATCCAATAATTTTTCTGGTTTGAAGCGTTGTTAAACTGGGTCAAATTAACCCGCATATTACGGAATATTAATGAGAGGTTGGCACCTATGCTTATAGATGATAAATGCATCTGGATAGTTTTGTGCGCACTGTAAAAGAACATTAAATGTTACCAGCACCATTCTTTTTATAGGCAACACGTTATCGCCCTCCGCAATAATGTATGTATACCAACTTTATTCTGTCTAAATAAGTTTAAACAGTAATAAGGGAAATCTGTAAAGCACCGTGGAAGCGCACTGTAATGAAAGACCGTAATTTTTTGGGTACCCCTGTAAACGAACGATAAATGATACACTCGCCATGTTTAAAAGGGAACATGCTGCAGTGAACTTCATTATCATATACCAATTTCGTGGCAATCCATTTATGTATGTTACGGCGCAGATAGGCAGTCAGATGGTTCACGGACAGACGAACCGAAGTCAAATTTATTACAAACATGTTAAAAAGTGTTAAAAAAGATTATAAATATATATAAAGTCGCAATTGACCAAGAAAAGTCAGATTTTGATTACATTTTAACTTTTCTCAGAAATTTAAAATGAATAAACAAACTGATTGATTCAAACAGGAAATACGATTTATCTAATTCTCTAATAAGGGATAAAAATTAATTTTAACCAGAGTTAATTTTTACCCCCCCCCCCCTCCCCACCAACTTACAAATGACAACAAATTGTTCATAATACGGAAAAAGAAATTTATACACATCAAGGCTTTACTCCTTCTCTCACAAACAAAGTAATAAATTTCCTTAGATTGGAATACGTATAAAAGTAAAAACAGTTTTTTTTTAAATACATTCTTTTATGAACATTCAATGTTTATCTTGAAATCACGCCTATTTTCATAACTGAAATTCACAATTTTTCCAAAAAAATGTCCATTAAAAGACATAGACACCGAACCCAATTATAGAAAATTCAACGCTTTTTTTAAACTCTTGCTAGACAGAGCGAGCTAATATGGATTTATTTAAAACTAGTCGGATGTGCCAATCCCAAAACATTCTTCTATCTCGTGCAGGTTTCGCATACACTAAAAAGAATCAGCACCAATTTATAGCAAGGTCTAACTGAATCTTAAGTTTTATTAAATTCCGTGCATTAGTTCTTGAGACATGACTATTGCTAAAATCGTGTATATCCTGTAAAATGCAGCATAGCAGCCACCTCTTGGAAGATTTAGACCAAAACCTAATCAATAACAACTTATGTCAACGTCTAACTGAATCTGAATTTTGATAAAAATCCGTGCATTAGTTCTTAAGATATAGATTATCGTGGTAATAATGAAAAAAGTAGCATAGCACAGCCACCTGTTGGGCTATTTACACCAAAACCTAATCAACAACAACTTATGTCAACGTCTAACTGAATCTGAAGTTTGATGAAAATCCGTGCATTCGTTCTTGAGATATAGTTATCGTAAAAATCATGAAAAAAGTGGTATAGCAGCGCCACCTGTTGGGATATCTACATCAAAACGTACGTCTATTTATGTCAAGGTCTAACTGAATCTGAAGTTTGATTAATATCAGTGGATTAGTTCTTGATATAGATCTATTCCGGAAATCACGAAAAATGCAGCATAATAGCGCCCCCTATTGGGCGATTTTAACCAAAAATTAATCAGCACCAACTTATATCAGGGACTAACTAAACATAAAATTTTATTAAATTTCGTGCATTAGCTCTTGAGATAGAGTGCCCACAAAACTTTTGTCACAGACAGGCATTTTCTAAAAACAGTCAAATCGTGTTCAGGACCATCTAAAACGTATAAATCCGTCGAAAGCCGGTAGTGGAAAATTTTCATGAATCCAAAACTTTCTTCTTATAAAGATAGAAGAAAGTAAAAATTATAAGTTTTTCTCTGTTTCATTTTTAAAATATGGCACCAGGGAAGAAAAAAAAAGAAGCATTATTTAAACTATCTGATTAGGATTTCTAAATTGATTTCTCAACGTAGAATCTTAATTTAATTAATATGAAGCTATCAATTGATTAAAACGCATTAAATAAATATGTATTACATTCTTCATTTTATATTTATATTTTCTACTTTTTACTATTAAAAAAATATCGTTGTTGCAGCTTCACAGGCAATTGTCTTTTTTGGCGATCATGGTTTGGTGCATCATTAAATCCACTGTTGTTGTAACTCGTATACAATTGCAACCCTAAAGAATGTTTGTCGATTTATCACCTGTGGCGGACTACTGGAAAATGCCTTAAAATTAATTAATTTATTTACAATTAAGTTCTAAAAGTATTAAAATGTTGTATTGCAAACGGAAACACACATTTGTACACACAGTTTACATTTCTAGCATATCAAGAAATGAGTTAGAAATCTATTACAAAACTCTCTCTTCATACAAATACCAAGTTGATTTGAATATAAATCGATTGGTTGATTTATGACGGCCGATTATCTACTCGAGGGATATAGGCCCTATGGGGCGTGCCCTCTGTCGGGGGTCTTTCTAAGGGATCCTAACCCGTATTTACGGCAAGGTTCGAAGAAAACCACGGAAAACTCCGAACGGTTAGGTCGACGAGTGTGACAGGGATTTGAAAACAGCACCTCCCGTCTACCAGCTTTGAGAGTAAAACCTCTCAGCCACTGGTGGGGCTGAATATAAATCGGACAGGTGCGAGTATAACTCGCGTTCAAAGAGTTCCGTACATTACATTAATTAATTAATTCTTTATTAATTAATAAAGTCCTACACCCCCTAATTTTTTTCATAATTTTAGTTTCAGTAAATTCGGAAATAAGAGTTTTTTTTTTGTTTTTTTTTTTTTGGGGGGGGGGGGGACATATTTTTGCAGTACACTTTCGACAATATCTCTGAAAATGTAATATCACAATCAAAACAAATATATTTTTGAGTTCGGTGTTACGAGATCTTTCGAACAATACCATACACAAAATATAAAAATAATTCATTTTTTTTAGTAACTTAATTAATATCTCGGCTAATCACAGACAATTTTTTTTTTTTTTTTTTTTTTTTTTTTGAAAATCATTATTAAGTATCCTTGGATGATTCTGCGTCGATAGATATCTCGAGCGCCCGTCAACTCCCCCGCTGACCGCCCGAAAAGTAAAGTTTGTGTGAAACGGAAAAGTGAGTTTTTCTTAAAAACTATGTGACCTAGGAAAATCGCTATAATTTTCCTGCAAGGTTTAAATAAACTCCTATTACCCCTAATTTTTTATAATTTTAGCTTCAGTAGATTCGGAATTAAACGGCGGGGGGTGTATTTTCGACGATATCTCTGAAAATATAATACCCAAAATTAAAACACATGTATTTTTTATTTTGATGTTACGAGGTTTCACATGACACCCCACACGATATACAAAAATAAAATGTGTTTTTTCAAGTAACTTAATTTCCCTCCCCTCCCCCCTAAATTTTCCCTAAACATATTTGTGAATGACTAATAATCTGAAAATATGTGGGTAAATAGGCTTTATAACTTTCCCAAGTTTGAACTTTCTACGTCCCATAGTTTACGAGAAAAGGGGCTCTGACAGACACAGGAGTGATCTTATAATGGTTTCGTTTTTACTTTTTAAGTACGAAACCCTAAAAACAGTGTAAAAAGGTATCGTGTGATGTGGTTTTGTCATTAAATTACATATTTGACATATTTCATTTTTGCTGTTCCGTGTAGAGCAGCGGTTCCCAACCTTTTTTCTTTCAGGTACCCGTGCTTAGGCTTCTCATTTAGGAGTACCACCTTTCTTCATAAATACGCATCTACTCACCCACATAACGCAAACATTCTTGCTTTTATTATTATTATTAATAATCTTCTTAGCAGAGTTAAACTATAAGTCGACTCAAATTACATTGACATTTCTAACATTTTATTTTTTATCTAACATTTAAACATTAATTTTGATTTTTATACTATTAACTTAACATCAAAAGAAATCAATATAGCATTAAAAAAAATTTAAATAACTTACTATATAAAGTTTATAACATTTTGCATGCGATATTCAAATAGTCAAACATGATTTTAATAATCTCTACTCGAGCTTCTAGCTTCTTTCATACAGCTGAATTTTCTTTAAATCAGGTTTAAATGAAGTCAGATATAATATCAAGACAGGAGCATCGTCGAGCTTGGATATTTGTTGTTAATGTATGAATAAAACGAAAATGTTCTCTTGATAAGCTCTGTATTTGTGAAAGGCAGCAAGTACCTTAATGCTTTATGACTGAGTTCTTGTTTCTTATTCAATTTTCACGAAAATCGGCGTAAACATAAGTAATCATGCAATAAGATTTGAGGTGGGTGAAGCTATTGACATTGAATTATCAATGAATTACTAGATCTTGTGGGCTTTTTCCCTCATTTCGAAAGTGACACGTGAGACATAGAGTAACACATTGGAGTTACACATGAGACTAATTTTGTAATCCAAAACTATCAACTTTGTTTATGTGTTTTCAGTTAAACCATTTTATGATTACCGCCATTACCGACAACATTTCCACGTACCCCCAGGGGTACGCGTATCCACATTGGGAACCGCTGGTTTAGAGAAATAGGATGAAACAGTGTTATTTTGTTTACAAGCCGTCTACCAAAAAAGAAAAAAAAATACACAGAGGATTATTTGTAGACCTTGAAAATTATTTGCTTTTAACGTAGAATGTGGTAAAAAGATAAAACAGAAAACATACTAATATACAACGGAAAATCTGAAGAGGATTAAGAAATATATATATGTTTTCTTTTGGCTTCATGTCCAAATCTCTTTTCATCATATCTCTTTTTAAACATTAATCTTTGCTTTAGCAATCATGTAATAGGGTTCAAATTAATTTTGCAAAAACCTTGCCCAGAAATGTTAATTTTAGACATTCGCAAATTCGCTTCTTATTGAAGATTTAAAAGTAGTTAGATCACATTTTAAGAGTAGTTTTACCAAAAATAGGTAAGAAAAAATATTTTGTTTTTAATTCTTCTACCGTAAAAAAATTTTTAAATCATAATATATATATATATATATGTTCACGTATTATTTTTTAAATAATGAAAATTTAAAATGATATAATATATTTTGGCAGACATAACATTAAGCAATATAAATCCAGAGCCTTATATTAATTTTCTGCGTCTTCATCCCCCCATTAGATAATAGTTTTGCTTCATACTTTGTTGTTGCAGCAAAAGAAAAACTCTCTTATTGATCAATTTTGTCTAGAGCAGCGAGCGGTTCCCAATCTGGAGCGTACTCCCCACAGGGAAGCCATTTGAGTTTTAGAAGGGGTAATTTGAGAATTGCTATTATTTACTGACGATATGCATTTACTGCCATTTTTTTTCTTTTTCTTTTTTTTAGGAAATGGAATGTTGTGGTCTAAAAATAAAAGTTATAAATTTAAATTTCAAAAATAAGCTTTTTTATTTAATTTTTAAAAATTACTGTAATGTTTTTCTTTTTCTTTCTTTCTTTCTTTCTTTGTTTTTTTTTTTTTTTTGAAATAGAATATTGTGGTCTAAAAAGTCTAAAAATAAAAGTTATACATTAAAATTTCAAAATAAGCTTCTTTATTAAACTTTTAATGTTTTTTTTTTTTTTTTTTTTTTTTTTTTTTTATCGACGAACAATATTGCTAATAGAAACAATATTGCTCAGTTTCTAATAGGAAGAAATGCACGAAATTTTATTCTGAAGTCATGATTCATTGGTATTCATACACACGTTTGATTCATGCGTATAACATTTCGAATGCTTTTTTTTAATTATATGTTTTATTGCATGTTTAATTTTTAAATATATTTTTTTAAATATAAATATATAGAAAAATCTATATAACACGAACGTCAAAATTCACCGGCTAAACATTAGCCGAAAGCTCATGTATCTTAACATCTAATAGTTTTAATGTTTTAAAACTGTGATTTTGTTTATTGCACCTCGGTAGTAACAAAATTTATCAATGTGTTTACATTGTGTTTATATATATTTTTAAACAAACATTCTTAAAATCCCGGGAAACGCCCAGTACTTCAGCTAGTTATAAATACGTATGTATGATGATCCTATTTTGGATTTAAATACTCAATTGACTCATTTTGTCTATAAATACGTATGTATGATGATCCTATTTTGGATTTAAATACTCAATTGACTCATTTTGTCTAGGGCAGCGGTTCCCAATATGGTGCATACTCCCCACAGGGAAGCGATTTGAATTTTAGAGGGGCAATTTTTTTTATAACTTTTTTGGGGGCGGGGGCTGTTTTACTGCTGTTAATGATTGCAGTAACAACGGTTGTTGTGCTGCTATGATTCACTTCTCACTGTAACTCCATGTAAAATTTAAAGAAATGCATTATACACGCTAAGAAAACCCTAATAAACTGTCACTCGAAAACATATGGAACCTTGCTAAACCACCACTTTTGACTTATAATTTCCCTTTACTTCCAGAAGCGATAGCTGAAAAATTATTGAAAAAACAAAAAATAATGAAAAGAAATTAACTGAAAACTCATGCAGAACTCGTTGAAGAGAAACCAAAAACACCTGAATTCCAAAGGCGGCTGTTCTGTGTCATATATCTTGCGTAGTTTTAAAAAAGTCATCTGAAAAAAATCAAAGAGAATTTCTCAATGCTAATGAAATTAGAAAATAAAATTGAATCTATGAAACCTAGGAGAAAAAATACTTTTTTGGCAGGTTTTTTTAGGTAATGTTTGTTTTATTTGCTAAATGCTTGTATATTGTAATATATTTTAATATAAGCGTATAATTTTCCATTTAATAACTGTTGTAAAATAAATATTTTGCAGAAGAGATTTCGGAATGAAATTTCTCCGTTTAATGGTTATTTTTTCAGTAAGTGTATTGTAAAAAAAAAAAAAATAATAATAACTTATATTGTAAAATGAACTAACGTAATGCTCATGAATAAGTTTCAATATCGTATTCATTTAAAACAGAATCTAACCAATTTAACTATAGTAAATGAAGCAATTCGTTCCTACTTTTATCCCGCTTAATATATCACAATCGTCAGGTCCCAAGTAGAGTCCAGCATCTGGTAGGGTTATTGTATTTTATTCGAATTCGGATCGAATTGATGCAATTTTTTTTTTTTTTCGTTACAGGTCGGGTTGGTTTCGGAGTGAGTATTGATTTATTTTTTCGCGTCGGGTTCGGGGGACCCAACATTTCAAACGAAAGCCCTGAATATTTTTTATTAAAAAAAAAGAAAAAAAACTATACTTCTGAATATTAATTAGTGACGATGCATTCATTTTTATAGATAAAAGATAAATTTGATTTTAGAGATATAATTGTTGGCTACTTTTCCGTAATTGTATTTAAAAAAAAGATTAATTTTCTTTCATTTCGGGTGTCGAGTCGGGTTTCGGGTTGACAAATTTTTGTCGGGTTCGGATCGGGTACAACCTGAACCTGCAGAAGGACTCTACACTGAAAAAAAAAAAAAAGGCACTCCGGGAGTGCCGACAGAAGTGAAAACTTGAACAATTACGTGTGTATTTTTTGAATCGTCAGGAAACGTTTTATTGCGCAGGAAATACTTTTAAATGAAGTGTTTTTTTTTTTATTCATTATTATAAACTACTACTACAAAAATTATATTACAATTTTCATTTAATGCGCTATTGTACATGAAAAATAATGCATATTATTTTACATACAAAAATTGCAATCTATTGCTTAAAACGTAAATTTACAAATAAATGAAATATAAAATTTAATTAATTGGTATTCTTTGAAATGAATACCAATGAAACTTATGAATTTTCATCCACAATTTAAACAACTCTCAATACATTCATCATTTCTTCCATGAGATTTAGTTTCATATCTTTTGTAATAACATTTATCTGCAAAATAGGGTTCCCGCTTCCTATCACTCCAAAAATGACTTCTTTGCTGCCTGTCTTGTTTATGGTATTCGTGAACATTATGATTTTTTCTATCTTCATACTGCGCGTATTCTTTGCGGTATCTATAATTTCTATCAACAAACTTTTCTTTTCTATAAAATGATTTCACTTCCTTTCCGTATCAGTAACCACGTTTCTTAAAACTTTCGTGAAATATTTCATTATTTTCATTTTTTTTTTTTTATATTACTTCCGTCGATTTTTCTCGTGCTCGTTAAATTATAATATTTTCCGTGTTTTGTTATTTCATTTTCATCTTTTGATTTGGTCTCGCGAGTTGAGTCACTTTTATCTGTTTTCACCGCGCGTGCTAAATTTATCTTGAAATTATTTTCTGAATTATTTTTATTCATAATACCAATCATTTCGCTTTCTGCACGTGAACTATTTCCTTTTGATACTTTCGCTTCATTGTATGAATTGGCAACATATACAGTGGTGTCGGTAACAGTGTCGCGAATTCAGTGGTTTTTCCCCATCTCAAAAATGCCCAACGCGCCTAAAGAAGTTTTCACTTCAAAAAGTTAATTTTACAGTATAATACTGGCATCCCAGCTGCCAGCATTATACCGTAAAACTAACAGCAATAAACAGTAAAATAAGCAGTAATACGCTGCCGTGCAAGCAGTAATACGCTACCGCGCATGCGCGGTATTACTGCTCGCGCGGTAGCGTATTACTGCTTATTTTACTGTTTATTACTGTTAATTTTATGGTATAATACTGGTAGCTGGGGTGCCAGTATTATACTGTAAAATCAACACTTTTTTTTGCAGTGTAGTCTTAAAGAGTGGCGATATAACGGAAGTTTCACTGTATTTCCTAACCTAATTGTTCTCCGTAACAGGCTATTTAAATTAATTTATTGCGATAATACTGAAGAAAGTTTTGTGATGGCCACATCATGCCAGATTCTGTCTGTGGTTCTTTCTGTTTTGCGGTTTCTTTTAATTTACACAAATCAAAATAAAGCTAATAAATTTGCAATTAAATGTGTTACGTAAAGTCAGTTAGTTAGAAATCTAATTTCCTGGAAACGTACAGTTCCGGCAATTGTAGTTCAAATCCATTTAGTTCCTTGTCTAAACAAGCAGGAGTTATACTTCGCCCGTAACTTAAAAACGAAGGTCATTTAAATATTTTGCTGCTGATACTAGTTGTTATTTTGTTTGAAAAATAATCGTTTTTACTTACCCATCATACGTAGTATAGGGTAAGTCTTGTAATCGTTTTGAAAAAAAAAAAAAAAAAAAAAAAAAAAATCTTGACGGATTTACACGTTCCAGACACTGGAGATTCCGAAAAACATATTTTTAGGGGAAAAAAATTGCTATCCTTCTGTCTGTGTGTCTGTAAACGCCCTATCTCCCGAACAAATTGAAACAGAGACTTGAAATTTGGTATGTACTTAGTATGTAATAATGGGAAGAAGCTTATTGAATTTCAGTAACCTCGATTATCCGGAACTATTTTTTTCGGACTCTCGAAATATTCGTTCTGATAAAAGGTATATAAAAATTTTCGAAATTGTTTATTTTAAGGAGTAAATATAAAAGACAATAATAATTAAAAAAAAAAAAAAACATAAATTTTGCATAAAGAATGAAGTTGATCGGATAATGAGTTGCCGAGATATTTGTAATCCTATTTTCCATGCTCTTCGATTTTTCATGACCCTGTATTTCATTCAAATTTCAATTCAAAGATACATTTTAATTAGAAATGAGACGCTTAATCCGACGCAGTAAACCGTTAGTTAATATGATGATCAATTTTGGAGTTATAAGTATGTTTTTCTTACGCAATTCAGTAATCGAGCATTTAAAGTTTAGGACGTCATCAAGCCACGATTTTATTCGAATTGCAATGCATTTTTATATAAATACTTTAAACATGTTTTATTTTAATATTTTACATTATGCATATCCATGATGGGTAAGTATTACGGTGCCCCCCAACGACTAGTTTGCTCTCTTAAAAGTAATTTGTAAGGTTTGGATAAAACATTCCTAAGTGAGTAAACAATTCTCTGAAAAGTACAGAATAAATGTATGCGACTCAGCTTTTTAAAACTTGGCAGAAAAACAATTTAAGTTATATCCAGAAGCAATTAGAAACTTTTTTAATTAAACAAAAATCAAAATTCTAATTCGGTTTTGTTTTTTGAATTTTTATTTTTATTTTTTCTCTAGCCAGTTTTTTTTCCATTAAAGAGTTAAAAATACACGCATGTATTTTGAGAATTCAGTACATGCATTTTTAAATAAATTTTAGTATGAATTCTTATAAATATTTCTTATAAAAGTTTTATGCACTTAATTACATTTAAGTAATGAATGAATGAATAAATAAATAAATAAATAAATAAATAATCTGCGTTTCGGCAAAATAATTCATGTATTATTTTTTCTTTCTTTCTTTTTCTTTTTTCTTTTTGGTAGATGCGAGTATTTTATTATTAAATTAATTAAAACAAAAGAAAAATGGTTTAATATAATAGCATATATTACCAAAATAAATCCTTCTATATTAAAAAAAAGTAATCTGGAACTGAGCCAAAAACGATTTAGACCAATCAAATTCTGCGTAGATATTCCGGGTTAGTCTCATCGTTTTCTTACTAGGGACTTTTTTGAGGAGCTATTACTTTTTTTCTAGCCATCCTGCGGATTCGAAAATTATACCATCAGACGCGAAATATAACAAGCTTTCAGAAATTCAAAAAATTATCACGGTCGGACAATAAAAACTCAAAAAATCCTTAAAAATCGAGTAAAAAATCTTTTATTGAAAAAGTCATTTTTTTTATATTGTTGCCAATTTCTAAATAAGCGCAAAGGATTATATTTTATTTCAAATAAAAAATGTATTTGCGCGAGACTATTAAAAACAATAAAAAAAGTTTAAAATAATAATTAAATGATCACGTGTTGAAAGCAGGAAATAAAGAAAATTTCGTCATAAGAATTGTGTTTACACATAAATATTAAAAATAACAAGAACGAAAAATCATGCGTCAAGCATAGATTATGTAACACTTTCCAACGCTTCCAAAATAATTTTACAAATCATTACCGTTTAATAAGCTGAAAGATAACATCTAAGTAAACAATTTGGAAAACGCAAAACATATTTAAAAACGTAATTTCAGGAATTTCAAACATATACAATATTCGGAAAAATATCCGAATACTTTTATTCAGCCCTGTATATGATCTATAGATTTGTATATATACTACATAGGATGTTAAATTTTAGTTTAGTTAGGAAACGCGTAGCAGAGTTTAAAATTCTCCTTCTGGAGTTTCTGTCAATAAACGGAAATGTGTTCGCGAACTCTTGTGCTGCCCTGTATATGAATTTATACAGAATTTATACATACCAAGTAATAGACAAAAAGTGAGTTAAATTTAAAATCGCGATCAGCAACTTAAAACGCACTTCCAGGAATTATTGTTAACAGACAGTAGATAATTCTTTTGTGTGTCCCTGTAAATGAACGATGACTGCTATACACACAATATTCTGTAGTAAGCCTCTTATGCACCTTAGTGATATATATAAATTTCAATGCGTTTAAAATAGTGAAACATTATTTAATTAAACCGCAAACGATTTTTCCCCATAGACGTAATGTAACGGAATTCTTTTGACTGTCCCTGTAAAGTAACTATAAGTGCTATGCACATCCTATTCCATATTAAGCTTCTTGTAATACACCTTCGGGATATATATGAATTTCAATGTGTTTGAAAATGTGTAACATCATTAAAATAAACCGCAAATGATTTTTCTCCATAGATCGTAATGTAACGGAATTCTTTAGAGTGTCCCTGTAAAAAAACTATTAGTGCTACACACTTCAGTTGAAATAGGGAACATGCTATAGGTAACGACAATAACATATAAAAATTGCAGGGCAATCGGAGCATATTTACGGGAGTTAGAGCACGGCCAGACAAACCGAAGTCATAAACACTTTTCAACTAGGTTGGAAAGTGTTAAAAAAGATGAATTAAATGAAAAAGCATTATAACCAGTTAAATGAAAAAGCATTATAACCTGATTACAGAAGATAGTCGCCGTTCGTGAGAAGATGATGATAATGATATCATCATCTTTTTAAAACAGGATACATTACCAGGTTTTAAGAGGCTGTGAAATCAGAACGGGGGTTGGTGAGCGTAGCGAGCAGGGGGCAGAGCCCCCTAGTAGATAAATAAATAAATAAATGTGAATATAATGACCAGCCAAAAAACTTTGTTATCATCTTTAATTTAAAAAAATAAAAATTCTAATTTGTTTTCGTGTTTTAGATTTTTTTTTTCTTTAAAAAACTAAAAATATCATTTGAGAATTCAGTAAATGCATTCTTAAACAAATTTTAGTATGAATTTTTATAAATATTTCTTATAAATGTGTTATGCACTTAATTACATTTAAGTAATGAATAAATAAATAAATAAATAAATAATCTACGTTTCTGTATAAAATTTTCACGCTTCTTTTCTTTTCTTTCTTTCTTTCTTTTCTTTCTTTCTTTTCTTTTTCTTTTCTTTCTTTTTTCTTTTTTTTTTTTTGGTATATAAGTATTTCATTCTTAAATTAATTAAGTTAAGCACCACGACGTGACTGCGTTTTTTTTTTTTTTTTGCGTCGCTAATTGCTGTTGTGATTGGTTTTGTATGAACTTTATAGCAATGATTGTTTTCGCATCCAATAAATGGTATTGTATGTCCAAAATACATCATTAGTCATAGGCGTAACCAGCTTATTACGTGGGGGGGTGCCCAGATTTTTATTTGAAACAGATAACGTAACTAAAAACAGGCACATACATACGTGTGTGTGTATATATACTATAGATAAGACGGGCTGAGCCCGAGCCCGGGCCCGACACGTGCTCGGGCTCGATTTTTGTACCAGCCTTTGGGCCCGGGCGGGCTCGGACTCATTCTTTCTGAAACTGACAATTTTATTTATTCTCATATAGAAAAAAATTAAATAACTTTTTCCCCTAAAAAATTATGTATTCTATTTCAAATAGTTTTAATGTTATTTTGATCAGAATGAATAGAAAGGGAAACAGAAATCTTATTTTTTTCTAGTATTAGAATGTTACTTTAAAAGAAAAATTACGATATTTGCGACGCGATTGATGACTGGGGGATATGGCGCCAATTCAAAGAGGCGACAATAATATTTGTTGCTAAATTTTCGTTTGTGACAGTAGGATATTTTTTTTTATTGGACGGTTTATTTTATTTTATGTTTTTAGAGATCTAATGCGAGATGAATATTTTTTTCATTTTTAGTCAATCAGCATTAGCTTAGGTTTGCAAATTTTTAGTCTTCTATTGTGTGCGAGTCATACTAGCTCTTCATATGAAGACAGCGTTAGTTATTCTATTTTTAAATATGAACTCTGCTGATGCTAAAGCTCTGCTCTGCACATTTACGAAGTCACTTTCGTAAGTAGATATAATTGTCATATATTGTTATTCCGATAGAAAGCAACGAAGAGTGTTTCAACTTTTCCAATAAAAGCACAGGATCTTTCAGATAACGGTGTCAAATTTTTAATTTAAGCTGATTTACAGAGAATGAAATATTGTTTTAATTAAAGAATCAATTATAAGTTACGTTGTACACCTTTAATAGGAAATATAAAACGTTGTTCGATTCTTCTGCATAGAAATACTAATTTCTGCAAATTTCATTCATTTACTCATAAAACGCACTTCGTTAATGTGTCCATCAGATTTGCTTGTTGGGAGAGAAAAATATTTACATCCTTTTAAGGAAGTATATTTTTATTTGATACCAAACTTCTCTTTTGATAAGATAGAATGTAAATTTCCATAAAATTAATTATGTGCACCGGATGAACAGTTATTTTCACGTACGATTTTTTTTTAAAAATGAGATATTACTTTTAAAACAATTTTTAAATATTATGCAATTTTTTTCGGTATCGGGCTCGGGCTCTGATGATACAAATGTTTCGGGCTCGGACGGACCAGGGCTCCGAAAAGAGAACCCGAATTCATCTCTAGTGTATACATGAATGCACGATTCAATATGCAATTTACCCACTTCTTTGAATGACCTTTGCTTTTCATCATTGAAACTATGTTTGCATTTATGACAAATAAAAGTTGAAGATTACCATACAAATAATAAATTAACTCTAGCTTACTTTGTTATTTATTTATTATTTGCATGATAATCTTCAGATTTTATTTCATAATTCCTGATCCCATTGAGATACCACTCTAAAGATTTCAAGATTTTTAGCTTATAATATTTAAAAAAAGATACATTAAAAAAAGAAAATCTAAAAATTTTTAAATTTTAAAAGTGTTATTTTTTTTAATCAAGCAACTTGCATATCAAATGAAACCTTGTGAAATTCTCTTTAAAATGAGTGGTCAAACAACTCCCTAAGCCTGATAGAATCCGATAAAATCAAAATTGAAAACGTTTATGCAAGCCAAAAAATGACGATTTTTCGAAATTTAAAAAATTGTTTTTAAATCTAATGAAATAAAAAAAATTAAAGATATATTCTCATCTGTATCATCAGGGAGAATGATTCCTGACAGTATCATTAAAATCTGAAATGGTCAGATTGAATATTGAAAATTTTTGGTTGATTTGGCATGGAAACCCAATTTATTAAAAATTGGAATTATGATAATATGATTAATATATACCCAATTATGAATACCCAATTTATTAAAAAAAAGGTGCTTATCATTACATTCTAGTAAGTAAAATTTAAAAATTAAATTTGAATAATTAGCTTTTAAGTTAAATAAAAAGAATTTATGCACTTCTGAAATTACACTTTTAGTATTGGCCACATGGGGTGTTTATTTTTGGAAAGATACTAAATGAAATTTTGTAAATGGCCATTGATATATGAAATTCAAAGTTTTATATTAGTATCAAAACAAAAACATGCAATTTTTGCAAGAAAATAAGGAAGATATAAATTAATTAAGTGAAGTGAGATCTTAGCATGTTCATTAAGATTTTCACAGAGAAACAGTGAAACTGTGAAACATTATTTTCTGCTTCCTGATTGGTTTTATTAAGAGTGTTAATGTCAACAATAACCCAGATTATAAAACATACAAGGGGGAGTTATGAAAAAATAAATAAAAGCAAACTTTTTATTTGTTATTTTTTTATAATCCAAAAACTTTCGGGGGTATCCAATACGGGAAGGGCGTTCATTACTGGTACATCTACCCTACATCAATTTTAAAAACGGCTAAAATGCGTTTTTAAAAATTTAATTTTCTTTTTTTTAACTTACATTCGGAAAGGATTTGAATATGTAGATTTTTTTTAAATAATAATGAAACATACCTATAACATATACATATATACAAATTTATCCCAAACTACCTTAACAAAAAATTATTGCATTACAAAAAAATCAATTTTTTTTTCCAGAATTCATAGGCTATTTTTTCATAAATCCAAAACAAATCCAAAGGGACACTTTCTGACATATTTTTTAATTCTTTTTTATTGGAAAATGCATTAACACATTTTTAAATTCTTTTTTGTTCGAAAATGCATTAACACATTTTTAAATTCTTTTTTGTTCGAAAATGCATGAAACTGGCAGGTTTTGTTATTCAGAAATGTTGTAATAGAAAGACGTTTTCCATTGATTGGTAAACGCAATTTTCAGAAAATACTGTCAAAGTTAGTGTTTTGAACCAAATTTCCGGACGTGACAGCGAGAGAAAGGAGAAAAACCTGCCGTCACATGACTAAAGTCACTTATAACTCGATAAGTATTTTATTTATCAAAAAATGGAAAACGTAATTCGATTTTGTGCCTTTACGTTTAAAAATAAGTCATAAAATGTGTCAAAAAGTTTCGCATTTGTTGAGCAGGGAATTTGACAACAGCTTTAAGAGAGTATAAACTATTCTTATTTTCTTTGGTGACTGTGACTTCTGAAGGTTAGACGCCATGTTGGACAATTATTTTCTGTTTTAAAACATCCTCAATTGTCTTGAACTTTTTTGAAAAAATTTCTAACGATTGTTTTCTCTTTTCAGGACGTATCATGTTTTATAAATGCACATGATAAAGTGTGAATTATATTTAGAAATTAAATATAATTTTCATTTGGCCTATTTCGGAATGATACAAGCACAAGAGAATGAAAAACTAAAACTGAACAAAACAGCAGAATTTTCTCTTCTCGAAAACCCTCAAAAAAGATAAAAAAAATAATTAATCTTAGCTTCCATAGTAAACGGAAATGCTTCTGTTTTCCGCAAATACTCTCAGTTAAAAAAAACAAGAACGAAAAATCATGCGTCAAGCATAGATTATATAGCACTTTCCAACGCTTCCAAAATAATTTTACAAATCATACCGTTTAATAAGCTAAAAGCTAACATCTAAGTAAACAATTTAGAAAACGCATAACATATTTAAAAACATAATTTCAGGAATTTCCAACATATACAATATTCAGAAAAATATCCGAATACTTTTATTCAGCCCTGTATAGGATCTATAGATTTGTATATATACTACATAGGATGATAATTTTAGTTCAGTTAGGAAACGCGTAGCACAGTTTAAAATTCTCCGTCTGGAGTTTGTCAATAAACAGAAATGTGTTCGCGAACTTTTGTGCTGCCCTGTATAGGATCTACAGAATTTATACACACCACGTAATAGACAAAAAGCGAGTTAAAATTAAAATCGCGTTCAATAACTTAAAACGCACTTCCAGGAATTATTGTTAACAGACAGTAGAGAATTCTTTTGCGTGTCCCTGTAAATGAACGATGACTGCTATACACACAATATTCCGTAGTAAGTCTCTTGTAATGCACCTTAGTGATCTATATAAATTTCAATGCGTTTAAAATAGTGAAACATTATTTAAATAAACCGCAGACGATTTTTCTCCATAGACGTAATGTAACGGAATTATTTTTACTGTCCCTGTAAAGTAACTATAAGTGCTATGCACACCCTGTTCCATATTAAGCTTCTTCTAATGCACCTTAGTAATATATATAAATTACAATGCGCTTAAAATAGTGAAACATCATTTAAATAAACCGCAAATGATTTTTCCCCATAGACCGCAATGTAACGGAATTCTTTTGAGTGTCCCTGTAAAAAAAACTATAAGTGCTACACACTTCCGTTGAAATAGGGAACATGCTATAGATAACGACAATAACATATAAAAATTGCAGAGCAATCCGAGCATATTTACGGGAGTTAGAGCACGGACAGACGGCCAGACAAACCGAAGTCATAAGCACTTTTCAACTAGGTTGGAAAGTGCTAAAAAAGTATTGTCAGTGTGAACATCTAATGCAACTGACGCCTTGCAAACGTTATTAAAAGGACGCGCCAATAGTGTCTGGCATACGGAATATTTCGCATTCTAAAATATTTTACTTTATAAAAAATTGCTGAATGAGCACAAATGTACTGCAAAAATTATTAATTATCAGTTATTGTATCATGATACTTGAGAAATGATTGTGTTCTACAGGAGTGATAATACATAAAAAATAAAAATAATATCTTTTTTTTTTTTTTTTTTTGTAATTTTGCTTTCATTTTTTTATGAATTTTCATTATTTAAATTTGATTTAAAAATCCTGCGTGTATCTGCGTGAGTGTGGGGGGGGGGGGGTGCCCGGGCACCCAGGGCACCCCCTCTGGTTACGCGCATGTTAGTTTCCCCGTTGCTTAATTTCTATCTTCACCGTTCATTTGTTTATGCGTTGGTCATTCTGTTGTCTTTCGCAAATTGTAGTGTTTCGCTTTCGGTTTTGTGTTTGTATCTCTGAATAATTATGTCAGACACGGACAGTGATTATGTTCCTAATTTTGACGGTAATATAGACGATAGTGATGATAGCTTTGAATCAAGCGATGGAGATTGGAATTTCGGACATTATTTCAATTTGTATAATATAAATAAACCATTATTTCATCTCCATACATTACATAAGTCCTATATAATTAAAAATACTGACATAAACTACTTTTGACGCAATTTAATATATCTGGTATTCAGGATACTATCACTAAATTGAATATGGTGCTTAAGTGGTTAAAAGAAATATTAGACTTCCTATCCGGATGAAGTATAGTGAATGCTTGCAATCAGACCAGTCATGGCTGAAGAACTTGATGAGCAGTCTATGAATTGTTAGGTACGGAAACCGGTGAAACTGATATCAAAATATTGGACAGCCTGTTCTTATCAAAGATGTTGAAAAGATAACAAAATTGTTATGAAGAAAAGCTAAAGGCTGTTATTGGCTCCTAAGAGCTCAATTCAATGCAATCTAGAGCAGCGGTTGCCAACCATCTGTAGCTCACAGACTATTAACTTGAAAGTTATAAATCTCGCGGACCATTAATATGAATTTTTTTCAAAGTATAAGAATAATGATCAGAGAATCACCATTTTATGTGTATCAAAATAATTTTCGTTTTTTGAATGCTTATATACCAAAGCCTGTAGCTGGTACTTTCTCAACCATATTGTTCAACAAAAAATGTTATTTAAGACGATATATCCCCCTCTATATTCTGTAATCATATGGACTTTTTTTCACTGTCAGGGGAACTAAGACACACCAAACACGTCATACGACATGTTTTATATAAGCTTAAACAAACTTGCAGGCAGGAACCGATTTACAAATTTGGGAGCCCTGGGCACAAATGCTTATGGGGCCCCTCTTGCACCGATACTTACACAGAAATAAATAAAACCCAATTTGGGTCGAAAGATTCTTAATTCTTAGGTATGTGCCCAAATTGGGCCATGCCTGTTTTGTTATCACTGTGTATCCATTTTGGGCACTGTTAAATACCCATTTTCAAAAGAGAGAATTTTTTTTTTTTTGAAAAGGGGTATTTAACAGGGCCCAAAATGGATACACAGTGGTAACCAAAACAGGCATGACCCAATTTGGGCACATACCTAAGAATCTTTCGACCCAAACTGAGTTTTATTTTTTTCTGTGTACAGCGGTCTTGAGTAAAAAAAAAAAAAATTTATTGAAAGTGGTACTTATTAAGATAATCACTATTGATTTTAATAATTTTGTGATATGTAATGATTTTTTTATAGTTTTTCTTCTCAATTTTTAGCAGTAAAAGTTTTTATAACATCCTCACAATGAATCTTTAGTGTTCTATCTCGTTGACGATTTTTCGATCTTTCAAAATCGGTTCCGAAAGTAAAAGTATCCTAATAAAAAAAACCTGTAAACAAAATCGAAAAAGTAAAAAACGGCTTTTGTAGAGACCGACCTCAACTACCCAATGAAAAAAAAAAACATTTAAAAATATTGAAATGCAAACGATATATTTAAAAATATTTCTCTCCTAGGATTAACATTAGCGAGCGGATGTTTCGCGTGAGTGAAATAGCTCCGTATTTTTAAATGACCAAAAAAAAAAAAAAAAAAAAAAACAGATTTTCCATATTAATTTTGTTTTTTAATATCTAAAACTTTATTAGATTTTGGCCAATAATTGAAAAATCTTCAGTAGCATTTAGGGGTCCCTGAAAATTGGGGGTCTTGGGCCCGGGTCCCGAATGCCCAACTGTAAATCAGGCACTGCTAGTCAAGAAAAGAAAAAGCGAGAATTCTTTCGAAACACCCTAATAATATAATGGAACGAACCTATTTAATATAACAAAATTATAAATGAGATGTGTCAAAGTGTAACCCGCGGGATACAACTATTTTTTAATATTTGCCTTATTTAATCGCAGAAAGACTTTATTTATTCATAACAAAAATCTTTAAAGGTTGTTTAATTGTAAATAAATTATTAAAGTTAGTTTAAGTATTGTAAAATGATTATTGTTAATGAAAGCTTATTTACGTATCACACATTTTTAGTGTGTTCCCGCTTGTTTTAAAAAAGTTCTTTACGTTCAATAAATGTCAGCATTCATATGTTTCACCTTCAACGACGTTACTGTAACACGGAGTGTCATTTTAATTTCAAGCCGATAGCGATAATTCAATTGCTATGAAATATGAAAATTGTCTTTTCACACAAATATGTTGTTGAAACTGTTTCAAAATTTTCATTACTTTTTCAGTCACTATTGACAGAGTTCCCAAGTTTACAGATTTTTTAGCTCCAGTATTTCCAAAAAGAGATAATTATTTAATCGCAGATTTCTACGAGTTTGATTAGTTTTAGTATTTTTGACTACAGTTATTAGTAAAACATACAAAATGCAAATAATGCCCAGGTTGTTTTATGGACCACCAACATTTTCTCGCGGACGACTGGTGGTTCGCGGTTAACCGCAGTTATAAATTTTTTTGTGAAATTACAGATAAACTACTGGTAATCTGTTATCTTAAGTCTTATGTAAAATTACAGAGATTAGAAAAACAGAGATACTGTTAAATAACAGAGAAATTATTCAGTAAATTTACAGCGTCTACTGTAAATTTTTCTGTTAAAAAAAAAAAAAAAGTATATTATTTATATTTAAAAATAGACAGCTGCGGATGGTGTTAGAATTATTCCAATGTATTTTTAAACGTTGTTATGTGGTAATTAATTTTTAGAAGAATCACTACGACCACAGCCGTGATTCGAACCCAAGACGACTAAGGTGGAAGGTAAACATCGTAACCAGTATACCATGTGGGCAGTTGTTCTGTGCCAAGTATGCCTTTTATGATTTAGTCGGAAATAATCTCTTATTTACAAAGTTTACCAGTGTTTTTCAACAATTTTGTTTAATGCGATGATTAGTTATTAATATGAGGGCTTAAAATAGCTTTTATTTTTCTAGTTTTCAAATAGATTTAACTAATATTTGATGCTGCCATCTTTCAGATTAATATAAGTTTAACTTAAGGTATGTTTCCTTTCCATATGAATATTCCTTTTCTTTACGAATTACTCTTTGTAAAAATTGTACTTTAAAAATATTTTCTTTTTTGTTTGTTTGTTTGTTCAACTCATGTAATATGTCATTTAGAATTCCTTTTAAAAACTAGAATACCAGGCATTGAAAATGTGTCTAACATTATATATATTAACTTATAACATGTAAGAAATAAATTTGTGATTTTTTTAATTTCTTTTTTTTTTTATGAAAAAATGTTAATGTAATTCTTTAAAAAGAAATTGCAACAAAATTAATAATGTTTTTGAGATTTTTTCGAAATAGTAACATGATTTTACAGTATAAAACTGGCATCCCAGCTGCCAGTATTAACCGTAAAATTAACAGTATTAAATAGTAAAATAAGCAGTAATACGCTGCCGTGCAAGCAGTAATACGCTACCGCGCATGCGTGGTATTAGTATATATATATATAGCGGTAGAGTATATATATATATACTATCCATATTTCATATTACACGAATATTTTTTGAAAAGGATATTTTTTGTAAAGGAATTTTATTAGTAATAAATAAAATAAAAATAAATTTAAAAAATGTAAATTATTTTAAAAAAAAATACTTTTTCTGTTTTCCTATATATATATATATATATATATATATAGAAGATTAAACTTTATTTATTTTAATTTTGTGTATTATTTATGTATTTCGAAGGTTAATATATTTTTATAATGTTATCATTAAAATTATACTATTCCCAATAATAATAATATATTATAAATTTTTATAAATAGTAACAAAAATTATAAAATAGACTAAAATAACATTTGAAAATTATCTTAACTAAATTGTAAATCCAGATTGAAATAAAAATTTATTCTTTAAATAATCACACTCTCTTTTCACCTTTTTATCAAAATGATAGTCGATAAAAATCCCCGCTAACTCTGCAGAGATGAATTTTCCCTTTCTAAAATATTCTAATTTTTATTAAAACAATTTTAAAACCAAATTTTCTTCTTTAATATTTTCAGGCCCGGACTGGCTCCTTTGGGGGCCCTCGGCTAGAGACTGAAAAGGGGCCCCCTTACTGGGAAATTTAGAGGACATAGAATATTAGAATATTTACTTTTTGAAAATTAGGTTTACATGCCTAAAAACCACATTTAGCTACTTTGTCACTTGGAAAATAGTTGGGTTAAAAAGTAAGCTTTCTCTCATGTAGTTTGTTTACTTTCACAATAAATATTTATATTATTTTTACATACCGTACCTAAACTAGTTCCATGATACAAAAAAGTATGTATACTATTTACTTACGAGTTGTTTATTACTTAAAAACAAGTTGGAAATTGTACGTCAAACGTTACAAACGAGGTGCGTTCGTACGCACGTTTTAGAATTAAATTCATGATATCCCGTGCGTAGAACGGGCTAAACAGCTAGTTAAGTATATATTTTATGACACTGTTCATACAAATATCTTAACTAGTTATATAAATATTCAGATATATATGTATCAGCTAGTTATATAAATATTCAGATCTTGATGATTTTTAATTCTGTGAAATGAATTATATCGTCTGCAGATTAATTTCTGTAATAAAATAAGTATCTCGGTCGCTTGACGATTTAACATCCATCGGAAGCTCCTCTAACAAAAAAGCACCGATTTAAAAAAAAAAATCAAATTTCTTAATAAATATTTTTATTAATATCTCCTAAAGTTTTGATTCGATTTTAATAAAATTTGAAATGTCTCGACAAAATTCTGCAAAGATAATATATTTTAAATTGCAAACCATTTGGTTGGGTAGTTTTTGCGTTGTTATATGCGGACGGACAGACAGACGGACGGACAGACAGACAGACGGACGGACAGACGGACGGACCAAACGACGACTATAGGTGCTACGTATTTATATAATTACGAACGCACCTAATAAGAGTGAGAAATACTTTTAGTTTTAGGCAACAAAATAACAGAAGTTGAAGCTCTATTAATCTAAATCCTTCTGTAATACCTAAGTAACTATTAAAAAGGGACACAACGGTAGTAAAAAAAAAAGAAGCATATTGAAAACAAAAACAATGCCCTCTTAAATTTTTATTTAATTGTTACAAATTGTAAAGTAAGTTTTATAACAAAAAGAAAAATGGCTCTACAATACCTAGGTACAGATACAGCGAACTGAGAAAGTTCATATGATTGTGAACGGCTGTTTACTAACCAAACGCCTTTTTGGCCTGTTCATCTATTATGGCATCTTTATCCAAGTTAAAAAAAAAAAAACTTTCTACATTCATGAAAAGATTAGAAATAAGGTATTAGCTTAAAGAAGTAGATCTAAGTCAATTCTTAACTATTTTAAGTTTAGAAAAAACCCTTTCACAGGTGTACAAACTTGTAAGCTACATACAGGTTGGTAAACGTTCCAGATTCTGAGAGTTCAAAAACAACAGAAAAAGCGTATAAACACAGAAAAGATTGTTTCTTGTCAGAGCAGTAACCATAAAGATTTTTGTCTTTTTCAAATTCACATTCTACATCGTCATACTCACAGATTTCTTCAGCTCCATTCAGATTGTCTTGTTTTCTTTTAATGATAATTTTTTCCGCCATTGTAAAGCTTTCGGACTGATCTGCAAACTCTTTCAGCTCTATCTATAACTGACTTCTTTCAACTTTACAAAGATTAGAAATGCTACAAAGGACTTCCACAGGAAAACTATCAAACATTACGATTTCATTAAATTTCTTTGGGTCTAACCAGGGACAATCTACTGAAATTTCTTTCTTTTTTTTTTTTTTTTTTTTTTTTGACTAAATCTTTCTTCGATACATGCCCTGGCACAATCTAAACACTGAAAAAGATCACTTAATAGTTTTGAGATTTCAGGAG
Organism: Maratus michaelseni; assembly: GCA_963931845.1. NCBI lineage: Eukaryota > Metazoa > Arthropoda > Arachnida > Araneae > Salticidae > Maratus > Maratus michaelseni. The sequence continues at coordinate 73,008,638 of OZ007598.1, forward strand.
CCTCGTCTATTGATTTTTCACCAGGTATTACCTTTTTCTTTGAAGTTCTTTTTTCCTTGAAATCTAATTCTACTTCAACATCAATACTGTTATCTTCTAAGTTGCCATTAACTACATTTGTATAATATATTTTTTTTGGAATACAGAGCGTGAAAGTGTTTATCACTCCTTTTATCCGTTATTTGTTGAAGCAGCTTCTCTACCAAGTTTCAGTCTGTAGTATAGTCAATGGTTTTACTTTAAATATTTTAAAATAGGAGATATAACAAGAAATAAATCTAATAAAACAATAGACATAAATAGGATAACAAATTTATTTTCACTACAAAGTTTCTAGTATGTTAAAATACAAAATTTTATTTGCATTGATATAATTAATAGTATGTAGTACACGGCATTATATATTCCTTATATTCTAATTACGTTTTATAAGAAATATTCATTTTATTTGCAATGTCTTCAGAATTCAGAACATGCATAACAAAGTATAATTTTAAAAGAAAATTTCTTTATTTATATTAATTACCGACAGATGGCGCAAAAATAATATTAAGAAACGAAGCGTAATTTGTGTATGGAAGCTCTAAAATCCGCTCTCAGTCACGTGATTTGGACTTTTATTATAATGATTTCGCTGGCAAAAACAAAACATATAGTCCAGCATTAAGTGCTCAAAAAAGGGCAAATTAAAGAAAGTTTTGGTGAAGTTTTGATATTTGGTACTTTATGATTTTTAGGTCGCTGAACACAAATAAGAGATTTTCCAACAACATTTTTTTCCGGGAAATACGTTATTTTTACAAAAAACGTATAAAAACAGACTAGTCTCTGTTTTTTTTTTTTTTTTTTTTAATAACTCCAAAAATGTGCATTTTACGTGAAAGTCGAAAGTATATGAATTTAAGAGGAGAAAATATCAATAGTTTATCCGTTAGAGTGCCACAAAAGAGGTGGTTAAAAGCAAAAAAGTGTTTATTAAAAGAAAAAAACACCAGACTTACGGCTCTGTACATCGATGTAACATGAAAACTAACCATTTTACGCAAACATTGACCATTAATGATACTAAGGACTATGTGATTGACTACATTTTACAATGAAGTTGCCTGATAACAAATAAGATGACTCATTATGAATCATTAATTAATTATAAATAATTATGTACATTAGTAAGTACATTTACATAAAATAAAAAAGCAAAAGTCTTATTTCCGCATTATTTTATTTGAAGATCCCTGCTGTTCATCGACATCTACAACATAAAAAATAGTTGTATGTAATTAGTGGGTTTTTTTTATTGCTACCAATATTATAGATTAAATGTTTTCTTAATGGTAAATATTTCATACCTTGTGGCATGGCTTGTTCCTCTTCCTACGGATTCAGTGGGTCAGCAATGCAGCTACAGCTCGGTTTCAAAGTAAACTCGTCTTCCTCGTCTTGACTCAACACTGCGATTTTGTTGAAGTTCTTCTCGCAGTTAAGGCACATGTTAGAACAACAAAGCACTGCCTTCTTGCACCCAAAATTTCGGTTGCAGTTCTCTGTGCACTTGCAGGATACAAGCTTCAACAAAGCAGCTGGAGCAGGGTGTAGTATAGTAAATACAGGCTCAAGGCCAGCATTTGTTTTCTTCCATCCCCACTCATTAGCATTTTTTTCAACCCCCAGCCATTGCTGGACTTGGTGATACACTCTTACAGAGTGCTGTTGCGCTGCAGCTACAGATGGTGGTAAAGCAGCAATATTAAAACTGTATCCAAAGGCTGATTTCTTGTACGAAATATACTTTAGGTAGTTCGGCGAAGGCACATTCGTCCCGCTATAGCCGTACAGTGAGACAAGGAAACGTTCCGCAGCAGCTGCAACCATCTCCTGAGTAGCGATCGGGTATTTGAACGCTTTAACAACGTCTGCAACATATGGATTATTCCCAAGAATTTTGAGAGACTTCATTTTCCCTTGCATAAATCGTGCTGACTTTGTATCACACCCGCTCATAGCATGTAGGAAGAGGATGTAGGAGAAACGGTGTCCTTCCCAGGTTTTAAAAAGAAAACGTTTTCAGCTCTGTAGAGACCTATCATATGACTAAGAGCTTTACATCCCCCCGAACTATATTCACCATCTCATTTTATGGAGCAAAGGACAAAACAGTGTTTACAATAAAGGTGTCTGCATATTCTTTTGCTTGCTTGCTTGGAATATCTGGTGATGAAAACTTGTCAATCATCATCGATATTAATTTTTTGGGTTAGCAAGAAACTTTTCTTTGGACGTAGTAGGTATCGTTGCGCCGTCAAACAATACGTCAGTCAAAGCATGTTTCCTTAATCGTCTCATACGCTCATCAGTTTTTTTTACCATTTTGTATGTCATCAAGGTAGCCATCAAAGACAACTACTGCCTGTGGTTAATATTTTGACTGCACGTACTCAACATATTTGTCGGATATAAAAAAAAAAAAATGATTTTTGGACCAAACAGCCCTGTGCAATTAAAAACCACCATCAATGACGAATTGAACCCTGCCGCTGAACCGTTTGATGGTTGTTAGGGGTTTGGATGCCTTGTAGAGAGTAGATTTGGTTCCTTTTCTTAAGCCATTGTCGTATAGGGACACGGAATAAGGTCTTGGATCCTACGTCAAAAATTCTCAATATCGTCATCCGAGTGCTTTGCAACCGAAATTCGTTGGAACAAAGTTGTGGGATTAATAGAAACCAATTCGTCGTCTACTCGTATCGCAGTATCACACTGTTCATTACAACAAGAGGTTTTACTCTGTCGTTTCGTTTAAATTTGACAGTTCCAAAGTCACCAACAACAACACTGTTCACTTCTTTAATGCCTGATTCCCTAGACATATGGCAGTTGATCCGTTTAGGCTAAAAATAAAACTTTTAGGAACTGAAGTCCGTGTTAGTTTTTATTAGCGAAAGTGTGTCTTAGTTATTTTATTTTTGTGTTATTTAAAAGGCAAATTAAAAAGTACTATATTTTTGTAAAAGCAAATGGAGATTTTGATCCGAACCCAGGTATGCTCATTTTTATTTATTTTTTATTTATGAAGAAAACAATGAACCTCAGATGCAGGGGCGCCATTTCAGAACTTTCTTGGGGGGGGGGGGGCAAAGTTTTTTTTAAGAAGGTAGTGGCATAGCCAAGGGTGGAGTTCGGGGGTCTACCCTCCCCCCCCCCCCCACCCGCAACCTCTCCGAACGAGAAATGTTTACTGAATCATATATACATAGACAGCAATACTTCTAAAACGGAATCTGAAGTGACCTCTGATAATTCCGTTTTAGACAGGTTTTCGTCTTAGCAAGTAGAATTTTAAAATATTATGAAAGTTTTCAGATATAGAGAGGTACCGTTTTTTTCAGGTATTCTTTAAGGCTGTTAAAACCTCCTTTCTATAAAGTACTTCTGAAGAGCATAGGTGTATTACAGTGAAACGTGTCTAAGCGAAACCTGTCTATAACATAATTCTTTCTCAAACGGGCAAAAAAAATCATACAATTATACTTGTTAAGATGGAGACCTGTCTAAAATGGAGCTTTTTTTACAGTTCTTTTCAACTCCTTCTTTGCAGGTTTTACTGCAGGGGCACCCTTTCATGAGTTTCTTGGGGAGGGGGAGAGACAAAGTTTTTTTTAGAGACAGGGGCTGAAATACCGTGCAGGATTGCCCAAATCGTGCACAAAATAGAAATAAGCCCCCACAATAAAAAATTTAGTGTTAGATTTTGCCTTCTTATCTTAACTTCTTTCACAAGCATGTGATTCTTCAGCGAAAATATTTTTAATTTTAGTGGAATTTTTCTTCTTTTTTTTAAGCAAAAGCAATTTGTCAACCGATCGCGGTTAACATCGCGAGTTTTACGAATTTGAATTATACAAAAATAGTTAATTTAGCAAATTTGGTCGCGGAAAAATTCGTTAATTTTTTCAAACGACCGTGGAAAAATATTGTGAATTTCGCGAAAGATCACTGAAACAAATAGAGATTTTTATCAATCGGTCGCGGAAAAAAATCGCGAAATTCGTCAAAAGATTGAACAACAACAAAAAAAAGTCACGAATTTAGTCAAACAATCGCGCAAAAAAGGGGAATTTCGTCAAAGATCGCGCAAAAAAGTATCTACTTTTGTCAGTCGGTTGCGGAAAATGACTTCCGAATTTCAAAAAACGATCGTAGAAAAGAGTCGCGTATTACGTCAAAAGATTGCTAAAACAAATAGCGAATTTCGTCGATCAGTTGCAAAAAAAAAAAAAAAAAAAAAAAAAAAAAAAAAAAAAAAAATCGTGAATTTTGACAAATGATGGAAAATAATTCGTCAACGATCGGAATTTCTTCAAAGATTGCGCAAAAAATAGCAAATTTTGTCAGTCAGTTGCGGAAAAAGACTCCCGAATTTCAACAAACGACCGTAGAAAAGAGTCGCGAATTTCGTGAAAAGATGGCGAAAACAAACAGCGAATTTCGTCGATCGGTTGAAAAACATGTCGCGAATTTAGACAGGGTTGAAAAAATCAATTCCGTCAATGATTCACAGAAAATAGCAAATTTTGGAAAATTATCACAAAAAAAAAATTTAAAAAAAAAATTAAACAATCACGAAAAAAAGTCGTGAAATTTAATTGGTCACGACAGAATCAGCACACGAACACCATCAAGAAATTATGAAATTTGCAAATATTGTAATCCATATTTATAAGAAAATTTTCATTAATGATTTTCTGTCAGTAAAAATTTTCCGCAATCATTTTCTGCCTTCCTCTTCAGACTATGATCTAAATTTCATACAATTATGAATTCTGCAAAACCCTTGGTCTCAGGTCCTGCATTGGGTGGGGCAACACGACCCAATCTACACTACAGATCGAGCCGGGTTGACGCCGGGTTGTCAGGTTGACTTGGAACATTTGACTACGGTTGGGACATACAGCGTGTCCACGTATAACCTGACCGACCTTTATTTTCGCAACCGTTGGTCCTAGATGCATACTTCCAATTACAAAAATGGTTTAAATAGGGTAAAGAATTACTTTTAACGGGATTTGGGTCAAGAAAAACATTTATTAAAAAATTACGAAAGTTAAATTTTTATACGGTCCCCCGGTCCTATAACTGATATTTAGTAAAAATGTACTGTGAATCTAACAAGTACGACAAAAAAAGTCCCATTCATCTAACATTAAAATTGACCGAGTAATAGCTGTTTAAAGTTGGAGTATATTTTTTGCTGCGAAATAGGGGTCATTCACAAATGTAGTAGATATATAAATAATCGTCAGATATGTCAAAAAAATAGTTCAGAGAAAAATTAACATTGCAATCTAATATAATTGTGAAATCTATAATCATTCTGACATATTAATGCAAAATATACAATTTGTACTGTACATATAAGAGGATAAAAATAACAGAATTTTTGTTAAATAAAAGGATGAAAAACTACAGCCTCAATTCTTTACAAAATGATACAGATTTTAAAATGCTGTTAGATTACACTGTCTTTCAAATTTTGGGTTGTGCCATGTTTTTTATCTTTTGAAAATTGATTCTTATGGATTTTTTAGTGCTGAATCCGAAAATGACTTTCATTCTAAACCATCACGTTAGGATTTTTCTCAAATTGCAAATTTAAGCTCAAAGCCCTTCCCCCCCAGCCTCATCGGACCCCTGAGCTGTTTAGCTGCAAGAAACCCAGTATAAGCCAAAAATTTGAATAAACTATTGAATTAAATAAAATTAAACTGCATAAAAAAGTCGTACATCTATTTTATAATATCAGATTTTTCACTGTTTTTTAACCTTGAAATTTACGATTTGCGAAAAATCCTGATATGATGGTTAAAAGTGAAGGTAATTTTTTTTTTATTCAGCGTTAAAAAATACATAAAACGTAATTTTAAAATTTAAAAAACACAACCATCGCAGGTTTATGTTATCTAATCTAAAACTCTTTCTTAAACTTGTTGACGATAATCTATCCGAATTTTTTTGTGTGTGTTATCCTCTAATATAAGTATGTATAAGATAGTAAGCGTCGAAAATCATAATAATATTACATTGCCATCGGATTTAAGTCAGTATGTAAAATTTAACTTCGATTGGACATTGAAATTGAGTGAAACTTCGAGTACAAATTTTAAACTGGAAAGACGATCATTGCAAGTTAAATAAAACCTTATGAAAATAATACTAGGATTTCCCTCAAAGGGATTAGTCTGAGTGATATTGCTGAGAACATAGGGTTAATAATTACAATATAAAGAAAAAGAGCAAATTAAATGATAGAATTACAAAATATCATATATAAATTCATATACACTGTTAAAAAAATAAAAAAGAAGTACCGTTCATCAGATGTGTTGTCATAATTTTTTTTAACATGTGGCAAAGAATCTCATTTTCTTAAGCGTGTATTGCGCAAAATTTGAAAAAAAAAAAAAAAAAAAAAAAAAAAAAACGCCGGATCTTTTAAAACGCCAAGCTTTTTAAAGTTACGTAATTGGATTTGCAGCCAATAGATTATTCCATCAAGCGTGGCTTAACGCAAATTTAATTTCATTGTTGCACCTTTTTTTGTGTGTAAATTAAAAAATTTTCTTCCTTGATTATATATCTACCAGAGGGCCCGTGCGAGGATTTTGCACTGAAATCTAATAATTTTTAGGTACTGCTCTATTATCCCGTCGACCACTTTTCATAACAAAAAACTATCGCCAAACTGTAAGATTAAACGCCAAAAATGCAGTCCCATTTACTTGATACGTGTTTGTTACGTCATCAAGTGGTTTTTAATGCGACATTTGCGTGTATTTTTCATTATGTTTTACTGATTTATTAGTTATTTCATTCATTAAAATAACAATTGTGTCCTTAAATTCTTATATTTTATTTATTTATTTATTTTGATATTCCAATGGCAACGTTCTCCCGTTTATTTGGCGATAGATTTTTGTTATGAAAAGTGGTCGACGGGATAATAGAGAAGTACCATTTTTTATCAATATGTAATATTTCTTAGATGCAGGTTTAAACATCTAAAGAAAAAGTAAGGATAAAAATATCTGCAAACAACATTTAGTTTTTAGTCAAGCTAGAATATCATCTAATTTATTCCATCAAAGTTATAGTAAAAACTGATCCAAGATTGCAAAATGCACGCGCGAGAAAAAAAATTAACAATCGTATTGTAACTGCATTACAGGATGACGTCATCCGCTTCTGGAAAACATGGGACATAGAAATATAAATCTAAACATTTCAATTTCGCTTTTTAATCATAAATATAAAATAAACCCGTGCGGTGTTTTTTATAATAATTGCTGAGCATCATATAATGTGGTATTTTATTTTTGTGGCAACGATACTTTAAAGAAAACCTTTCATTTCTTTTATGAAAACAATGCGATTTAATTTTAAATTTTCAGCAAATTTTAATCAAAAACATGTTTTAACGAATTGTTAAGTGTGCTATGTCAGAAGCCAGTTCAAAATCCTTTCATATGCCATCTCATTCGTCGTTCTGCGTTTCGTATTTTCTGAGAAAAAGGGATGTTGACAGGGGAAATAATATATATGATTATTTGTATAACTGTTTATAGAAACTCTTACACTTCAAACCACATTGATAGCATGCTTTGCTACAAACCAGATTGCAAAACTATAGTCTAAATTACTATTAAAGTATACAAAAAAATCTTTCGATGACTTCTGTAAAATAACTTTTACATTAAATCTTCATATCAGCAAAATTGAAAAATTATATATATTTCAAAGTTAAGCTTAACAGATACTTCTTGATTATTCTCTAGGAGGCTCTGCCCACTGCGCCTTTACTGCGCCAATCCGCATACTTTTCTTTTGCCTGTCTGTCTGTCTCTCCACAATCTGTCTGTTTTCCTATCCGTTCTTCTGCCCGCCTCTCTAACCGATTGTCTATCTCTCTACACGTCTCGCTAGCTGTCTCTATATTTCTCTACTCGTCTCGCTACCCGCCAATCTATTTCTCTAACCGTATGTCTATCCGTCTAACTACTTGTACGTCTAGCCGTGTCTCTATCCACTTCGCTACCCATTGGTCTATTTGTCTCACAACTTGTCTATCTGTCTCTCTACCCGTCTGGCTATACGCCTCTCTACCCATCTTCTTACCCATCTCCGTACCCATCTACTGTCTCTCTACTCGTCTGTATACCCGTCTCACTATCCCGTCACAATCCCGTCCACGTTTTTGTACCCGACTCGCTACCAATCTCATTATCCGTCAGTCAACTCGTCTCTGTACTCATCTCTCTACTCGTCTCTTTATCTACCACGCTACGCGTCTCGCAACCTTTCTCGCTACATTCCTGTCTACAGGTGTCTCTACCCGTCTCGTGACCCATCTCGCTACCCCTCTGTCAACCCTCTTTTTATCTTTCTCTCTAGCCGTCTGTCTATTCGTTTCGCTACCCGTCAGCCTACCTATGTCGCTACTCGTCTCCCTACCCGTTTGTTTACTCGTCTTTCTACCTCTCGCCACCTCTTCCCAATATTTAAACAATTCATTTAATATACAGAAGCCGTTTATCAGTTATTAAATGCAAACAGAAGTAATTTATCTAATAAGTGTAATCAGACGCAATTTTTTTTAAAATACATACATAAACCTGAATAATAATTCATCAATTTTGTGTTCATAGTTGTTTATATCATTTGACAGTAAATCTCAACTTCTTAAACCTGAATTGTCTCAAGCTTTTTAAAAAAAACACAAGGTCTGTATAACTGCAAAGTACCCTGAGGGCTATATTAGCTACCTGTTATTAAGTTAAGTGAAAGTTTCGTTATCGCGTTCGCTTATGTCAGAAAGCGTGGCTTAAAGCCATTTTAAATTCATTAATGTAACTTTCTTTCCTTTTCTTTTTTTTGGGGGGGGTGGATAGGGGAAGGGGGAAAGGTTTCAAATATATACATTTAAATTAAAACTTTTGCCTCCATACCATTAGTGTTGTTTGTAATATTAACTAATACTTTGTAGAGCGAGCTTCATTTTAAACAAATGTAAAAGACTTCTTCTACAGTTTCTTTTAAGAGAAACTTTCGTAATTGGGCCCAAAGCCAATCGGAGCATTTACTATCATTATTGTAACTCTTATAGAGTTAAAACAATATTGTTGCTAGCTTTACTCTTGTTTGAGACCAGCCTTGCCTGTGTATCTGAATGGGGAAAAGTTTCGTATCCTATGTCGGTTGGCGAAAAAAATTTTAAATGGTGCCAAAAGGTAGTTTTAGCATCTTACAAAATTTTTCAAGAGAGCGGTAAAACATGTTTTTCAAATATTTACAAGCATACGTTTATTAAAGCATGTTTTTGCACCATCTTAAAAATTTAAGCACGATGCTAAAATAAAATTTTATCACCATATTCGATATTGTAATAAGTAATGAAAATACATAAACAAACTTATTTAACAAACCGAAGAGGCATTTTTGTGATAAATAATTGTTATAGTCAGGGGGGGGGGGGGTAAATTGTAAAAATTAATAAACGGCTAGTAAATAATAAATAGCATTTAAAATCTAAAAATGGAGAAGTGGTCCGTATAAAAATGCAAAACATAACATTATACGCTTGATATATGTAAATCTTTTTTTATTTTTTAATATTTCCGAAGGCACAGATAAAAAGGTAAAAATCTCTTTTCCAAATGCCAAATAGAAAATATACAAAATAGAATGCCAAATATACAAAATAGAAAAATATCTGCAAAAAAAATAAGATTTAGAAAAAGTAAGCCAAATCCTGCAGATCCCAAGAATCACATCGAAAAACTTATCACCAAAAAAGAACTCGCCAAATCTTACGGCACAGGAGATGGATTTTTTCCTCTGAATGCAGAATATTAGTTTTTTTTCTTGTACGATAGGTGATTATAATATAATTGTTTCATTTCACGTACTACATACCGTTTGATATATTGGTACTTTTATGTTATCCTGGCGCAGTTGATAAATCGCCAAATATTGTTCCTATAACATTTTTTCTTTTCATTTAAATATAAACCTTTCACTCATTTAATTTAAAATACATGCCTTTCATTAATCCCATTTAAAATGCTAAAAAGAGAAAAAAAAAGAAATAACCTTTTATTTAAACGTCAAAGAATTTTTTTTTAATTTACACACGCGAAATAAAAAACGCTGCTATTGCTGAGATTTGCGCCAAATCTCTAATACCAAGTCTGCCAAGTTATTGCGGGGTTTTTCTTTCAAACAGAAAAAAATCCAGATTAATTTTCGATTTCTACTAAATTGAAATATATTTTATTGTGCTGAATATTAGTGCGTACATATTTTTTTGCTCCATGTACTCCATGAACTTTTCAATTCCGATTGTCTACGAAAATCTCCCGCCGATGAAAATGACGTACGCACAAAATGTTCGTGACGTATGTACTTTAATTGTGCTTTTTTATCTATTTTTTTAATATAATTTCCAAACGGTTTGACATTTATTCTTGGTAATAAATAGACGTCGTTGTCACCTTTATAGGTACCTGCTGTAAAAATTTGAACGAAATCCGTTAAATATTTTTTGAGTTATGCTTGACGAAAGGTTTTAATATCCATCGTAGCTATATATGGGGCAAAGTAATACTGCGCTGTGTATGAGTCTTCGTTGCACTCAGACAATAATTTTTGTTAAAATAAATCATAGCCTCAAATCCTTTCAAAATAAAACATATGTTAAAATACAATTATTTTAATTAATCTGAAACTTAACTAATAAAAATTAACTCAATCGTAATAGTTGTACGATTTATTCAAAGCACAGATACCTTGAAATAAGTTTAAGTACTTTATATACGACCCCTGAAAGCATGGCCGAAATCATCTCTTTTTAGATGCAAAAAAGTGGTATAAGTCATGCATTTCAAAGTTTCAGAACTCGGTCAATTTTAATGTTAGATGAATGGGACTTTCTTTGTCGTACTTGTTAGTGTCACAGTAAATATTTACTAAATATCACTTATAGGACCGGGGGACCGTATAAAAATTTAACTTTCGTATTTTTTTAATAAATGTTTTTCTTGACCCAAATCACGTTAAAAGTAACTCTTTACCTTATTTAAACCATTTTTGTAATTGGAAGTATGCATCTAGGACCAACGGTTGCGAAAATAAAGGTCGGTCAGGTTATACGTGGACACGCTGTATAATCCCAGTGGACTATTTTTTATTCTATTAGTACGACTTTTTGAAATCTGTCATACACTTATATTAGGATATTTTCAAGAGAAATCTGTCACAAGGAATTTTTTTGGAAATTGTAGAACGATTGAATGCAAAATTAGAAGTAAATCCTGGCCCGTTATCAAAGAGTTAATTGTTTCGGTTTCAAGTTAGGTTTTCACTATTTTGAGTCGGGTTCATGTTGCCCGAGTTTTCAAAGAAATCTATACTAATATTATAAAGGAGTAAAGATTGTTTTTTGTTTGTTTGTTTGTTTGTTTGTAGGGGGTAATCTCTGGAACTACTGAACCGATTTCAAAAGTGATGGTGGCAAATTGATGGTGACAACCTCTGCTCCAACATAGGCTATATTTTATGTCGGTGCCATTAACCCCAGGGGGGTGCAGGAGCGAAAAACGTTCTAAAATTGCGATCTTTTCTATACTGAAAGAGCTAGAAATTTGAAATTTGGCGTTGTAATTACTTATAAGATGTAAATGCTCTCTAAGAACAAAAAAAAAAAAAAAAAAAAAAAAAAAAAAAAATTCGAAATTTAAAAGGGTGAAATGAGCGAAAAGCGTTCTAAAAACCTTCTAAATTACAATTTCTATGGAATCTCTAGAACTACCGAACCGATTTCAAAAGTAATGGTGGCAAATTGATGGTGACAACCCCTGCTCCAACATAGGCTATATTTTATGTCGGTGTCACTAACCCCAGGGGTGTGCAGGAGCGAAAAACGTTCTAAAATTGCGATCTTTTCTATACTGAAGGAGCTAGAAATTTGAAATTTGGCGTTGTAGTTACTTATAAGATGTAAATGCTCTCTAAGAACAAAATAAAAAAAAATTCGAAATTTAAAATGGTGAAATGAGCGAAAAGCGTTCTAAAAACATTCTAAATTACAATTTCTATGGAATCTCTGGAACTACCGAACCGATTTCAAAAGTGATGACAAATTGATGGTGACAACCCATGCTCCAACATAGGCTATATTTTTTGTCGGTGCCACTAATCCCAGGGGGTGCAGGAGCGAAAAACGTTCTAAAATTGCGATATTTTTCATACTGAAGGACCTAGAAATTTGAAATTTGGCATTGTAGTTACTTATAAGATGTAAATGCTCTCTAAGAATAAAATGAAAAGGAAATTCGAAATTTAAAAGGGTGAAATGAGCGAAAAGCGTTCTAAAAACATTCTAAATTACAATTTCTATGGAATCTCTGGAACTACCGAACCGATTTCAAAAGTGATGACAAATTGATGGTGACAACCCCTGCTCCAACATAGGCTATATTTTATGTCGGTGTCACTAACCCCAGGAGGGTGCAGGAGCGAAAAACGTTCTAAAATTGCGATTTTGTTTATACTGAAGGAGCTAGAAATTTGAAATTTGGCATTGTAGTTACTTATAAGATGTAAATGCTCTTTAAGAACAAATTTTTAAAAAAATTCGAAATTAAAAAGGGTGTAATAAAGGAAAAGCGTTCTAAAATCCTTCTAAATTACAATTTCTATGGAATCTCTGGAACTACTGAACTGATTTCAAAAGTGATGGTGGCAAATTGGTGGTGACAATCCCTGCTCCTACAGTCTATTTAATAAAAAACTATGCGTTGCTGACGCCCGCGGGTACTCGGCGTACGGTGTATTCTCTGACAGAGGCTCCGCGTTTCTCTCGCAGTCACCCGGGTACTTGGCGTACCCTGTATTCTCGAACAGAGGTCTGGAACCTCTTAGCGTTTTTCTCAATCTGAACTCTTAATTAAAATCCTTTCGCTCATGGTTTTCGCAATGGGAGGGGATTTTGTCCGAGGAGGGGCTTATCAGGACCACTTGTACCGTGGGACCATGACATCACCTGCAAACCAGTGCGGTATTGGTTCCTTTCTAAAAAGGGGTAAATAAGTAGTTGCACTTTGTGGTTTCTCACGGAGATCTTTTTCTCACCAAGACAGGCCACCAGCAAAGTAAGTCCTGTCATCCTTGGTGGACAATGCTATCAATTATAATTCAAAAGTTTTCCTCTGCTCACAAAATAAGTTCGGGATTGGCACTATTTCAAAGCAACGCCGATGTGAGAAAATATGCTGGAAATGTTCTTTTAGAAGTTTTCACACGAGAACTCTCAGATGCAAACACTAGTTCTTACGTACCGGCACGTAATAGTAAAAATGGATTCTTTATAGTGTAAAATGGTAAGTTTCCATGTTACATCAATGTACAGTGCCGTAATTCCCGTTGAAATTGAAATCTTTAAGTGGCTATCACAGCACCCGCTCCAGGCGCAATATCTCCAAATCAACTGGGAACTGTAAGCTATAATCAAAAACATATACAAAAAATTTGGTTCAATTATCTGCATAACTTCATACAGTTTTCGATGATACAATAGTGAAAATGGAACAAAAATCGTGATCGCGGCGTCCCCTTTCGTCGAAATATCCCCAAATTCAAGTAGGACCTGCTTGCCATAGCCAAAAACATAGAAAAAAAATTTTGGTTCAATTTGAAACATAACTTCATACACTTTTCAATGATACAATGAGGACGGACAGACAGACATTTTGTAAAAACATGTACTTCGGAATCTGTGACCCCTAAAACGTGTAACACCGTCGAAAAAAAATTCGATTACAATACTTTCTTCTATTATAGATAGAAGAAAGTAAAAAGCATAAAAGTACCAAATATTAAAACCCCACTAAAACTTTCTTTTATTTTCTACCGAATGACTGGACTAATAATACGCAAGAAACACAAACACGGAATTGGCGACTCAGAATACTGAGTATGTGGAAAGTACTTATGAACTAATAAACTAATTCGATTTATCTTGCCTGTATTTAATGTATCACTATTGTCCCTCAAAGGCTGACTTTGCTACTAAGAAGTGGCACTAGTTAACCAAGTATTTTAACTTTTCGAAATTTTCTCAACGTCTAAAGACTTTCTTTTCTTTTTTTCCCTTTTCGTAGCACCACTATAGTACACACGTTTCATGTTGACACAACTATGACGCTGCACTAACTACGAGACTGAGCTAATGAGCGTCGCAGATTCAGGGTGCATTGCGACGCTGATTTGCTCAGTCTCGTAGTATGATTGACACTACACAGAGCTCGATTAGTAGCCAGCAGCCCTCTTCCGTCTGGCCAGCGACACAACACAGCGCCACTACGTAGGCTACCATAAACAAAAAAACAACTGGGCACTGCTTAAAATTGATTGTAAACGTGTAAAATTAGTGAGAAATAGTGAAATTTGTCTAATGAAACTAATTATAAAGTTGTACTTCTATATCCATTTTTGGGGGCCCCCTTGGGCCGGGGGCCCTCGGCAATCGCCGACCAGCCGACCTGGCCAGTCCGGGCCTGAATATTTTAATAAAATTGTAAAAGAATTTTAAAAGTGTGTATTTTGAATTACAGGTTAACAACAAAGATAAAAATATCTTTAAATAAAGACACGGACATCCCTACAGGGGATTTGATATAAGAAAAGGGAAATGTCTGTAAAATGATGACCGAGAAATTCCATCGAATGCAATTAACCGAGAACTAGTGTAAATTTACAGAGAGTCTCGGTTATTTTTCTGTGTTTTTACAGAATTTTTAACAGTGCGGTTGACGATCTCTGATCTAGCGGACACATATTTTATTATATGATTCACTGGAATCCTATAGATATGAGACATAAAAAAACAGATTATTTTTGCATGCACCCCTGTTGACTCGGTCATGCTTTCAACTGTTACAACCAAAACTTCAGATGTCTCCGAAGAAAAATGTACAATAAAAGTTGTACGCTGTGTTAACATATATATAGTTGTTCATTTTTAAAACTGAAATATGGCGGTTATCTTCCAAATCTTCGAGTATTGCATTATTTCCTGTCACAGGTTTAGGAATCCGCAAAATTATATGAGAAGCACAATGGTTTCAATCAGCTAGTGTTATGTCTTAACTTGCTAACTGCCCAAAACTTTTCTAATGAGTATATCTTTAATATGAAAAATTGCCATCTCAGAATCCACAAATCTTCGTCGAAAATAGATATTGCGTGATCGTTACTTGTAAATATAACACAGTCTTCTTTGATCAAAGGCTAAGTGAATCCAAGTTCTGAGAACTGAAGATGAACCAGTACGGTCATTCGATGATGCAGTCATTTGATTGGTCAAAATACATAATAGTATTTATTTTATGAATTAACAAAAATTTACAATGTAATAACTTTTAATTTTCTGCATCTACTTTTCTTCATAAATAGGTTAAAAAAAAACGCTATTAGTGAAGCAAAATACTGATAACGTTTTTATCAAAGGCAGCAATAGGTCCACTCTCAACAAAGAATAAGATATTTTGAATAAAAATACTATAACTCTAAATTCACCCCTATTCAGTTCTTATAAGGTTGAAAGACTATAAATATAAACGAATTCCACGAACCTGCACCACTAGCTTGGTGACTGGTTTGGTCAACGTTTGCAGGAAAGCTTTCTTCTGGGCCCCTTCAACGTGTTGCCAATCACCCGATGCCATGATAGCACCTGTCAATTGCTCCAAGTATCCTATAGGAGGAATATAGACCCACATCAGCAACAGACTGATTTTTGGAATTCATCTTTTCATTAAGTACAAACACTTATGTTTATATTTAAAAAGTACACTTAAAATTGATAAATTGCAAAAGTAGTGTTGACTCTAGACCAATTTGGCATGGCGCATCGCTCGGCGACCCTTTTTGACTATTTTCTGCGCCCGATGGTCCCTTTTTAACTACTTTATGCGATCGGTGGTCCTTACTGCTCTTTTTGACTTGCCCTTTTGATTATTTTCTTCGCGAAATACGTCAATCGGCGGGGGAAAAAGTGTGAAATTCGTCGATAGACCGAGGGGGAGGGGGAGAAAACGTAAAATTTGTCGATTGGTCGCCTGAAAAAAAAATTGAAAAATTTCTCAATGGCCCGCGAGAAAAAAGAAATTCGGAATTTGTTGATCGATCGAAAGGTCTCAAAATTCGTCCATCCGTTGCGGGAAAAATTCGCGAAATTTTGCAATTGGACCACAGAAAAACATTGTGATTTTTTTCAATCTGTCACAAGATGAAACCGCAAAATTTGCCAATCGGTCACGAAAAATAACGCAATATTTGATAATCGGTCACGAGGAATAAATCACAAAATTTGTCAGTCAATCGCGGGGAAAAAATGGAAAATTCGTCAGTTGGCTGAGAGAAAAAAAATCGCGAAATATATCTAGCGGTTGCATGGAAAAAAAAAAAAAAACTGAGTTTCACCAGTAAGTCGCGGACACAAATCCGGAAACGCGGCGTGTTGTCAATTGGTTGTGTGAAAAAATTCGCGAAATTCGTCGATCGATTGCGGGAAAATATCGTGAAATTCGTCAGTCGTTCTGGAAAAATATCACAAAATTCTATTGATAAAAGGAGACCCTAAACAAACCAGTGCAAAAAATGTTTTTTGAACAGGGCACAAATAGTGCCCTTTTTGAGAACAACGTGCCTTTTTAAAATTAAATACCCGCCTGGCGGCCCTTGTGTTCTAGAGTCAACACTAAAGGTTTTTTTTAAACTATCAATTTTCTAATGAATACAAAAAGCGTTGATAAAAGGTGTTTCAGTCCTGTCCTTCTATAACTATCATGAATCAGTAGGAACTAAAAGGAAATTTTAGTCTGCTATTCACAGGAACTCAAAAAGGTATACCTGCACAGTATTATAAAATTGCGGAGTTCTTTTTATTCAAAATATCTATCACTATTTAAGAATAAAAATATATCCCCTTTATTTAATGACAGACCTCTCGTGATTAAATAATGCGAAGATTACTAGTCGTATATATTGTGCATACAAAAATTATGAATATTAATTTTAAGTATTTCGATGTTAAATAATTGAAAGGAATGTGTTATTATCAGAACCCGATTAAGGTTGTCTGGGACCCAAGGCCAAGCACCTTTTTGGGGCCCTCCTCAAACCAAAATACCGGCTAAATAATTTTGGAATGTGTGCGCAATTGCAACACAAAAAATGCGCAGTAGGTAGAAAATGAAACAGTTTACAATCCCCAATTACCTATGATTTTCCGAATTACTATGATTTTTATCATTAGATATTACCAGACAGTTGTCGGTTAAACAAACCTTTTTATTTTTTATTTTTGAGCAGATATTTTCAAAAAACCCTGCATTTTGAAGAAATATTTCCGAAATCGTTTTTATCATTGTGAGGTCTCCGTCCGCAGTGGGCCCAAGGCCATGGCCGGGCCTGCGCAGTAATCAGGCCATTGTTAGTATAAGAACCGGACACTTTCTCTTAAATAACCATCGTAAGAATATTTTCGAGGATGGTATTTTATTGTCAAATGACGTAGATTCCTTGTACGAGTAAGGAAAATAATCAAAATTTTCACGGTCTCACAGGGTCGAATTAAGGAATTCAGAGCAGTCCTTCCCAAACTTTTATGAATTGCTTACCCTTGAAAAATTACATATATCTGGCGTACCCCTTCTCGCCCCCCCCCCCTTCCGTTTTTTTAATTTTTATTTGTGAGAGTCATGAATAAAACAATAGAAATAAAAATAGCAAGGAATGGAATATAAAATACTTTTATATACATTTAATTTAATGCAGTTTTAGATGTAGAAAGTCTTTTAATGTAACGATTGCACAATAATTATTAACGATTGCAAATCTTTTAATGTAACGATTCACACTTAAATATTTGATGAATTTTCGGCATTAATTTGCCGATGTATAATCACAAGTCATCTTTAACATCTAGTCCTAGTGTGTTGCTATATTTTGGCCAGTCAATGAGATGAAAAAACTTCTCACTGAATCATTTATTTCCGATGGGTCTATTATGTTGGCTGTTGACACAGACTCATCGAGTATCACTGGGATGTCTCGATATGAGAGTGGCGGCAAAAATTAATTGGTTGAAATGATTCTGAACAAAAGCGAAACGCGAAGCAACTTGACATTATCGCCAAGCTTATACTTTTAACGTCTCACTCACCCAGGTGAGGATCGCTAAGAACGTTCTTCATTTAATCAATCTTTTCTCGGCTTAACAATGATTACAAAACACGCAACATCT
Source organism: Maratus michaelseni (assembly GCA_963931845.1). Taxonomy (NCBI): domain Eukaryota; kingdom Metazoa; phylum Arthropoda; class Arachnida; order Araneae; family Salticidae; genus Maratus; species Maratus michaelseni. The sequence continues at coordinate 73,026,996 of OZ007598.1, forward strand.
AATGTGAAATATACCGAAAACAATTTTTAAAACGCAGAAACGTTATTATTACAATCGCAATATTAAGTAGCAATTACTATTACCGTTCAATAATTATGACAAAATTAAGAAAAAAAATATTACATATTGAATAATAACAAGAAGAACAGAAAAAAAAAAAAAAAAAAAAACCCAGCAAACAACAAGAAAGACAAATCTTGCGCCAAGCATAGATTTTGAAACACTTTAGCACACATTCAGAACAGTGTAACAAAACTTCGCCGTTTCATAAGGGGAAAGATGATGTATAAGTATAAACAATTTTGAAAACGCAAAACCCATTTGAAAACCCAATTTCAGAAATTACCATCTATAGTCGGGAAAATATTCGAATTCTTTTGCACAGGTCTGTACTGATCTATATATATTTGTACACAATAATGCAAAAAATATAATTCAGTTAGAAAGCGCATAACACAATTAAAAATTCCACTTCAGCAATTTAATGAGCGGAAATATCCTCGAATTATTTTGTGAAGCTCTTTATACCATCTATAGAATTTATACATACCAAGTAATATGCAAAATATTAGTTAAATTTAAAAACGCATACCACAATTGTAAACGCAATTGCAGCAATTATCGCTCATAGACAGTACTGTAACCGAATTCTTTTGTATATCCCTGTAAATGAAGGATAAATGTTATGCACACTATGTACAGTAAGCATCTTGTAGTGCACCTTAGTAATGCATATCAATTTCATTATGTTTTAAATAGTATATAACATCTTTGCAAAATACTGAAACGATTTTTCTCCATATACCGTAATGTAACAGATTTCTTTTGAGTGCCCCTGTAAATGAACTATACATGCTACACACTTCATTTTCAATACCGAACCCATGCCATGCTAAACCTCAATAACCTATATCAATTACATGGCCATCCGAGTATATTTACGCGAGTTAGAGCGGTCAGACGTCCAGGCAAACTGGATTCATAAACTCTTTTCAACTAAATGTTAAGGTGGTTCTCAAATGATCTGCGCGAAACTTTCTGACACATTTTCTGGCTCATTTTTAAATGCAAAAGCATAAAATTGGCAGACCTGACTATTGAAGAGATTTGGAATCGAAATGAGTTTCCCATTTTTTGATAAATAACTTACATATAAAGGATTCGTGTCACGTGACTAAACGTTTCTAGCCTTGTTCGCGGCGGCGCAGCGGGAATTCGGTTCAAAACGTTGACTTTGACAGTATTTTCTAAAAGATCTTCTGCCTTTACGAAAAAAATGGAAAACGTGTTTCGCTTACAAAGTTTCTGAATAAGAACACCTGCCAATTTCATGCGTTTCCGAGCAAAAACGAATTTAAAAATGTGTCTAAAAGTAGCCCCTTTGGATTTGAGAACAGCCATCAAACGGAACAGTAAGCAAAAAAGTTAATCAAATTTACGATACTTTTTTTTTAAAATTTAATTTTAATAATATACTATTCTTTGCTTGCCAACTCTCTCACTAGTACAATGTTTCAGAAAAATTGGCAAATACAATTGTTCAAAAGTCGGCTCAAAGAATTTATCGTCTGAAAACTGAAAAAATGAGTGAAATCTTTCTTTGCAAATAAATTTTAACGGCAATATATATCTGAATCTGCAAAAAAATGTATGGCATTTTATTATTTACCTGAGGCACAAGCGAAGTAAAAAAGAAAAAACTCGGCGTGCTTGAAAGTTGCATTTTCATTTTTATTTTTTCTGCTTTTCATTTTTTAAGTAATGATGCCGGCTTTAAGGGTAAGGTGATAAGGTTGGCTTTAAAAAGAGCAAAAATACGAATTTATGATTTGTTTTAAAATTTATTGTTAATTATTTATAGTTAAAATCTATTATATACTTGGCAGAAAGTGTATTTTCATACTTTTTATAAAGGTAAGTGTTGAAAAAAACATTTCATAATGTATTTCAAATGCATTTTTCTATAAAAACAGATTTTTCGGAGTCTGTAACATCTTTAACAACTTCGCGATGAATGTCTTTTACTCGTCTTTTAATTTTAAGGGTTCCAGTTTTTCTGAATAGAATTTTACGCATTATTAAATCTCTCAAAATCTATATACGATTACAAAAGCTTAAAATTTACTGATGTTAATGATGTTACTGATGCGCGGTAGCGTATTACTGCTTGCACGGCAGCGTATTACTGCTTATACTGTTTAATACTGTTAATTTTACGGTATAATACTGGCAGCTGGGTGCCAGTTTTATACTGTAAAATCAACAATTATTTTTTGCAGTGTAAGGTAAAACCACTTTTTGATGTTGTAGTAGCTACAACCATAAGATGATGGTGAAACGTTTCAACATTTGGTGCTAAGGTTGAAGTATAAATTGTTCAAATATTGAACAATAAATTGGTGAAATGTTGAACCATAAACTGCAACATTTCAGCAATTTATGGTCAACATTTCACCAGTTTATATATAGTTTAACATTTCACCAGTTTATAGTTCAACATTTTACCAATTTTTGGTTCAACCTTAGAACCAAATGTTGGAATAAGTTTCATCATCTTGTGGTAGTTCAAAATTTCACCAACTTTTGGTTCAACCTTAGCACCAAATGTTGGAATAAGGTTTCATCATCTTGTGGTAGTTCAAAATTTCACCAATTTTTGGTTCAACCTTAGCACCAAATGTTGGAATAAGGTTTCATCATCTTGTGGTTGTAGCTACTCCAACACCAAAAGTTGGTTCGACATAGCACCAAAAGATGCAGGTAGATTTGGTTCAGGTAATGTAATTTCCAAGGTTTCACCATAAAATAGAATTTTCGAATGGTAAGAAGGACCATGTTATGGTGCTTCTTATTCAGGGGTCGATCCAGGCAAAATTTGGGGCCTGTTTAGGGCCCCTTCACAAAAATCAATTTAATAAAATGGGCCCCTTCACAAAAATCAATTTAATAAAATGGGCCCCTTCACAAAAATCAATTTAATAAAATGGGCCCCTTCACAAAAATCAATTTGATAAAATGGGCCCCTTCACAAAAATCAATTTGATAAAATGGGTCCCTTCACAAAAATCAATTTGATAAAAACTTACTATTTATTATTTTGTGATGTTTTAAAATGTGTAATTTGTAAACAAACAAGTTCACAAGAGAGAAAAACTTCAGCGAAAGGATTTAAAAAAGTTTTTGTTTATAAATGTTTGGTTCGAATTTGATTAACTGGATTTCAACTTTCGTTACAAAATGTTATTTTTCACAAAAATAACATTTACTTTTCACAAAAATGTAATAAATTTCACAAAAGTAACCTTTTACTTTTCACAAAATGGGCCCCAAGAAAAAAAAACCTGCATCGACCCCTGTCATTATTTTACTCTATAGACTGGTTCGACTTTGAAAACAGTGTATGTGTCCTGGTATATGTTCCTCACATCAAGAAAGAGTTTGTTCCCAGCATGTATTTTAATTTTTATTCAAAAATCTAAACATTTCTAAGGGACAATCATGCTACAAGAAATATGTGCATTCGGTTTCAAATGTTGGATTATTAAAGTTCAGAGATTAGCAATAAAGTCTAATAGCATGTGCACTTTTAATGAAAATTCAATTTTGTCTATTCTACACTCTTTTATTTAACTTAACTTGGTTTTTGTAATCGATTTTTCATTCACTTCCTCATAGGCTAGAATTCTAAAAAATTATGCACACAGGTGTGTTTCCGATGACAATACATTTTAATATTTTTACACTAAAAAAAGCTGTAATTTTGACAGAAAAATATTGTATTTTTTACAGAAAAGAACTATTTAAAGGAAAGCCGTTTTTTCTTGTAAAAAAATGTGGATCTTGTAATTTTTACAGAAAAATATCTATATTTTTTTACAGAAAAAAATCTGTTTTAATGAAAATATTCAGATATTTTCTGTAAATTAAAAGGTTTTCCACTGGCGCCAAAATTGACAGTTTTTTTCTGTCAATTTGAGAGGTTTTTTTTTACCTTGTATAACTTAATTATAAATTAATAAATTAATTTTAAGGCATTTTTCTGGTTAGCCGGCCTCAGGTGATAAATCGCCAAATAATCTTTATGGTTACAACTGTTTACGAGTTACGAAATCAAAGTATGTGCCAAACTACTCTCGTCAAAATAGGCTAGCTGGCTGTGAAACTGCGGTAGCGAAATTTTTTAAACATTAAAAAGTAAAAAATAAAAATAAAAATAAAGCGTGTAATATTTAAAAAAAGAAAATACTCTTATCATTTAATAGTTTAATATTAATTAAATTATGATGATACGTCGAGAAAACAATTTAGATATCCTGAATAGATAGTTTAAATATTTTCTTTTTCCTTTCCTGTTGCCCTGTCTTAAAAAAGGCAAAAATTATATATTTTAAATAAATTCACTAGTTCACGCATTCTATCAAGTGTGAATTAAAGCGACGAATGTTTAATAATCGGGCCCACGTCAAGTTAACGCATTGTAACGAACATTTTTTGGAACTATATGATTTGCTATGATGAAATCATATTTGATATCATGAAATAAGGCTTATATATGTTTCAAGAGTGTTTTTTTTTTTTTGTTTTTTTTTACTATTTTTACTTTTATTTTACATAAGCTGTCAGTTGGATTAAAATAATAGATGCACCAATTTCTTGTAGTATATATAAAGATAGTCTCTTAGAGTTAATTTTGAATAAAAATGAAAACGGATAAAACATTTAAAAAATGGTATAGACTGCGGAAAATTTCTTTTGCATAAATGTATTTTTAGAAAAATGCTTTTGAAATATATTATATGACATGTTATTGTCAATATCAAGATCTTTATGAGAAGTATGAAAATACCCAACTGTCTGGGAATGCTGCCATAACAGCATCGAACAGCCTGCTGCAAAGTGAAATGAATGGTATCCTGATTACGGATGATGCCAGTGTAGTCGTGGTAACATCAATAATCAAACTACCATTCAGTTTACATTGCAGCAGGCTGATGTGCGATGTTGCTATGGCACCACTTTCAACTAGTGTGCCAGCTGGCTCGCAGTTTCGTTATCTGTATGTGCGAAAAAGTGACGCTGCTTCCCAAAGTACATGTCAATGGATATTGATATTTCTTCAGATTTTAAAAGTAAAACAGCAATTCATATTTTTGCTCTTTACAAAGTATAAGAAGATTAATTAGTTTAATATTTCTTAAAATAATAGTAATGCTTGGTAGCAATTATATATACTCACCGGTGGCCACTTCCATCGGTAGAAGTACGATGACCGCGAGCCAGTTGAACATGTCGTGGATGGTGGCGGCGGCGAAGGCCCGGCGGAATTCCCTGCGGTCGGAAGCTTGACCCAACGAAACCACCGTATTGGTCACCGATGTACCTATGTTAGCACCCATCACGATAGGTATGGCGTCTCTGACCGTCAATACTGTCAAATAAATATTAAATATAAAGTGGAAATCAAATGCAGAAAGTAATCACGAAATTGGTTTAATAGTTCTGGAGGCAGCGTAACATATCGATGATTTGTTTGTGTAATAGATTAGGTTGTACAAATAACGAAACCAAGGCGCACCAGCTGGGAGTGTTGCTATAACAGCATCCATCGCACAGCCTGCTGCAAAGTGAAATGAATGATATCCAGATTACGGATGATGCTAGCGTAGTCGTGGTAACATCCGTAATCTACCTATCATTAATTTTAATTTGCAGCAGGCAGTGCGATAATGTTACGGAAACACTCTCTGCTAGTTTGCGAGCTGACTGTCTGTTTCGCTATCTGTACTACTTAATTTATCACACGTGTCAAAATCATCGAGGCTAAAATTGGTTGCAAAAATGTGTCGCTGCCTCCCGGACTATAAGAACAAGTAAAATATTTTAACTACTTATGCATTCATAAGGCGCTGGAAACAAAATACAAGACTTAATACATCCGTGCAAGTTACATCTCAAAACATATTAATGTACAAACCGTTACCGAAATGTCACAAATAAGGAATGATTAAAAATACAAAACCAAGCTTCTACTGGAATTTTTCAAAACGGAGAATTGAAACAGTTCCTTTTTTTTCGTCAAGAGATGCAGGACCGCCCTGAACCCCCAGCATACGATAAATTTTAAACACATGAACGTAATAAGAAAACATAACTAAATCTTGTCTTTGGGGAAAATATATTTTACTGATTTTTGTTTTTCCAAAATAATTAGAGAAAATTAATTAATTTTCTAAATCCAGGGAGAGGCAATGCCCTTTCGTAGCCTTCCTTGCAGGTGCCCATGTATCCATTTGTGAATTAAAGGGCAATACATTAAAGCAAGTATATATGATTAATCTTTAAAAAAAAAAAGAATATCAAATTTTATCAAAAGCCTCCACACAATAGACAGTGAACAGCGCAAATTATAAAATTACTATGTATATATATATATATATATATATATATTTGTATGTATAAAATTTACAAAATGAAACTAATATTGTGATAAGTTTTGACTATTCAATATTCTCGTATATAAATTTTTAAAAAAAATTAGAAATTCAATACAATATTTTTTGAGCAATGATTCTAGTTATTATATTACAAATATTTCCTATTGAAGCCATATAATTGCACAATATTAGAATCAAAGCGAGATAGCGAAAGTAATAAATATCTAACAGCCTCTGTTTATAACTGTACAAGAAAGAAAAATCACGCGTCAAGCATAGATTATGAAACACTTTCCAACACATTCAAAATATTGTAACGAAACTCCAACGTTTAATAAGGTGAAATATGATATCTAAGTAAAGAATTTAGAAAACGCATAACAGATTTGAAAACCCAATTTCAGCAATTACCATCAACAGTAGGAAAGGTATCGAATTATTTTGTGTAGTCCTGTATATGATTTATGTATATACATTGTATGCGAAAATTTAGTTTAGTTAGAAAATGAAAATTCACCTTCATCAATTTTCGTCAATAAACGAAAATGTATTCATATTCTTTTTTACAGTCCTGTATATTCTACATATTATACTTGATGCATTGATACTATATTCCTGTATATGTATCTACTGATTTTTATACGCACTACATATTAAGATAAAACTTAAATCAGGTAAAATACGCACAACACAACTAAAACGCACTTCTGGCACATTCATAGACGGTAATGTATCCAGATCTTTGCATATTGTTGTATATAAATGTATTATTATTTATATTCTACAAATATCTCGTAATTACTAAACATAGTTCAACTTGAAAATGCATAATGAAAAAAAATCCCTTAACCCTTCTTTGCATGAGTTTTTCTTTTACAATTGTGTTTTTTTTATACATATATTAAATATTGGACACCAGAAATTTTAAGATAGATCTTTAACTTTGTTCAGCAACATAGTTCACGGGAAATTTACTGGATTAATATTTCTATATAAATATAGTGGTGGCGAAGAAGTTGATTTATTTATTAAAAGTTAAATAAACAGTGATGGAAATTTACATCACTATGCAATTAAGAGTTAAACAATTCACTTTCATAAACAATAATGCTTACGAGGGCTTTTGTGCAATTCTGTATACCATCTATAGAATTTATACTCACCACGTGATATGCAAACATTTAGTTAAAGCATGCCACAACTGAAAACACATTTACAGCAATTATCACTTAGAGATAATACTATAAACCGATCTTTTGTGCGTATTTGTAAATGAACGATAAATGCTAAATTCGCACCATATTCTACAATAAGTATCTTGCAAGGATAAACATCCCAAGAGTGTATATAAATTTTAATTTGTTTGAAATGGTTAAAAATCATTAAATACACTCCAAACGATTTTTATCCATTGGCAAAAATGTAACGGAATTCTTTTGAATGCCTCTGTAAACGAACTATAAATTCTACATACTTCATTTTCAATTGCAAACATGCTATAGTAAATCTCAATAACATAAAACAAATTACATGGAAATCTTGGAATATTTACGTTAAGTTAGAGCACGGGCAGATGGCAGACAGACAAACTGGAGTCATAAACACTTTACAACTATATTGGAAAATGTTAAAAACATGTCTCAAATTCCAAAAACTTTTGTATGTGCACACAAATATTGAAAAATAGAAAATTGAAATAAACTAAATTAAGATTTATTTTAAACAAATCTAAACGCCGTGTAGGACAATTTTTAAACATATCAAAAGAATATACAGAAGTATAAGAAATAAGAAATAATTAAAAACCCAAACGTAAGCTTCTACCGGCTTTCTTCAAATTGGAGAATTGAAATATATATATATATATATTTATCAGGGGGATTCCCTTCCTAACCCCCCATCCGTTTTCCCTTGAACCTCCAATTAAAATGCTTTTTAAACATTTGAACGTAAAAAAACATAATTAAATATTGTCTTCCAATGGGAATTTAGGCATAGCTTAAGATACCATTTTCTTTTCAAAGAGATTAGAGAAAAAGAAAATTTAATTTATTATATTTCAAAATCCAAAAAAGGGGAATGGTCCTTCATTGTCGGCTCTCATGATCTAACGCACCAGATATACTAATTTGGATTTGTGATATATACTTTTAATTTTAAAAAAGGAATTTTCTAATTTGGATATTACATTTAATTCTAATGTATTCAGTTGCACGTCAAACATTCTTCCATCGAAACGCTTTTAATCTTTATTACTCGATTACATAGCCAAATATGCAGGCTCATCAATACATAAAAAAAGCTTCCTACGATATAAATATATAAAATAGTTTTACATCGAATTTTTGCCTTGAACCTTGATAAATGTAGAAATTCTGTAAGAAATATTACTGATTAAATATTCAATGAATATTAAAATTCTTATGTTGGAGTATTATATATTTCTTTTCCGAGTGACCAGACAATCACTCGAACATAATATAAAAAGATTTTTATATATATAATAAAAAAAAAAAAAATACCATACGAATAGTGCTCTAAATAAAATCGGACTAGGCAAGAAACGTTCTGTGACACATAAACAACGTTGAATTCAGAATTTTTTTTTTTTTTTTTTTTTTTTTTTTGTCCGGAAAGGACATAATGAGGTTCCGGGAGGAAATTGCACTTCTAAATTATTAATTAGCATAAAATCCATAATCTTCCACGGGGACATTTCGATACTCCGGGGGATGCACCCCCCCCCCCTTTTTTTTTCAGGATCGCATCTGAAAATGAAAGAACTACGAAAATTTGAATATTAGATCGGTCCAGACCGCTTTTAATTGGGCCACTTTAAGGTTGTTCAAGTAAAAAAGGATCGAACCACGCTGAAACTCAAAATTTAGTAGTTCTTTGGTGTTTGTATGTCGCAGACCAATTTTATTTAGTCAACATGCATATCTTACGATTTTGTCTATAAACTAAATTAGTACTATGACTGTTAATTCAATTGGAATTCAGAAATTTTTCCATGGACCGAACATAATACGGGTTCCGGGGGGAGGACACACTTCTAGTCCATTAATTAATTTAAAATCACAAAACTTCCGGGGGGGGGGGATAAAACGAGGTTCTGGCAGGAAACTGCACTTCTAGACTATTAATTAGTAAAAAATCTGCAGTCTTCCGGGGAAGATTTCGACATTCCGGGGAATATCCTCCCGGATCATCCCATGAATTCATCATTGCATATTAAAACAAAGAACTACGCAAATTGGTACATTAGAGCGGTCCAGAGCACTTTTAATTGGGACACTTTGTGATTTTCAAGTGAAAAAGGATCGAACCACCTGAAGCTGAAAATTGCGTTGTTCTTCAATGTTCACATGTCACAGAACTTTTCATCTTCTCCGGAACGGTTTTGTTTTGACCATCCTGTATATCTTATGAAATTTTCTAGAAAGTAAATTAGTTCTATAATTGTTAATTCAATTTGAAAGCTCCTTACTCTGCAAATTAGCAAATGTAATGTATTTCAAAACTTAAATAATAATTTAGCATAAAAACAAATCTCAAGTGTGTAAATCCAATCTCAAAGAAGACGACTATTATGGGCAATAGAAAACCAATCGAAAAAGAGCAAGAACGAAAAATCATGCATCAGAGATAGATTATGAAACACTTTTCAACAGTATCAGAATATTTAAAGTAAAAATAAAATACGACGTTAAAACACCAGTGTAATTGAATCTACAGCATACCGGTTTCGGTAGCATACCCTCCTCAATGCTGAAGTAAATGGAAATTTGCTCATATATATAGAAATGATAGAGGATTCAAGTGACAAGTTTATTAACCAATAGGAAAATGGAGGGTTCCAGGCAAACAGCCAATAGGAAAATAGAGGATTCAAGTGACAGATTTATTAGCCAACAGGAAAACGGAGGGTTCTAGGCAACATCCAATAGGAAAATCGATAGGAAATGGAAACGCAATGGTGAGAAATAGTTTAAAAAGTTAAGAAAAATTGGTTTTAATGTAATATTTCCAGCAGTCTGATAATGGTGGAATAGCAAATTCACAATTAACAAGACTTCCAAGATTTTTAGATTGCTACCGAAACCGGTATGCTGTAGATTCAATTACACTGGTGTTTTAACGTCGTATTTTATTTTTACTTTAATTATATCGCACCAAGCTCCAAATTAATATTAATACTATCAGAATATTTTATTTTTTTATTCAGTGAAAAAAAAAAAAAAAACCCCGTCGTGTAACGAAATTATTTTTTGCGTCTCTGTAAATTAGCGACGAATGCCATGTGCTCCATAATGTTTAGAAAAAAATGTTTTAGTGCACCTCAGTGATCTGTACAAAATAATTCAAATATGTTTTCGTTCTATTGGTAGAAACTGCTGAAAGTGAATTTTCAAATGTGCTATATGTTTTCTTACTAAACTAAATTGTAGCATACTATATAGAGTATGTACAAATCTATAGATTATATACAGGACTGCACAAAAGAATTCAAGTGCTTTTGTCTGGCTATGGAGTTTGATTGCTGAAACCTGGTTTTCAAATGGCTTTTGCATTTTGTAAAATGTTTACTTAGGTATCTTATTCACCTTATTAAACAGCGAAGGTATGTTAAAGTATTGTGTTAGTGTTGGAAAGTGTTTCATTATCTATACTTGATGCATGATTTTTCTTTCTTGTTTAATTTCATTACGGTTGAAGCATCATAAAATCATTAAAATGCACCGCAAACGAATTTTCCGCATAGATCATCATGTAATTGATTTTTTTTCTGCGTTCCTAACGAACTATAAATGGTACTTATTATACACTCCTGTGAAAAAAGCATGCTGTGTTTAACCTCAGTTATGTATATGAATCTCATTATGTTTGAAATATTGTAACATCAATAAAATGCACCACATACAATTTTTCCTCATAGACCACAATTTAATGGACGTCTTTTGTGTGTCCCTGTAAACCAGAATTGTAAAAAACCCAGCCTCGGCGGGTACCCGGGCAGCTACCCACAACAACCCTTATGGTTGTAAGAATCCCGGTTTAAAAAATCAGCCCGGGTGGGTAGCTGGGTGGGCACCCGGGCAGCTACCCACTACAACCCTGCTGTAAACAAACTCTAAATGCTACACACTTCATTTTCAACACCGAACATTTTATAGTAAACCTCAATAACACATAAAAGTTACATGGCAATCCGAGTATATTTACGAGAGTTAGAATACGGTCAAAGGATAGACAGACAGACAGTCAAACCTAATTCATAAACACTTTTCAACTATGTTGGAAAGTGTTATAAATGAATAACTTAAATGCGTTCAATACTAACATTATTGATCAACTGAATTTAATAACAAAAACAAAGCAAGTATATATGGATATTAACAGTTTTTCTAGGATATCTTGTAGTTTTAAGAAAGCTTTTGAGATTTAGCTGTATTTAACAGATAACATATTTGAAACGAACCTTCAAAATTAAGTGATGCTTGAATTGCGAAATTACCAAACTCATCAAACAAATTTCACAATTTCTTTGCAAAATCTAAACAATCTGGTGATATATAGAACTGCTTAAACTCATTATTACTTTTCCAATAATCTTTTCACTACGCGTATTATAACAATATAAATACTTGATTAAAAAAAAACTTATATAGGTATTGCTTAATTTTTCTCAATTGCACCGATTAATGCGAATCATCGATCAGCGGTGTGCTGGGACAAGCAAGTCAGACAGAAAAAAAAAAAAAAAAAAAAAAAGGGTTTTCGCAGCGTCAAACGGAGTGATTAAAGACAGAAGTATGGTTCAAAGAAACCGTAATACTCTCTAATCAATACAGATTACAGTGGTAATCCTCGTTCGAAACGTTTGAGCAATCACTCGCTCCAACGATTTCACCACTCTAACAAGCAGCATTGTTTATTTTCTACGTAAAATATCCCACTTTAAACGATAGATATACAAATACATAAAAGAAAAGCAATACATTATGCGTATATACAGGGTGTCCCAATGAAACGAACTTTAATGTTTTACCTATTGGCGACAATAGTCCGGGAGACAGCGTCACATTTTTGCAACATATTTTAGGGTTGATGATTTTGGTATGTGATAGATTTGATAGTACAGATAACGCAACTACCAGTCAGTTGTCACCCCATCAGGGGCTGTTGCCATAACAGTATAACACAACTCGCTAGTATGTGAAATGAATGACAACCCGATCACTGATGTTACCCGTAAGACTCCTATAATAGGAGCTGACGCATATCCATTTTGTTTCGGATTATTGGTACTCAGTTCAGCATCTATCTACCGCAGCCGGAGTTGGGGTTGCCTAATACTCGGTTCTGATTGGCTGAACCGGTTCTGATTAGCTTGGTTTTTCGACTGAACTTCAATTTGAGCACCAAATCTGCGAGGATGCGTCAGCCTCTATTATAGGAGCTCTTGTTACTCGGACTCTGCGTCATCATCAGTAACCACCATTTTGCCATCATTTCCCATTGCAGGGGGAGTGCGTGGTGTTGCTATGGCAACCTCCCCTTGCGCGCAAGCTATCAGTAACATCTAATCCATCATACATACCAAAATCTTCGACGCTAAAATTGGTTGCAAAACTGTGACGATGCCTCCTGGACTAAAAGTAGGAAGTGCAAAGTGTTCCAAAATAAGCTAGGGAATAATACGGCAATGAAAGAATCCTCCCACTACTTTTTAAAAAGTTGCAGGTTTTAAATTTTTATACGGCCGCTCTTAACAAAACTGGTCAATTAGAAAAGTTTGGTTTTACAAAAACAAGAACATTGCAGAAAACTTCATACCCATGTCTTTAAAACTGAACGAGTAATGCTTAATTGTAAATTGTGAATAGGGACATAAAGGATAGTCGATGTTTGCAATAATACAACAGTACGAAATAACTTAAATTTACAGAAGGCTTTAGGGCACGCCTCCCACCGTCGTATGCTGTCGCAGCGACTAAGTCGTCAATCTGTTGGGAGAATGAGGATGATACGCAGGTGGCGGTGCCCCCACCGGCCGTAGAGCACACAGAATTTATCTTGGTCGTGCTTCTTAAACGTTCCTCAGTACTTGGATACAGCGGTGCTTAGTTTTACCATAATCTTGTTTCCAACCTTATTTTGAACACTTTTACAATTTGCATTACCTACTAATCTCTAACAGGTAAAAAACTAAAATGCTTTCCAACCTTTTGGTGACACCCTGCATACATTATATGTAATTCGAATCCCGATAAAAGCGAAGCTTTGTAACTTTCAATTATTCCAAGTTATTTTTCAAAGATTTTCTAATAAAAGTTAACTAGAATCAACGGTCGGAAGTAGCGTGCCACAAGTAAGCGAAATTCGAGTAGTCACTACTTTTTCTGCTAGTTTGTAGTGTAGCGCGCTGCGTTTTGAAAAAATGTAATGTATCGAGTAACGCGATACAAAAAGTCAGTACTTTGTAGCGAACACTGATGATATCTTTAACGCTACATCAGAAAAAAGGACCTTCTTCTATAAACACATGATTATAAATTGCTTCTTTTATACAAAATGTGTTCTGCTCAACAATTTGCGAATGTCAGCAAATCAGCTGCAGTGTTTAGCAACTCATCGTATGATGTCATAGATTTTTCCACTGACACTTGCTGGTAAAGTCAAGTGGCAAAATTCAAATGAAAGAAATTGGTTGTCTTGCGGGAAACACTTTTGTCTAACTTACTCATTATTAGATCTTAATGTTTAATGTCGCGTTTCTTCTTTTGGAATCGCTTTATTTGCAGATTTATTATTTTTTTGATATTATAACATAGAAAATTAATATTAAATTGACCTGAAATAACGAGTAATGTGTGCATATATAACGAGTAATATGTGCTTCCAGTAACATTTTAGACACTAACACAAAACATTTTCTTGTATGTTATCTTTCTTAATTTTTTTTAATATCTTCGGTTTTATCGCGCTTATTTGATTGTATTCTGGCAATCGCTATATAACAAAAGGTTATTGTATTATACTTTGATCCGTATCCGCAATTTCAAAGTTAGATTGAACACATTGACAAAATCTGAAAGTAGCGAAAAAGTGACCACTTTTACTTTTTGTCGCTACTTTTAAAAATAAGTAGATGATAAAGTACAGTGAAACTTCCATTTAACGAAGTCTCTTCGTTACTCTTAAACACTTCGTTATGAAGAAAATTCGTTAAATATAGAAATCAACTTAAATTTATGAAACTTGTATACATAACCCACATAAAATTAAAAGTACACATAAAATGGAAATATTTGAAAACGTAATTTAATTCGGGCAGTCATTTTTTTATGAAATGTAGATATGATAATAATTTAATTTGAATAAAGTCTAAAAAACAAAAAAAAAACAAAGAGAAGTAAACAAAAACCGAAGTGTACCTTTTCTTTTTTCATTAAAATGTGATTAAATGTGTGTGTTTTAATTAAATGATTCAAATGTGTTCATTTTCATACAGTCCGCTGAAATTAATTCATACATCCATCGCAACAGCAACCTCTCCATTTGAATGCTGTACACGTACGAAAGTGGAATAAACTTCGTTATATAGAATAAGTTTTTCGTAATATGGAGATTAATTTACATGTTAATGACGTGCAAAGTCATGGTTCTACAGAAAATTTCGTTAAGTAGAAAACTTCGTTAAATAGGGACTTCGTTAAAGGGAAGTTCCACTGTAGTTTTAATTTGCTACACAAATAAAGTTAGTTTTTCTATGACTACTGACTAGAGTGACATATGCTATGCAAGAGAATGACTTACATCCTGTGCCCACCATGGTGACCACAATCGACGTCGACGTCGAAGAACTCTGGACGAGCACTGTGGCAAGCACTCCTATCATGAGTCCCACGACTGGATTTCTGAGCAGTTCGCTGTCCCTGAAGACTCTGCCCGCCTGCTTGCCACCCAGCAGCCTGAAAGAAGTACTGAGGAGATCTAATGAGCACACGAATAGCCATAGCAATCCAAGCAGACAACATCCTTTTAGCAAGCCCATCAACACTTTCTTGGCTTTCGCAGAAGAGGAAAGTTCTGGAAAATAAACACATTTAATTAGAAATTTGCAATTTTTATGCAAACAAACAGATATATATGAAAGGTTAAATTTCAAAATTCAAATACAAAGTTCACAATCCCCCAAAATTTTCTCTAACTTTGAAAACTTGTACTTAAATCTGAATTGCCCCTATTATCTTTGTTTCCCAGCCTCACAATCATCACTTTCGTACTTCAAAATTATCTGTTCTTTAGATAAGTAAAATTTCTGAATAAGTGCGTTGTGCATTCGTTTGCGGTTTTATGATGCAAATGATTTTTTAAAATAAAAAATTCACATATTTATGTAAACAGCTATCAGTATATGCATTACTTTACGAAATTATATGCACTACTTTTCGCATTAATTTCGAAAATTATAAAATAAATTTACTTAAAAATATTTTTTATGTAAAATAAAAAAGAGTAGGTCACTAAAAAGGGCAGTAGTTTTACCACTCACTAATTTTGCATAAAGGAGTGTTATTTCAAATGTATTGCTGTATTTAGTAATGATAAAAATAGAGAAATATAATTTTTAGGTGCATTAATTTCAAATGACTTCATGAATTAAAAAAAATAATAATAATTTTTAACATGAGTGAATAATCTGTGTTTTTTCCTTAAGAAATGAGGAAGTTCTATCATTTTTCTAAGCCTTCGGGCGAACGGATTTAGATATTTAAAATGCTACAAGAAAGATTTTTACAAGAGATCTCTGGATACAACCCAACTAGGACAGAATTTCTCTATTTGAAAAAGGACAGGATGCATTTTATCTATTTTACAAAGAGAAGGGTGCTACATCCTTTAACAAGTTGGTGTTAATAAAGAATATATAGAAATAAAAGCTGTGCATGAAATGACTTATTGCTATGTAATATATACAGGAAAACATTCACTATATGCAAATTTCATATATGATGTAGTTTATAGAAGCATCGATGAAAAAAAAAATATTGATAAAAAAAATAATTAATATTAATCCTCATTTAAAAAAAAATAAAGTTAAATACAATATATATATATATATATATATATATATATATATATATATATATATATATATATATATATATATATAATAATAAGTAGAGAGAATATATATAGATAAAAATATGCACAGATGTAGAAACAAAAACAAACAAAATTTTTAATTCTAATTTCTTTTATTATTATTACCGTGAAATTGTTTAGAATTTTCTGTCTATTAGATTGCTATATTGCTTATGAAACAATAATCTCCCCTCCCTCCACCCTGATTGTTGCGTTTTAGGTTATACCATAAAAATATTTTTTTTTCTTATATTATTGCAATAGTCAACAACGGATTTATTTAGTTAAATTTAATCAATTTTACAACAAAGAATTCCATAAAATAAATTGTACCACGATGTAATTAACATTTGCTTTGCGGTTAATTAGATTATAATAATAATCAATATATTTTATAACTAAAATGATTAATTTTTAAAAATATTTTTATTGTTAATAAATATATAGAAATACAAATTTATTACATCATGGCAATAATTTTACATGCCGAACATATGGAAATTCAGTGGATTTTAATTTTGTCCATTTCGTACATGTCCCGGACTTTTTTTTTAAAATTCCTACTATTAGCTCACACTCTCTCTCTATATATCTTGTTCAAATTTTCAATCGTTAATAAAATATTTTCTATTCATCCACTCAAGTTCAAATAAATTTTTTTAAACTTGTAGTGGATGACACTTTATGTTAATACAGTTTTTTCAAATATCAATTCATTCATTAAATTAAATTAATTAATTTTAGTTTTAAATGGGAAGAAAAAAATTCCTCCCATTGTTTTCATAAATGAAATGAAAGATTTATCTCAAATGAGTGATGCCACAGAAATAAAATACCGCAACTATGATTATAAAATAATGTTCAATAAAGATAACGTGGGACATTAATGCTGCACGGGTTTATTTTACATATTTATGATTAAAAAGTAGGAATTGAATTTAAAAAAAAATAATAATATATTACTTGTTTTTTCGTAAAAAGTGAAAAAAAAAAAAAAAAAAATGGCTACCCTGACTGAAAGTTAATTTTGCCATCTCCCATGCAACCAAAGTAAATCATGCCATTCCTAAATTCATGAGTGATATTTTCCTTCGTAAATAATTATCTAAGTCTATTTTCCACATTTCAAAAGCTAGCACGCTCTTCATTTATTCGGAAACACCTGATTCACATTCTTTTGAAAATTGCATTTTCGAAATTTGTGTCCCAATCTTAAGTTGAGATCAGCCAGAATTCCTTTCTTAAGACTTCGTCTAGACACTTTTGTGTTCCAATATCGAAAATGCAAGACGATCCTAATGAAGTTTGAAATAAAATGATAACTTATATAAGTATATTAAAATAATAATAATAATATTAAATAAAAGGAATAGAAAAAGTCTTGAAATTTTTGTTCTGAAAGAAAGAAATGATTGTTTGTGAGGAATAAATATTCATGACAGCCAAATCAGTTTCGGTGATTTTTGCGGCAATAAACCTTTTAAAATGGAAATACCATAAATCTTTTTATATTTCAAAAAATCATTAAAAAAAAAAATTATAAAAATATTGTCGTATTGGAGCATGGTTTGCACCATAATCTTGTCAAATTGTTGGATATATATATATATATATATATATATATAACAAAATTTTAAATTCCGCCTTAAAATTATTCTATAAATTTTACCCATCTAATATAGTTTTCTAATTTAATATATTTAAAACTTAATTAAAAAATAATAACCTAATTTTAAGGAATTTTTTCCGTTAGCCCGCCGAGGTGATAAATCGCCAAATATTCCTTAGGGTTACAATTGTATACGAGTTACACCAACGCCCCAGATAAGAAAGCCTTGACACTGGTCACGAAAACGTCATACCAAGCAGGCAAAACTAAGAAAAAAATTCGAACAACTTGCATTTTTCAATTTTGATGTATCGTGAAATTATTCACTATAAGTCGTATAGAATAATTATTAATTCTATGAGCCAATGAAATCGAAACATGCAAGTTGTTCGATTTTTTTTCTTTGTTTTGCCTGCTTGTTATGACGTTTTCGTGACCAGTGTCAAGGCTTTCTTATCTAGGGGGCGTTGGTTACACACTCAATGGACTTAATTATGCGCCAAACCACGCTCGCCTAAATACTCAAACTAGCTGTGTAACAGCAACAATTCACTATTTTAGACTCTAAAAAGTAGAAAATTAAATTAAAAAAATATATATAGAGTGTAACATAATAAAAAATTACACTTTTATCAATTAACAGTTTAATATAATTAAATTACGATTATGCATTGCGAAAACAATTTACAGATCCCGAATAGATAGTTTAAATGATGCTTGTTTTTTCTTTCCTGTTGCCATATCTTAAAAAGGTACAAAAGTTAGCTATATTTTTTAATAAATTCACTAGCTCGCGTTTTGTACCAAGCATTAAGAAAAGCCATGGATTTTCTATAAACGGGTACGGTACCCACGTCAAATTAATGTTTGGTTGGTAAATGGAAAGTTTTTGGAAGAATCGTGAAATTGGGCGTGATTTTTAGGATAAAAATCCTCCACCTACTTATATACGTTGTTGGAGGGGGGGGGGGGGGCATATTTTATGAGTCCCAACTCTGATTCTTGTGGCATATGCAGGGTTCGTACGGGTACCGTTACTTTTCCAGGTGACATACCAGTATATTTTTCTAAAAAAATACATCAAATGCAAAAGTGCGAAATTTCACCTTATTTAAGAAGAGATTATCTATAAGAAAATACTGGTACCGAATAATTTCCTGGTCTTAAAATTCCAGGACCCGTACGAACCATGATATGTGTTTAGTGTTTCGACATTTGTGCTTCGGAATTACCGTGATTAGCTCAAAAATTCATCAGATTTTTACTTTCTTATATCTTTAAAAAAATAAAGTATTAGATTGGTGAAAATTTTCGACTTTCGGTTTTCGACGGATTTATACGTTTTAGAAGGTTCTGAACACGATTTGACTGTTTTTCGAAAATGTCTGTCAGTGAGTCTGTATATGTATGTGACATCAATTTTGTGGGCGCTCTATCTCAAGAACTAACGCACAGAATTTAATTTTAAATTGAGTTAGACCTTGATATACATTGGTGCTGAAAGTTTTTGGCGTAAATCGCTCAACAGGTGGTGCTGCCATGCTGCATTTTTAACGATTTTCGCAATAGCTCTATCTCAATAACTAATACAAGGATTTTCATCAAACTTCAGATTCAGTTAGACCTTGACATTAAGTTGTTGCTGATTAGGTTTTGGTGTAAATAGACCAACAGGGTGGTACTGCTATACTGCATTTTTCATGATTTACACGATTTTAACGATAGTCATATCTCAAGAAGTAAAACATGGAATTTCATCAAACTTCATATTCTGTTAGACCTTTAACATCAGTTGGTGCTGATTAGATTTTCGTGTAAATCATGTAACATGTGGAGATTCTATGCTGCATTTTTTAAATTCTAAAATGCATAATTAAAAAAATTATGCTTTTTTGAAATATTAACATGTATGATATAGAAGAAAGTTTTGCGATTGACACATCCGACAAATTCTATTTTATAACCGCAAAAATAGAGACGTTTTGTAACTCTTTTTGACCCAGAAATATGTATGTATTAGACCAGAATCGTAAAAGCTTAACTTGATTTGAATGCGGGCATGGACCCGAGGGCAAAAGACGTTCAGTCATTCGAACGAAACTGAGCGTTCGACTTACATATTCAGCGACTATATATATAAATGACAGTGATCAGAAAAATGCAAATTAAATTGAAACTATGCATACAGCATTATCTTTCAAGGTCACGTCTATTTTTAATCAAAGCGATCCAAATTTATATATTTCGATTTATTGCACAATGCGTCTCTGCTCTGACATTCGAGAAGATCAAATAATTGTCAAATTATCCATCTATTATCTATCCTTCCAAATATTCGCGGCATTCACTTTGAAGTCGGTTTCATTGGTAAACCTTTCTGCACTAGATCTGTAATTTGATTCTGTGTTGAATAAACCTTATTAACTCTTTATTTAATTCTAATGTTTTTAGACAACCTTTGACATTCAAGTAAATCGATTTTGTATCGCAGAAGGGAAGCTAAATTAGATGAGTTTTCGTTATTCGAAATAGCTTCTTAACCAATTCAATTTGTAAAATATCATGAAATTATAATAACAAAAGGGCTTTTAAAACCTTTTCTTATTGATATTGAACAAAGCCTATTATTTAGAAAAGGCTTCATTGAACTTTAAAACAAGGGTTTTCTTTTAATAGAAAGGTGAATTAAATATCAATGAGACAGTATGACAGAAAGAGGGGTGGAAAAACCAGGTTTGTAATTTTGACCGGTCAAAACTAATTTTAACCAAGGGTATTGGTCAAAACTAGTTTTAATCATCTAGAACTGGTCAAAATTTGTTTTAATTGTCTAGAACTGGTCAAAATTGGTTTAAACATGTCATAAGCAGTAAAATAAGCATGCTTATTTTACTGTTTATGACTGTTAATTTTACGGTATAATACTGGCACCTGGGACAACAGTATTATACTGTAAAATCAACTTTTTTTTTGTGTATAAGAAATTAATATTATTAATGTTTTAATATTTGTTAAATATATACGAGCAGGGAAGACCGAGCTATGCTCGGTCAAAATCAAATTTGAGTTCAAATATCATGACCCATGACCAAAATGACCCACTAATTGAATTTTCTCGAACATGTGACTTAGCCCAACAGTCTTCTCGTGCCTGAAAACCATAGGATGCAAAATTTAGTGTAAATTGAGCCGCTTTTTAGATCTTGACCCACAATGACCCAGAAATGACCCACTAATCGAATTTTCTCGAACATGTGACCTAGCCCAATGATTTTCGCGTGCCCGAAACTCGTAGGATACAAAATTTAATCAAAATCGTTAGAGCCGTTTTTAGATAAAATTAATTTGACCCGCTTTGACCCAAAAATGACTCCCTAATCGAAAGTTCTCGAACATGTGACCCAGCCCAATAGTCTTCTCGTGTCCGAAAATAGTGGGATACAAAATTTGGTCAAAATCGTTTGAACCGTTTTTTAGATACAATTAGCTTGACCATGACCCAGAAATGACCCACTAATCGAATTTTCTCGAACATGTGACCTATCTCAATGATTTTCGCGTGCACGAAACTCGTAGGATACAAAATTTAATCAAAATCGTTAGAGTCGTTTTTTAGATAAAATTAATTTGACCCGCTTTGACCCAAAAATGACCCACTAATCGAAAGTTCTCGAACATGTGACCCAGCCCAATAGTCTTCTCGTGCCCGAAAATAGACTGATACAAAATTTCGTCAAAATCGCTTGAACCGTTTTTCAGATACAATTAGCTTGACCATGACCCAAAATGACCCCAAATGACCCACTAATTGAATTTTCTCGAACATGTGACCTAGCCCAACAGTCTTCTCGTGCCCGAACACCATTGGATGCAAAATTTAGTGTAAACTGAGCCGCTTTTTAGATCTTGACCCACAATGACCCAGAAATGACACACTAATCGAATTTTCTCGAACATGTGACCTATCTCAATGATTTTCGCGTGCACGAAACTCTTAGGATACAAAATTTAATCAAAATCGTTAGAGCCGTTTTTTAGATAAAATTAATTTGACCCGCTTTGACCCAAAAATGACCCACTAATCGAAAGTTCTCGAACATGTGACCCAGCCCAATAGTCTTCTCGTGCCCGAAAATAGACGGATACAAAATTTCGTCAAAATCGCTTGAACCGTTTTTTAGATACAATTAGCTTGACCATGACCCAAAATGACCCCAAATGACCCACTAATTGAATTTTCTCGAACATGTGACCTAGCCCAACAGTCTTCTCGTGCCCGAAAACCATTGGATGCAAAATTTAGTGTAAACTGAGCCGCTTTTTAGATCTTGACCCACAATGACCCACTAATCGAATTTTGTCGGACATGTGACCTATCCCAATGATTTTATCGTGCTCGAAACTCGTAGGACACAAAATTTAATCAAAATCGTTACAGCCGTTTTTTAGATAAAATTAATTTGACCCGCGTTGACCCAAAAATGACCCACTAATCGAAAGTTCTCGAACATGTGACCCAGCCCAATAGTCTTCTCGTGCCCGAAAATGGTCGGATACAAAATTTCGTCAAAATCATTTGAACCGTTTTTTTTAGGTACAATTAGCTTGACCATGACCCAAATTGACCCAAAATGACCCACTAATCGAATTTTCTCGAACATGTGACCTAGCCCAATGGTTTTCTGGTGCCCTAAAACGGTAGGATACAAAATTTTGTCAAAATCGTTAGAGCCGTTTTTAAGATAAAATTTGCATATATATGAAACGAAGCGTGTTGCTCCGTCGGTGGGTCCTTGATCGCCGGGCCGGTGGCTGCGCGGACTGATGGCGGCTCCGTATTTACGTCAAAGCGCTCATTCTGATTCCCTTGCATGCTCTTGTAGTCCTGGGCCGTGAGCGGGATTCGGTTAAATTCCGAGTGAATGTATGTCTGTTTAAAGGAAGACACCGTCTATTACGGAACCTGGTTTATTTCTTTTTCTTACATGCATCCTTTTAAACCAGGCCCATATTGGCGTGAGAGCTGCTTTTTAAGTCTGTCTGGACATCGAAGGTTCGTCCATCGCGAGGCAATTCCGAGAGAGCAGATTGGCGTGGATTTGTTTAGATGAGGGAAATCGTAAAAAGTTCGCTCCTGATAGCAGTGCAATGGTATAAATATGAGGTTTTTGCATTATTTCTGCTAGAGGTCGTCTAAGTCAAAAGAGGCGTATTTTTAATTTTAATTGGCCGCGAGCTGAGTGATTGATTGTGCGGAATAAAGGCGTTGGCTCCATCGGCCGATCGGATGCAGCAAGACTTTAAAATTGCGTTAGCGTCAGCACAAATATTCTTATGAAGAGTCAGAAAACGATCTTTGAAAGTTATAAGATGCGATGCAGGAAAACTAATTTAACAGGGGCGACGGCATTTTCAATCAATTGAAACACAATTATTAAAGCATTTAAAAGTTTTGATTTAAATTTCTATTTTTTTAAAACGGTAATTTAAAATTTTAAAAGGGGCAAAAAGGGATTTTGCATTTTAAAAAGGGGTTTAGCTTTTATCCTTTCATATATATATATATATATATATATATATATATATATATATATATATATATATAACCACACACAAGATTTGCTCGTATTAGAATATATGATATATATTTCTTTTTTTTTTTTTTTTTTTTGTATCTTATAAAACATGCATTTTATGAATCTTATTTTTCTTAAAGTGTTACTAATACATTATGACATTTGGTGGGCAGGAATGAAAAATTGTAAAATATTGATTTTCCATTTGTAATTTTCCTAATGAACCTGATGAATGGTTGTGAAAATTCTTCATCAGTAGAAAGATTATTTTCCAAGTTTAATCTCACCCAGAATTAACCATCGAAATGGTCTTAGCTTAAGTACAGCAACACTGTAATCATTTTTAGAGTTTTTAATATTTTTTTTTTCACTTAATGTGATTTAATATCCTTCACTTTTTATGCATAAGTTCATATATAAATTATTAAAAAATACTCAGTACTTATGATTACTTATACGACTTTTAAGTAGCATTTTGAATTTTAGCACTAGAACTACTATGTTTCTTGTATACCCATAAGAACTAGCGGGGTATGGACTTTAGTGATGTTATTCTTGTTTTGTATGGGAGATAGAGACATTCAATAAGGTTTGATGTTTAATACAATGATTTTTAATTAATGATTAATAAAATTTAGCTTCTAGAATGTTACATAATGTGAAATATAATGATCAGATACCATCAAAGAAAATTTAAATTTCTAATTTCAGAATATATACTTTTGAGATTTTGACAGCTCGTATGAAATGTAAAGTAAGAAATTCTTTAAAATACTATACATTTAATTATCAATTTGGATTTCGTAATAATGTTCCTACAGATTAATAAGATATTAAAATTGAAAACAAATTAAATATATTTAGCTCCGTGATTTTTTACTTACATTTTACGCGCGATAATTATAGGTATACAGACCTGTAGATAAAATAGCATTCATTGGATTCAGGGTTGTAATGGGTAGCTGCCCGGTTACCCGCCCAGCAACCCGCCCGGGCTGGGTTTTTTTCACCCTTTGAGGGGCGGTGGTATATATTATATACCACCTAATTTTAATCCGATTCGAACCAGAAACTTTTCATTAAATTTTACTTTTTAAACTTTGACGGAAAAAGTTGAAAAATTGCTTTTCCTTATTTTGAACTAAATTCTTTCTTAAATATCGGTGTGAGTTCGACGTTACAGGAACAAAATTGCGTGCCCCTGAAAGGGTTAAACCGGGTTTTTTTACAACCCTGGTTGGATTTTACCTAAATTCGTGTTAAGAGGCTACTTCACTCAGGCGAAAACACTCGCTCGCTAATGTTAATCCTATGGGGGAAATATTTTACGATATCTCGTTCGCATTTCAGTATTTTTAAATGTTTTTTTTTCCGCATTGGATAGCTGAGGTCAATCTCTATGCACGCTCCTTTGTACTTTTTCGATTTTGATTACAATTTTTTTTTAAATTAAAATACTATCACTTTCGAACCGGTTTCGAAAGTGAAAGTATCCTCAATTAAAAAAAAAAAACTGCAACAAAAATCGAAAAAGTACAAAGGAGAGTGCATAGAGATTGACCTCACCTATCCAATGCAAAAAACATTTAAAAATACTGAAATGCGAACGAGATATCGTAAATTATTTCCCCCATAGGATTAACATTAGCGAGCGAGTGTTTTCGCCTGAGTGAAGTAGCCTCTTAAGGCATTATACTGTATATTTAGGAAAAGTCAAGCAATTTCAAATTTTTGTTCTGAAAAATAACAGTGATACAAACGAAAAATCACGTCTCGGGTCATAGATGATCCGCCTCGGTAGTTCTAGTGTGAAAGGTAAAGATGAGAGTCTTAATTAACTATATGGAAACTACACTAAATGACTTTCGTGTGAAATTCGTTTACCGTAACGAGAACGGTTTGAAATGACGAAAATTGACTGAAGTTTGATCATGGATTACGAAGCCTGTCATTAATGTAGGCTATATGATATAGAATCATATATATTTTGCTTTTTACTCTAAAATTTAATTTTCCTATCTTAAAGTTTCTCTATGTGAATTAATTTCTGTATTCAAAATCTTTTTATTCTTTAATCCGAAAAACAATCATTTCTTCCTAGTTAAAATGCTCCCAGATACTTCTTCGTAACATTAAATGTACGTTACTCTCATGCGGTTTCGATTCGAATATTAATGTACTGCAGATGACCGTGACATATGTTGTTTTGTCTTTCTTCGTATCTTGTGTTAAATGCAGGCACCGTTTTCATAATTTGACTTCTGCAAAAATATGCACTATAAACTCTTTTCGTTAGATTATAATAACACATGCCTAGCTTTCCCAAAACAACGCTCTGCTGTAAGTTAAAAATCACAAAAATTGATGTTCCGCCAAATTATGGTATCCTTTCATTTCTTATTCAAAAATGCTCAATATTGGTTTATTGCTAACTGTCAAAAGTTTGACGGTTATGTCTGGCTAGAAATGTAACGATTGGCATGTTACATCTAATGTGTTGGCGATAATGAATCTGAAAAATTAGATCAGATCTGCTCTCGCTTTTGTCGGATAAAGATGTAAATTTTTGGTAGAATAAGCGAAGGCCACCCTCTCTGTTTTCTTGTGTCGATGTGATCGTATAATAAAAAAGAATTCCATGGAATACAAGACTTGTTTTCATCTAATGCCTCTTGTATGGATTTATTTATTTTCCCAGGAAACGAACTTATGATTATTGCAGCACACGCATTGCACCATTATACCTCGGCAATTTTTAAGAAGAAATGTTTCATTACGATATATCGGGACTTCACACTATATAACCTGGTGCCGTGATACATAATCTGGTGCCTTTGGACGCAGGAATTTTTATAGTTCAATCGACACATGAGGGTGGCCTATTTTTAAAAAAACAAAAACATTTTTGCATTTTTTTATCTGCATCCTGCCAACTTTTCTGAACTTAACCTACATTGGATTCTATTTGTGATTAGTACTCTCATATATGGGAACCGGACGATGTTATAGCATGACTGCAGAACTATATGCAAATTCAAGTGACTATTATCGATGACTGATTCGGATCAACTATTTTACCTGATGACAGAAGCCAACCTACCGTAAAAATTTCAGCGGATGATCTGCTTGGTTCTATCTTGGAATTACAAAAAATGCTTTCGACGAAAAAAAATATTTCTCTCGACACCGATCTCGTACCTAGTACGCGAAAATGTATTCGACACTAGCCTGGATTTTTCAACCGTTGCTATATTTTTCCGAAACTAAACTGTGTGATTTCGTACATCAGCTTCGATAGATGATGAAGGATATCGCCGGGCAAATTTTCTATCTAAGCCTAGCTGAGACTGTCTTTCCTATCTACCGCTACTTAGGCTGGAGATGATCTCTTTCGTTTTATGTGCCATGTTGCCGATAACGGAAATCTGCCAACACACTGCTAAGAGCGGAAGATTCGCTCGATCGTCCTTTATACGAACTATCGCGCTGTTGTTCATAAGTGAAAGTGCAACACTCGACACTTTCTCGCAACAATCGGTGTCAACTCCGCTCCCTAGATGCAAAAAGAAAAAAAAAAGAAATGATTACTTTTATTTCGCTCCTTGATTTGAACATTGCGTGGGCTGTTGATGCATAAATTACTCTTTATTTACCAAGCTTATGCAACGTAAGGATTGTGCCAATAGCCAGAAATCCGTGTCCGTATTCATTAATAGTGTCGACTCTTTTTATTTGGATTATAAAAAAAAGAAAAATATATACGTAATTTTTTCATCTTCTCACAGATTCTAAAGTATGTACTTTTTCTTTCCTTTTCGCAAAGGACAAAAAGCAAAGAACTATTTTTATAGTTTTGCAATAATGTTTTACTGTTTAGTAATTTTAAAAATTTTCATTTTTAAAAATAATTGATCCTTATAGATAACTCGTTTCAGTGCTTTTAGACTATTTGTTTTAAATAGTATAAATATATTAATTTTAAATATTGAAAAACTCATATTTAACGTTTATCAAAGAGTTTTTAAACATTTTACAATATAAGTTTGAGACCTTTCCAAATAAAATATTTACTAAGGCAGATCTTATGTACTAGAAATGTAGTATTTTATATATATTTTTTATTATTATTTATTTATTGTGTATGCATGATACTATTTCATATGGCATTGGATAAAAAAAAAAGGGTAATGGAATATTTTAAGTATAATAATAATAATAATAATAATAATAAACAGTTAGGTACTTGTTCGCTAAATTTAATGTTCTTAAATTGTACTTTGCATATCTTGTTTTTAATCTGGTTAGGGCTAAAAGAATTTGTTTTAGGTAATTATAAGTATGTCATGCATGTATTAAGTATGTCTCTGCCTTTATACAAAAAAAAAAAAAAAAAAAAAAAAATTACAGATATTATTGCTTTTGGAATTTTGCAAAATATGTTCTCGTTTAGTAAGAACATTGTAAGTTGAAGTACAGGTAAGATTTTTATACTTATGATAAACAATCTCACGTTATAAAATGATATCTGACTTTTTTTAACACCAACACTTAATTTTCCTTGGTCATTTTTGCTAGCTGAGAATTTATTATTGCTATCAGAGTATTTCCTTATATGATATTAATAGAATTATGTTTGTTTGTTTCTAATTTAATGTTTATGCCATACGGGGATATTTGCAGTCGCGAGGAAGATTATGTCCAATATGCCAACTTGCTGCATGTATTTTTTTTATATATTTATAGTAACTGGTTAAAACTACTAACACTTTATCATAAAACATTTTTATTAATTTGATGGGGATTAAACTTTATTTTGATAATAGTAATGGTAAAGTGTTGATTTTTTCAGGTTATGACTGTTAAAATTTTTATGTATCAGGATCAGCTATTTAAAATTTTTAAGCCTTGTATTTATTCGTACAGTGACATTTTTCTTTAATAATAATAATAAAAAAATTACATCTTTGATAAAGTTTTGTTTGAAATTGTTTGTGCCCTTTAGGTGATGCAAGGGTAACATGAGATCAATTTCAATATCTTTCTGGACTTTCTGTTGATTTAAAAAAAAAATGTAATAATATAGATATATAGATTTTTTTGCATAGCACTTAACTTATGCAATATGTACCGTTGCTCCCACTTGATTTTATGTACATATTTTAAGACTCTTATGGAAATTCATGGGTAATATTTAAATGTGAACAAAAATATTTATGCATATAAATTTTGTTTTGCATTTTAATACTTTATTACAAAATAAAAGTTGGTTTCATTTGAATGAACAAACAAACAAACAAAAAAAAATAGATATAAATATATATATTGTACTAAAAATTGTGGTTAAACTTATTTTTATTGATATTATTAAAAAACGCACCACTGCTTCCAAAGTAAAATATTCTTTGTCCATGAGATATGTTATTTATAAAATTTTTGATTTTCCACAGAAATTCAAGTAAAGATATTTTCTGTATTATTGTAGATAGTTTTGCATTTTAATATTATGATGAAGTGTAGGATATGGATTCAGTTTTCACAGATAAAAATTAATATACATATATTATCATATTATAATAATATTTAGGTTATGTTCTACTGCCATGCGTCAAATTTTATAATTAAATGCCAAATTTTTCTACTTTTGATATTTTTAACAAAACAAATTTTCCTGTATACATATAAAAGCTTTTATGCATTTATTTTAACTTCAGTTACATTTTACATTTGCATGTCGTGTCTTGCCGTTCTCTAAACTTTCAAATGGTTTTTGATATTTTTAAAGAATTTTAAAATACTTACTTTCTTATTCTATTTACTTTTCATTAATTCGTATATTCTTGAGTCAATGGGATTACACTTTAGGTGGGTGGAATACAAGATTCCATCATTTTTATGTTTTCTAGACTTAATTTTTAAAGCTTACACGTTTTGATATACTCACATTTTTTCCTATAGTAAATAATATGTGTGAATATTTATACCTTTTTATAATTGTGTTTCGGAATTCTTTTCATTCATTGTTTTTGTGCGCAGAAAGCAAGGAATGATTCAAAATTTGTCATTTTTGTTTCTCATTTGTTTTCTTGTAATGTTTTAATCCCCAAACATTCATGAGATTTCATTTGGGAATCTAAAATGTCTTTTGACCTTTCTCTTTCATATTTAAATTTTTAACGTAGATATTCCTTATGCTTTAATTGTGATCCACATTTACGGTCTTCATTGCAGCTTATGCAAATTTTGTTTTAGTTAATATATATCTTGAACAGTCTTTTTCTTATTACCGTATTGTTTTCTTTTTTAATTTTTTTTAATCAGTTAAACTTTTCATGGTTATACTTCTTGCAAGGTATGTTTTTTATGGATCCCCAGTTTTTCACAGTTGATGACCGTGTACGGTAAAAGAGTTTTTTACATAGCGGGTCTTGTGTGGAATAATGGTTTCCATGCTTCGCTTTCTTGTGCTTTTCTACATTTTTCAGCGATTTCATTCAACAAGAAGTATTTTGTGAGTATTCGCCGATATTCGAATTACATAGACGTACAATGGATCTTTTTATTTTTTTCCCCCTTCGAGTACTGGTAGATATTTGCACAGTTCTTTTTGTCATACATTCTTGCACGCAGACGTATGTTACACAGTTGTACAATGTTTTTTCTAATGCAAAGAGTTTACGAAGGTTTTTCACTTATATGTTCTGCATGTGAGATTGTCATTTTACATACATTTTTCTATGACTGAATTTTTCTTTTTTTCCATTTCACATATATATATTTTTAATTTGGTGGGTTTTTTTATTTTTTTGCATACATTTGTCTGGATAAAGTTTTCACCGTATTTTTTCGGCTCATCGGTACATCAATTCACTGTCTTCTTGTAACTTTTGTTTTTTTTCTCAGTGTGACCATACTTCTTGTGAATTATGCTATATATTTATAGTGTATAGTCCAGCGGTAATTCTTCATTCTCTTTTTTTGTTCTTTTTTTTCACGTCATGGAGTTCTGATTCCTTTGTTTTCAGAAATATAACTTATTGAGGGCTGATACCTTTGTTATCAGATTATTATTTTGGAGAGTCTGATTCTTTGTTTTCAGATATATAACTTATTGAGGGCTGATACCTTTGTTATCAGATTATTGTTTTGGTGAGTCTGATTCCTTGTTTTCAGATATATAACTTATTGAGCGCTGGTACCTTGTTACCAGATTTTTTTTTTCTCTCATCCTTTATTTTTCATACATATACATTTGTTGTACTTAATATTGCTAGGCACAAATAGCTATTTTGGGGTACACTCTTCATACCGTTGGATTTTCTTTTAATGTCTCTTCTTTTTCACAGGTTAACAGTAAACATTTATGTTTATTTGATTTTTTTAATGGTTGGACAAATTTTATTTTAACTTATTTTCTATGTATCGCATTCAAGACACACATGTTATTCAAATATCTTTTCAAACATAAAACACTTATATTTCTATTATTTTTGTCACTTTTCAGGTTACATTTTAAAAGGTCACTTTCTTCTATTCACACTTCTATATTACGTATTACTGATAAATCTTTCAATATGCGATACAATTTAATTTTAATGTTTTGGATTTATCATTTCACCTATCAATCTCATTATATTTAAATAATGTATATGTACTGGTGTACTTTCTCTTTCAATATAACATGGTTACAGTATGTCGTATTTCAGGTATATTTTTTGCAATTTATTTACATTTTGCTATTATTAATTTTTATATACACTTTATACATACTCATTTCACTTTATATTTGTATTTCTTTCATCGTTGACACAAACAAGTACACACCATGATTACGGCATGTACAAGAAAACATGTACAGTTTTAAACATGTCGAACATGATTTTTTCTTTTCTTTCTTTCCCCTTTTTACATTTCTAATTTAATTTTAGGTATCTGTTTGGTAAGTATCATTTGCTTATAGGTGATGTTGATCAGTGCTCCACACCACACACATTTTCCTTTTACAGATCTGTCATATGAAAATTTCAGGGCATCTTCATATGGTGGACGATAGATCTGTACCTTCAAATTTCTAACACACGTACTAGTTGAATTCACTTTGAGGCTTAATATGCTTACCTTTCATTTCACTTTATATTTTTAGGTCACTTTAAACTTAAAAAAAAAAAAAAAATATCATCAAGGTTTACATACCTCTTCCTTTTAATAAAATACTTCCACTGTATTTACATTTTTAATGCATTATTCTTGTGATTTTGGAATTGTTACGTCAAAATTCTATTCTCATACACCAGTCATATATCTAATTCTTGATAGGAATTTCCTAAAAGTTAATTATATTGCCTGATAGACACAATAATTTTTGGCAATACTTTTTGGCTTCAGTCTATTTAAGTCGATTTTTTTCAGATATTTTTATAGTTTAGATACATAAACGTTTGGCATTTTAGGCAACACCTTTAATTGTTGCACTGTTTCAAAAATTTTTTATTGCAAATTGGCAGTATCCATATATATTTTTTTTCATGCCTAAATTAATTAAGATTTTCATGTCAATATCCAAATTGTACTTCCAATTTATAAATTAAAAATTAATAAATAAAATGAATAAAATTATAGATTCCAATTCAAGATCCATATCTGTATCCATATTGTATATATTATTTTTGTATGAGTATCAATTTTACAGTTATTCTTTAGAGTTTGTATTCTTGTAAGAACATTACAAGATGATTCAATACATCCTATACATATGCATAAAAAACTTCACTTTTATATATTCCTATATGTTATTTTACTTCTCATTGTTTATTTACATACTGATTTACAAGAAAACAAAATATAATGTTGCTATTTTTATCAGTATGATTGTTATGCAGTTGAAATATATGCTTCGAAGAAATAGCACTTGACATCGGTTAACCTGCAGGTAAAGCATAAATTATTTTATGTTTACTATTATTATTGCTAGCATATATTATATTTGAATGTGTACACCTAGAAAAGAATTTATAGGCCTTCCGTCTTTAATGACGTGAATTTTTAAAAGAAAAAGATATATCTTATTAATGTCTGATTACTAATGTCTGATTTATATGCTGCAGTCTTTTTATCAAAAATTATCAGACTTGACATTTTGGAGACATTTTATGTCTATATATGATATTGGTATACCTGGCACCATTGTTGTGCTCATTACATATTACAAGTACTTGGTATATTATTTTACATTTATATGTTGTATTGTGTATGGTGGTCTTCGTCTTCATTTTATTTGAATATTTTGTGTTTATTTGTGTTTATGCCAATGCATTTCTTGCCAGCGCCATTTTTTTTCCATTTTGCCAAAGGGGAGATATATATGATATAGAATCATATATATTTTGCGTTTTACTCTAAAATTTAATTTTCCTATCTTAAAGTTTCTCTATGTGAATTAATTTCTGTATTCAAAATCTTTTTATTCTTTAATCCGAAAAACAATCATTTCTTCCTAGTTAAAATGCTCCCAGATACTTCTTCGTAACATTAAATGTACGTTACTCTCATGCGGTTTCGATTCGAATATTAATGTACTGCAGATGACCGTGACATATGTTGTTTTGTCTTTCTTCGTATCTTGTGTTAAATGCAGGCACCGTTTTCATAATTTGACTTCTGCAAAAATATGCACTATAAACTCTTTTCGTTAGATTATAATAACACATGCCTAGCTTTCCCAAAACAACGCTCTGCTGTAAGTTAAAAATCACAAAAATTGATGTTCCGCCAAATTATGGTATCCTTTCATTTCTTATTCAAAAATGCTCAATATTGGTTTATTGCTAACTGTCAAAAGTTTGACGGTTATGCCTGGCTAGAAATGTAACGATTGGCATGTTACATCTAATGTGTTGGCGATAATGAATCTGAAAAATTAGATCAGATCTGCTCTCGCTTTTGTCGGATAAAGATGTAAATTTTTGGTAGAATAAGCGAAGGCCACCCTCTCTGTTTTCTTGTGTCGATGTGCTCGTATAATAAAAAATAATTCCATGGAGTACAAGACTTGTTTTCATCTAATGCCTCTTGTATGGATTTATTTATTTTCCCAGGAAACGAACTTATGATTATTGCAGCACACGCATTGCACCATTATACCTCGGCAATTTTTAAGAAGAAATGTTTCATTACGATATATCGGGACTTCACACTATAGGCTATTTCTTCTTTTAGCATTTATTTATTTGTGTTTTACAGAAATTAAAATTATTTAATAAATTGTGAAAAAACAATAAGAAAAGTTTTAATATTGTACAACAAAATTAATCTTGCAAGACTAGTTTTGCCACGATTTTCAAGTTCAGGTTTTATATTTTTGAGTCGCATTTCTTCTTTATATTTCTTACGTTGTCTCTCAGTTATACTTAAAAGAAAAAAAGAAATTTAAAAATTAAATATTATAATACAAAATTAAAAACACATAAAAATTGATTACATTTTTGCTATAACGTAGACCTTTTCTTTTTGTTGTTTGGTTGTTTTTCAGCTATATTTGTAGTAGTGATGGGCATAAAGATTATTTTGATTATTCGAATGAATCATTCGGGCATGCGCAGAAGCATACCTGTCAAACTTTAAAAAAAAATTTATTCAATTACTACCAGATTTTTTTTTTTTTTTTTTTTTTTTTTTTTTTTAAGTTTCTGAAACTTTTTTTTTTTCAAAATTTCTGGTAGTAATTGAATAAAAAAAAATTTGAAGTTTGACAGATATGCTTCTGCACATACCCGAATGATTTATTCGAATAATCAAAATAATCGTTATGCCCATCACTAATTTGTAGAGAATTGAATTTCCTTTACTTTAAAGTAACATGTAAATCCGTTAACGTGTTCAAAAGTTATCGTGGGCAAAATCGCTTAAAAACAGTGTTTCAAGAAACCCGATTTTAAAGTTTTAAACAAAATGATTCAATTAAGTGTCATTTACCTTAGTTACACCTTTGGTATGACCGTAACTTTGGGAATTTTTCTATAGGACCAACTGAACGACATTCTTAAAGGTTCAAACATCATAAAATAAAAATAAAAAATACATTTTTTCGCCTTTTCTAACCTTTCTGGTCTCTTTAAATCTTTTTTGCGCAGAAATTTCAAACACTTGGAACCAAGTATTTCCAAGAAAACTGTAGTGTCATTGATCTGTTCTAAACATAAATGCATCTATCTCGTTCAGTTTCCTTCCCTCACGTTCTCTTCTTCTTTTTCTCTTTGGATGACAGTAGTGTACATTTGTTTTATTATTATTATTATTATTTTTTTTTTGTGAGAGATGGAAAATCCATTTTTCTACATTTTTATTTTTATTGTCATTTTTTTACTGCATCCAACAATTTCAAAGGGATGAAGTTATTATTATTTTTTATTTTCGAATTAGAGTCAAGCAGATTAAATATACAATTGCATTATCTCCCTTCCCCTTTAAGAAAAAACAAAACAAAACAAAAAAAATACCATAAGCTAATTGAAAGTCGCGGAACAATAATGCAATCTTTTATTTTGTTTTAGAAATTAACTAAGATCTCGTTCTAAAAACTAAAATCTAGCTGGGTTCTCTTTTACTACTATTTCCAAACACAAAATTTCGTTTCAGATTTATCTTGCAAATGTTGTTCAAATCTTCTTACAAGTATTACATAAATCGATCTCGAAGACTGTTGTTTGGAAATAGCGGTTGCCAATAAAGAGACCTATCTAAATTTGGTTTATTATATACTAAATCTACATATTTCTACTTAAGTTCCTAGACAACTCCATTTACTAAACATAAAATATGCTTACTTTCAAGCCGAAAAACTCCCATGTAACCTTAAGGGGGAAAATATAGCTAATAAAAGAAAAGTTAAGATTTTCCCCAATATAATGCCTTAATAAACCCTTAGTTTTTCCTTGCATAAATATTTACCCCCACCCCCATTTCTCCTCTCTCCCTTTTCCCCAACACTTTACTTTTAACACATCTTTTACTCAAATTGAAACTAACAGTTTTCATAGTTCAAGAAAAATTGTAACAGAGGGCGTTGTAACAATTTACATTTGTTGACAAGAAATCATATTTATTAGCGAGTTAAGCATTTCTTAACGAATTCTACAAAAAGAATTTATGAGACGATAAAGCAAATGTCCGGATACAATGTAATTTATAACCTTGTTCTTTTCTTATGTTATCTACTCTCGTTAAAATCTAATTTAGAAGTGGAAATATTAGTGATTCAGCATGAAGTCGTTATAATTGGTAGAAATTTATCTTTTGAATCCCAAACTGAATCATTTACTGAACAGTTTTTGAAAGTCTCATTAGTAATAATTAAATATGCATTACTATAAAAAACCCTTTTTAATGAAGTTTTATAAACCTACATGATTCATAAAATCTTAGGAAATATATATATATATATATCTAGTCAAAGATATTTATATCTCATTTGATTGGAAAGTAAAAAGAAACGTGAACCATTTGGGAAATAAAAACATATAAACTAAATTATCAGTATGACACAACATCAGCTACGATTGTGTAGCAGATAATTCAAAATCAATATATGAGTTTCGTTAATCCGTGCTCATGCAGATAATTTAGAGCTTAAATCAAACAAACTACATAATTAAATTATTCATTTTAGTTGTATGTTATTGAAACTAGTTTTATTAATAGCCAAACTATTATATACTGTTTTATCTATTAGATTTATTTATTTATTTATTTTTATTTATTTATTTATTTTTGCTTTATAAGTTCGAAATTTAATTTCTTTTTAGAGGAAATTCCAAGTTTGTTCCAGCAAAACAAAAAGGGAGAAAAACATTTATAAACAGGGCTTTACAAATTTGAAAAAAATCTGATAGCCAAGAAAAAATTCTTGCCGCCAGTAAAAAATATTTACCCCTCGCTCCACCTCGTGTCCTGTTATTGATTATCAAAAAGAATGGAAGTTTTTTTTTAATGAATTAATTGAGAAAAGATAATAATAAGTGTAGTTCAGAATTATTAGTTATATAGTATATAATTTTGAAAGATAATGTAAACCACGTTTTCTAAACTTATCAAAATTATATATCTTTGGGGAAAAAAAAAAAAAAAAAAAAAAAAAAAAAAAAGAACTACTGTAAAGGCTAAATTAACCGACATGTTTAGGAAATGCTGACTGCCGAATGCATCATAAATCCGGATAGTTGAGTTCTGCAAAACGTATCTGATGAGGGGACATCGATGAAACAGTGTGTCTATTTTCCTGTCGAAGTCAGTCAAATAATTCTGATTTTATTATATTAAAATTTGCATTATTTTTGCGAAATTAAAAATGCCGAAAAAGGGATGAAATGCCGTTTGTGTTCTTCTTGAGTCAATTTTTTCACAGAAAAAAAACACCACATGCCAGATTAAATAGCTTGGTCACCAGATATAAATAAAACTTGCGCATTTGTCTAGCCCTGTTTATAAGCAATGTGGTTTTCTCCTTTTTTTTCTGAGTAGTACAGATTAGACATCAGACGGCCTCAGCTCGAGTCCAAGCCCACGCCCGAAACAGGCCCAGCTCGAGTCCGAGCCCACGCCCGAAACAGGCTCGAAACAACGCCCGAAAAGTGAAATTTTTACTTAATCAGAAATGGTAAAAAGGGGGAAAAAACTTATTTGAGAAACAAAAATTTAGACTAAGTTTTATAAAGTGTTTTACAATCCTTTAACAATCAGTTTGAAAATGTTATTTGATGGGATATACAGGGTGCGTCAGAAAAATGCATACATACACTGTTTAACGGTTCATAACTTTCAAATTTTTCTTTCATTTAAAAATGTCATTAATTGGAAATAAGGAGCGGGGCAAGACTAACTTTTGAAAAAAAAAAGAAAATTTATTTTAAAATGCTATTGTAAGTATGAAAATGTAGCAGAAGTACAGAAACAATATCGCAGGGAGTTTCCGGCAGATCCACCCACGCGACTTACAATTCATCCGATAAAAGATAAGTTTGAAACGAATAGATGTTTATAGTAGTGATGGGCATAACGATTATTTTGATTATTCGAATGAAATCATTCGGGCATGCGCAGAAGCATATCTGTCAAACTTCAATTTTTTTTTTATTCAATTACTACCAGAAATTTTGAAAAAAAAAAAAAAAAGTTTCTGCAGAAACTTTTTTTTTTTTTTTTTTTTTTTCAAAATTTCTGGTAGTAATTGAATAAAAAAAAATTGAAGTTTGTCAGATATGCTTCTGAGCATGCCCGAATGATTTCATTCGAATAATCAAAATAATCGTTATGCCCATCACTAGTTTATAGAAAACGTTCAGGAACCACGATTGAGCAAGAATGCGCCACAACACCAAAAGAAATGTTTGTCGAAGTTTGTGAATCAGTAGTCCACCGTTATAAGCAGTGTATTGACCAGAACGGTAATAATTTTGAACATCTGTGCTAGGAGGAAAAATAATATTTTTATGTAGATTATTTTGCAATTTAAATGTTAATTATATGTGAACAAAAACTGGAGTTATAATCATTCAAAGTGTGTATACATTTTTCTGACGCACCCTGCATATAAGGACACGTATTCTATCTGATTCTGAAGCACTTACGCGGTCAGTGTTACTAACATAAGGAAACCGTGGGATAGACCATACGGCCAACCTTCGGGATTTTTTTAGGGTTCAATACTTAAAAAGTAAAAACGGAACCATTATAAGATCCCTCCTGTGTCTGTCTGTCCGTCTGTCAGAGCCCCTTTTCTCGAAAACTATGGGACGTGGAAAGTTCAAACTTGGGCAAGTTATAAAGGCTTTTTACCCACATATTTTCAGATTATTAGGCATTCGCAAATATGTTTAGGAACATGTGTAATATAAATATGTGTAATATAAATATTAGATTTTCTTAGTTCGAATTACCACAATTCCACTATATTTATTATTTTTTTAAATAATCTTATAATGAAAGTTCATTATTATTATTTAATCATATACATTGTTATATAATTTTTATGTATATAATGTATTTAATTATCTAATTTTATATATATACAGCGTCTCCGCAGCCGTCAGTGATACTATTTTTACTTCTTCAAAATTAACGTACTTTCGATAGATATTTTTCTTTTTTTACATATCTTATGGGGTTAACCTCAGATGTGTCATTTCACAAGTTATGAGAGCTTTAGTAACATTTTAAATTTCATAATAATTGAATATTTTTTCTTACTAATATTTTATTTTATTTTAGTTCTTTTTTATCCATCATTTTTTAGGCTTTACTGCATTTATAGTTACAGTTAGTATATTAAAAAAATTAAAATTAAAATTAAAATATACGAAGAATAAAGAAATAAAAAAGTTATTACATATCTTATTAAAAATCACTACAAATTTTAATTTGATGTTAATTGAATGCTAATAAATTGTAAAGTGAAATATAACATCCTGTTATTTTGATTGTTCTAGAATAACAAATTCCTAATTAAAGCTGTTGTTAATATGTTGAACAAATAAATAATTATATCTGTTTTAATAAAACCAAAGAGCTTTTATAAATATCTTAATTCAATTATTACAGGATATTAAATATTTCCGCGGGTATAACTTGAAATAGAAAAGAAAAAAATCAATACGCTTAAGCGATTATTACATTATGTCAGGGAACAAAAATCGCAGTGTTTGAATTAGCTTAATTAAATGCTGGCATTTGAAATAATTTCATTTCATATTGAAGTGTAATTGTTTTCTAAACTTATATTGATAAATGATAAAATAAGTTACTTTTCGGGGGAACATTATTTTGATTTTCGCTAGACAGTAGCTTTAAAATTAAGTTATTTGTTAATATTATTTAAGGTACTTAAATTGGACACATTGAATTTTAGAGACAGAGTGGGACTATTTCTAGACGGCGGCTTAGGCGTTGTTACCAACAAATACAGGCGTGTATGATTTCTTATGGGGGTTTTGAATTCGTACTTTTTTAAACCTTTTAATGAAAACAGTAAAAATCTAGTTCTTTGATTTCTTACGTACATCTGTGTTTCTCTTAGACAAGCGTTGTTACGAAAAGATATAGGTATTTGCGATCGCCTATGGACGTTACGTATTGGTATCCCCCGCCCCTCTTAATTGTCAATTGAAAATATAAAAACATGCCTCTTTTTTATATTTTACTAGCATGCTACGTCCGCTACGTTGATCGGTTTCTCGAAACGAACCTTGAATCAAACTAAATATATCGAGAAATTTAACCTTCTGTTTCAAAACAATATGGGCCTTTATTTGGAATGTTCTTCCGCATGGCTGAAAACGATAATTAAGTCTCATCGACAACCTTTCTTTTGAAAAAGGCTAATCTTTCATAATCGGGTTCACCCGATTATAGAGCTTTCTCACATAATTCTATAACTAAAGAACGTAGAACGATATACAATGCTATAACCTTAATTGAAAAATTATTCAACAAACAGCGCAAGTCCCAACAAAATCCATTCAGCAGAACTCAAACATTAAGCATCCGGAACGAAATTCCCATTTTCATTTTATTTTTGTAGATATATTTTTCTACTCTGGTGGGTCAATCTATCTTTTAGTAAAAAAAAAAAGCACTAGTTAATTTTCGGAACATTGTTGTGTAAATAAAATACTACGTTAATAAAACAGTTTATCCCCCGCTTTTTAAAAAAGTATTCATCTATTGATTAAATCATTTATTTGTTTCGATACAGAAATTATAAGTACAAATGTTAAGCAATTGAACACGTTCATAATAAAATTTGGATGTATCCATAATTATGTTTTAATGAGCCGGAAAAAAAAATGGTTCTGAACATGAAAACACACAGTAAAAACTCGATTGTAACAAGGAAAACTCATATTAAAGTTACTCATAATTTAACTCTCAGTCATTTTTTTTTCTTGGTTTCCATAATACAAGATCTTAAATTTCGTTATTGCAAAATATGAGTTATAGCAAGCAAATGACGTGATGTTTTTATCCTCGTTATAACTTGAGATCGACTATTGTGTATGTGACAAAATACGTACAGTCGGCCAAAAATAAATAAATAAATAAGACAAAGGAAAAAAGAAAGGGAGTGAAGTAGTTTTTGACTCGGATAAAGTACACTGCAGAAAAAAAGGGTTGATTTTACATTATAATACTGGCATCCCAGCTGCTAGTATTATATCGTAAAATTAACAGTAATAAACAGTAAAAAAAGCAGTAATACGCTGCCTCGCAAGCAGTAATACGCTACCGAGCATGCTGTTTATTACTGTTAATTTTACGATATAATACTAGCAGCTGGGATGCCAGTATTATAATGTAAAATCAACCCTTTTTTTCTGCAGTGTAACTTTTGACTTATGCTAAAAAAACCCATCAGCACTACAGTTTGAAGGACAGTATAGTCATTTCAAAAATGATTAATTTCATAAAAAGTGGTCTCCATTATTTGTTACTATATCTAAAGGATTTATTTAGTGTCTTTATACCACTAATAATATTCCCCATTGAAAAGTACTAGCTAAATTTGTGGTAAATCTAAACCTCAAAGTACGAATTTCACTTTTTAAAACGGCTCTCAAAAATAGACTAATATTGAAAATTTCTGGAACTAATCATAGAAACTTCGTGAAAATTTATATCTAGGATAATTTGAAAATATAGATTCACATTCTTTTGTCAAAACTAGATATTTGTAATGAAAATTTAAAATTTTGTTCATTCTTCAATATGGAGGACCCCTCCCCCCCCCCCCCCCTTCAACTTATTGTTTTAACCCTCAAAGCGTTTTGCCCGTATTTTTCCGTTTCCCAGAAACAACTTAAATTGGCTGTAGACAAAAATATTTTTAACGGAATCTATATATTTAAAACGCTAAGCGTTTTGTTTCGACAATCCGTGAGAACAAACTACGACATCAAATTACATCATTCTTTTTTTAAATGAAAGATATTTGGTCACAGATTTGTTATCGTACATTCGTTTCTTCGAAAATTTAATTAATTAGCCGTAATCTTACATTAAAATTTTACTTCTGCTTATTACGTCATAAAGTCGGCAATCGGATTAACGCCCACTGTTGCGACGTACAGAGTTTATTTTCTGAACTCAATGATTGCGAGCATAAAAAATAAATATTAAATATTAAAAGCACGTGACTTTTACGCTGAATTTTTTAATTTGTAAGTTAAAATATAGTTTAAATGTTTAAGTATTTCGGTAAAAATATGTATCCGTGTGTTTTATAAGCAAATAAAAATTCATATTTACTGTGATGTCACGGAAATATTGTCCATTGGGTTCATTTTATCATTAAGCATTATAATTTTGTTGATGCCATTTTTTTCATTACAATTAAATGCAAAATATATTTTTATTTGTATGCATGGTGCTTAAGCATAAATGTACGTGTGAAAAGTTTGTACCGGTGAAAATGACGTTATGCTTTGCTTGAAATGCATTTTAACATTGATAAAACTAAAAAGAAAAATTTATATGATTGTGTCAACATGGCGTAATATTAACTGATATTTCAATTTTTAATTTTAAAGATTAGAACTGGAGCCTTTATTGGTTGCTTCATCTTGATTGCATACCTTGATTGTTTGTTACCAATTACTTTTTTTTAATTATAGGATTAAGTTATTGGAATTATAGGATTTAAATTATTTAGATTTCCTTTTTTAATAAAAAAATTCACAAAAGTAAAGAATTTCAGGGAAAAAAAAACTTGAAATAATGATTGTATTTTTAGCTAGAATAAACCATGTAAGGCTAATATTTTATAGGAATTATTTTGGTAGGTTTGTTATAAGTTCATTTAACAGTTCCTTATTAGCGACAAAGTCTTATTTCTTTCACTGTGAATTTTTCTTTCGATGTCAAAAAATGGTAGTCTACTTTTGGACGCCAACCAAAACACAGTGGCAATATTTAGAAATGTATAACGGTTGTGACAACAAACGGCACTATCGCTTTA
Organism: Maratus michaelseni; assembly: GCA_963931845.1. Taxonomy (NCBI): domain Eukaryota; kingdom Metazoa; phylum Arthropoda; class Arachnida; order Araneae; family Salticidae; genus Maratus; species Maratus michaelseni. The sequence continues at coordinate 73,069,770 of OZ007598.1, forward strand.
GCTTTCATCGCGCTTACATCACTTCTAAATACTAAAAATTTATTTTTTTTTACTACATTTTACAATTTCAATTCTTACATCCTCAATTAGAAAAAAAAATTAGCTTTCGATTGAAATTTATTTGAAATCTGCCGCTTAAATTAACGACTTTTTAAATAATTTTCAAGCATGAAATATTTTTCAATTCTATCTCAACAATGACCATCCGTTTGTTTTAATAATGTAAAATAGCCCCTTGGAAAGTTGCAACAATTGAAAATAGGTATCCCTAACCTTCATGAAAAGTGAAAAAAAAATAATAATAATAAAAACCTGATAAATCATAAGATCAGATTATCCATAAGATAGAGTATTTTGGCGCTAATATAAAATCTGTCAAAAGAAAAAAAAAACTATTTTTAGTTTATGATTAACATAAAATTGATATGTTGAATCAGAATATGCTAGGAACTGTTATTTATTATTTTTTTAAAGATCCATTGGATATTTAACTGTATAAGAGACCGACTGTGATGGAAAAGGAATAACCATCCAGATTATGTAAAGGGATAGAAGAAACCATACAAATAAATTACAATTGAAAACATTAAAATTCTCCCTCATCTGCATATTAATTTATTATTTTTAACAAAAATTCTTCATTTTTACATAAAAATTGATTAGCTTAAAACAATGGATGCGTTTCAGAAGATATTGTTGTGAGCTCGGGGTTCGAAAGGACTGATGCCAATAAAGAACAATAAAAAGGCTTTATTCACTATAAACAGTGCAATACGATCACAAATATCTTCTGAAGATTACAAGATATTCAGTAATCTTCAAATCCAATAAAAGCGCAGCAAAATTTCTCACAGAAACAATGCGTTCAATACGACGTATCAACGACAAAATCGATCCGAGTAACACAGTTCTCAATGCAAAGCCTCTCGTATGAATTCAATCGCAGTTGACAGACAACTAACTCAACTGAACTGATGGAGGTCCTTATATAGGTTTCAGAGATCTTTCCAGATTATTCCAGAGCCTTCAGATGCTAGAAATTACCAGAAAGTGCTTTAACTTTCGATAGAGAACCCAAGCAAGAAAGGATCCCAATGTATAGGTATAAGGGGGGGTGTGGTTGCACAAAAAGTCGCCAAATTTGGCGACAAAAATAAGTCGCCAAAACCATCGCCAACTTGGCGATAAACCCATTCCTTGGCGGTTTTCCAATAGAACTCATTATAAAAACCGATGCTGTAAGGTTGTTTTCCTTGCAAACCACCTGAGGCCTTTAGCATTGAGTTACGTGCTGCTCAATAGGAAATACATTAATAATACTGCAATTTTCACAATAATAAAATAAAATAAATTTAAACAAATGGAATATTTACAGATATATACAAAATTCATAACATTGCCCCCCTCTCAAGGACTGCACGTCCCGGGCAGTTCAACCTTTGATCGGAAAGCAAACCCGTTACCAACAAATGCTATACTATTCAAAATACATTCATAATGCTGAATTATACAAAATATACACTTATTTAAAAATAAAATAAAATTAAAGCATAGACATTATTACATACAAGCATTTAAATAATAATAACAATAATAATGATAATGCTAAGTAAAATAAATAATTACATTAATTTATATACAAGACTATGGTCATACTAATTTACATTATTTACATTACACTATTTACAATCAATGAACTAAGTACTATGGCCATAGTATGGAGCCAGCCTGTCGTAATGAACGACTCTAGGCTTCGAACTTGGTGACTTTCGGATCCGAATTACGACATCGTTCAGTCTGTTTAGGACTGTATAAGGACCGTCCCAGTGCGATTGCAGTTTGGGAGAAAGTCCTTTACGTCGAGTCGGATTATAAAACCAAACCTTGTCACCTTCTTTGAATTGATGTCCCGTGGCTTTCGTGTCGTACCTGGTCTTCATCTTCTCCGTCTGTATATTGATCCGCTCTCGAGCCAAGTTGTGGACGTCTTCAAATCGTGCCTGGAGATTCTGCACGTATCCCTCTGGCGATGAAGGCGCATCTGGAGGACGACCAAAAATCAGATCACAAGGTAGACGAATATCACGACCGAAAAGCATCTGAGACGGGGAATAGCCGGTTGTTTCATGGACGGCGCTGCGATAGGCGAGAAGAAACAAGGGAAGTTTTTGGTCCCAGTCTTGTTGGTTTCTTGAGACTAGCAGTGAGAGATTGTTGAGGATGGTGCGATTAAATCTCTCAACCATGCCATCCGATTGTGGATGTAAAGGCGTCGTCCTAGTTTTGTCCATTCCGAGAAGTTGACAGAGACCCTCAATCACAGCAGAGATGAAATTTCTCCCCTGGTCAGAATGCATTTGAAGGGGGACTCCATACCTTGATATCCACTGGTGTACCAAGGCATCCGCAACCGTAGAAGCTTCTTGATCAGGGATGGCATAAACTTCAGGCCATTTCGTGAAGTAGTCCATGACAACAAGGAGGTATTTGTTGCCATCAGCACTTCTTGGCAGAGGGCCTAGGATGTCAAGGGCTATGCGTTCGAAAGGTGCTCCTACATTGTAGAGATGTAGTCTTCCTCGGCTACGTTTCTTTGGTCCTTTCCGAGCTGCACATGCATCGCAAGTTTTGCACCATCGTTCGACGTCAGCTCTCGCTTTTCCCCAGAAGAAGCGCTCTCGGACTCTGTGTAATGTTTTCATGACTCCAAAATGGCCACCAGTGGGACTGCCATGTAATTCCTTGAGGACCTCTGGGATTCGGGATCGAGGAAGTACCAACTGCCACCGAGATGTCTTCCCATCTTCCGATTCGAATTTTCGGAACAGGACACCATTCCTGACGTGGAGAGAGTTCCAAAGAGCCCAATATTGCTTCGTCGTAGGACTGTAAGTCGAGATGTCTTTCCAACTGGGCTTCGTGCTAGAAGATTCTAATAACTCCAAGATTGGTTTGATCTCAGAGTCTGCCATTTGATCTTCTCGAATCTTCTCATCACTCCAGGGATCTGGTGGCGTCAATAGTGAAGTCTTCGTCTGGCGTATGACATATTCGGGATTATACTTGCTCTCCGCTCTGGAACAATAGCGACAGCTCTCGGGACACGGTCTTCTTGATAGGGCATCGGCGTTTCCATGCGATGAGCCTTTGCGATGCCTGATGTCAAAGTCGTATTCCTGGAGTCGTTGTATCCACCTGGCTACTTGGCCCTCTGGGTTCTTAAAATTCATCAGCCATGTTAGGGATGCGTGGTCAGTACGAAGGAGAAATTTCCTGCCATAGAGATAGTGATGGAAATGTTCTATGGCTTTCACTATAGCTAATAACTCCTTACGAGTGACGCAATAATTCCGCTCTGGTTTCGATAAACATTTGCTCCAGTATGCTACGACTCGTTCTTGGCCATCTATTTCTTGGGAAAGTACAGCGCCGACACTTTCTTGACTGGCATCCGTGTCCACAATGAATTGTTTGTCGGGGTCTGGATAGGTAAGGACTGGAGAGGATGTGAGAGCTTCTTTCAGCCGCTGGAATGAATTGTCGCATTCTTGTGTCCATAGAAACTTCTGTTTGCTTTCAGTGAGCCTATGCAAGGGTCTTGCGATGTTGGAGAACCCCTGTACAAACTTTCTGTAATAAGTGCATAGTCCCAGAAAGCTTCGCAACTGATGGACATTTTCCGGACGTTTCCAGTGCTTTACTGCAGACACTTTTTCAGGATCTGTTCGAACACCTTCAGCTGAGATGATGTGCCCTAAATAGTTTACTTCTCGTTGGAAGAACTTGCATTTCAAAGGGTTCAGCTTTAAATTTGCCGCTCTTAGTTTCGTTAACACTTTTCGAATATTCTCTAGATGTTCTTCAAACGTACGGCCACCAATGATGACGTCATCTAGGTAGATGAGACAAGCTTCAAAAGTCAGACCTTTTAACACTGTCTCCATGAGGCGCTCGAACGTTGCTGGAGCATTGCAGAGCCCGAACGGCATAACTTTAAATTGCCAAAGTCCTTGTCCAGTAGTAAATGCGGTCTTCTCTTTGTCATCAGGATGGATCTCTACTTGCCAATATCCACTCTTCAAATCCAGCGTGGAAAACCATTTATGTCCTGAAAGAGTATCTAGCGTGTCGTCTATTCTTGGTAGAGGATAGCTGTCTTTCTTCGTGATATCGTTAAGTTTACGATAATCCACACAAAATCTTGTGGAGCCATCTTTCTTTCGGACCAACACGATGGGAGAGGCCCACGGACTTGATGACGGTTCGATGATGTCACTATCCTGCATCTCTCGTAAGAGCTTAGAAACCTCTTCTTGTTTTGCAAACGGCAAGCGTCTTGGATGCTGTTTAATCGGTGGATGGTCGGCAGTATCAATTCTATGACGTGTCAGAGAAGTGCGACCTATATCATTCTCGTTTTGTGAAAACACATCCGTAAATTCCTGGAACAGTCTTTCTGCGGCATGTCTCTGCTCAGGAGATAAATTCTCATTTCGTCCAATTTCAGGTGTTAAACTTGTAGGCGGCTCCGACAAGGTCAAGCTCGGGTCTTTGCAAACACAGGTGATTGGAGCACAGGTAGCAAGCACTTCACCCTTCTGGATAGTTCTAGACTTTTCACTTACATTCGCCATCCTCACAGGGATCACATCTCTCGACAGATCTACCAGCGCTGATGCTATTAGCACTCCCTTTGGGCTCTTCTCAGGATATCCAGTCAAGCCATACTGGAAAATTCTTTCGTTTCCAGTTAATCCAGGTATCATCATTTCGGTCCGAGGAGGGATGATAACATCTGCCTTGGCTGTGATCCGTTGAATAGACCCGGACTCATTTCCAAGTTTGAAAATAGTGACATCTTCTTGAGCAGAGCGTAGCTCATTATTCTTAAAGTCCAGTGTAAATCCATGCTCTTTTAAAAAGTCCAGTCCGAGTATGAAAGGGTCTGAAATATCGGCCACGTAGACTGTATGGCGATAAGCGGCGTTCCCAAACTTTATTTCCAGTGTCATTCTTCCAAATATATCGATCTTATCTCCTGTCACCGTTTGAAGGATTACACGTGGCGGGGTCCAGGAGAGTTTTTCTTTCAGCCGCTGAGCTAGATCTTTCCGAATGATGGTCACATTGGCTCCTGTATCGATGATCATATTACAGGGCAAATCATTCACACTTCCGACTAGAAAAACTCCGTTCTCGCCGCAACTTCTTGCAGAAATTTCACATACTTGAAAATGAGGCTTCTTAAGATCTGGAAACCTCCGTCCCGCAAGATGGTCAATAATCAGTTTTCTTGCTCCTCCGTTAGCGGGTGAGCTATTACCTTCGGTGCTGGGTCGTCTTGGGCAGTCGATTTGGATATGGCCTTCTCCACCGCATTTCCAGCATTTGATCTTCCTGTAAGGTTTGTTTGCCATTAAGGAGTTCATCTTTCTCATTATGTCATTCATCTGCTGCTGTAAGCACTCCACAGCTCTATCCGACGTCTCAGGCAGGTTGGCTGCTCGCACAAAGTGTCGCTCTGTCCTAGTAGCTTGCTGGGCTGCCTCGAATTTCAGAGCGTAAACCAAAGCCCCTTTTAAATCGCTGAGATCTGCAATCCGGAGTGCTTTCTGGATCTCAGAGTCACGCACACCATCAATAAAATGCTGTAGAGCTAAGCTTTCTCTAATTTCAGTCGGGCAGTCAGGATAAGCAAGATGGGAAAGTCTCTCGACATCCGTAGCAAGCTCTTGCAGGGATTCAGTGGATTTCTGCTGTCGAGATTTGAGCTGGAGTCTGCTATATTCCTTCATGCATTTCTCGCCAAAGCGCAATTCTAAGGCACTGACGAGCGTTTCAAAATCCAGCGGTTCATTTGCAGGCAAAGTCTGTAGGACGTCGGCAGCATCAGCTCGTAGAGAAGCAGCTAACCGGCAAGCCTTTGTCTGGGAATCCCATCCATTGGCGTCCGCTACGATCCCAAATTGTGTCTTAAAAACTGGCCATGAGGATTTTCCGTCATAGGTCGAGAGTTTAATACAGGAACGAGGAAGCATAGATTGATACTTGACATCTTCGGTATAGCTTCCGGCAGTTATCTTCTGTTTCTTGAAATCTTCCTTCAACTTTGTTTTCCACACCGTCAATTCTGTCATTTAAAGATGTTATTTTATCCTCTATTAAGTCTTTCAACTCTCCAAGGTTAGTTGACATATCCTTCTTCATTTCATCTTTTAAGTCGCCAAGGGTGGCAGTCATTTTCTCATCTATCGCTGACATTTCCTTCTTCATTTCTTCCGACATTTCCTTCATTTCAGCCTGGTTCGCAGTCATTTTCTCATCCATCGCTGACATATACTTCTTCATTTCTTCTTTCATCTCGCCAAGGTTGGTTGACATCTCAGCCTGATTCGCAGCTAATTTCTCCAATAATTGTTTCAGTTCAGCCTCCATTGCTCTGGTGATCGGCATTCAATCCCACTTCTGACACCAAATGTTGTGAGCTCGGGGTTCGAAAGGACTGATGCCAATAAAGAACAATAAAAAGGCTTTATTCACTATAAACAGTGCAATACGATCACAAATATCTTCTGAAGATTACAAGATATTCAGTAATCTTCAAATCCAATAAAAGCGCAGCAAAATTTCTCACAGAAACAATGCGTTCAATACGACGTATCAACGACAAAATCGATCCGAGTAACACAGTTCTCAATGCAAAGCCTCTCGTATGAATTCAATCGCAGTTGACAGACAACTAACTCAACTGAACTGATGGAGGTCCTTATATAGGTTTCAGAGATCTTTCCAGATTATTCCAGAGCCTTCAGATGCTAGAAATTACCAGAAAGTGCTTTAACTTTCGATAGAGAACCCAAGCAAGAAAGGATCCCAATGTATAGGTATAAGGGGGGGTGTGGTTGCACAAGAACAACCAGCCAGGACACTAACCGCGAGGTTTATAGTGAAAATGTCCTGGCGGAAACTCCCCCCCCCACCATCCAGCGATTCCGCAAGGAATCAAGCTTGATCAGCGGCGTTTTTCAAGATAATATTCACAAATCATCCCACACTGGGACAAATCAAAAGCAAAGTTGGCAACATGCCTGCTTTTAAATAGTAAACTAAAACTAAATTATCAATAAATTAACTAAATATTACATCAACTATCATCACAGTAGCTTACTGTGACTACTAAACTAACTATGAATAACAGAAAAATTACACTGAATTTCACCAAAAAGTTCACTATGAAAAGATATATTGTCTTTAAAAACAAATGTTCATGAAGATATGATGTCCTTTAATAAAAAAAAAATGTTCCTCAAGATTTCATGAGTATATCACAGTCCACCATCTCTCTTCCTCCAATGATCAAAATTACCAAGAGTTTTGATAATTGTGCCTGAACAACTTCATTTAACTATGATGCATAAGAAGATCAGTAAAGATCACCAAAATGTTCAGTATATAAAAATAAAATGTCCTTAAAAGCAAATGTTCATGAAAATAATGTCCTTAAAACAGATAGTCATCACTATATACTGTATTACTTATACCACCTCGTTGCTAAGAAACAACAAAAAACTTTAATTCAGAACATAATATTCTTCCTTTAGGCAAATAATACTGATTGTTGATAATTATAACAATAGTAATAATCACTGTACAATGTTCATGTATATCATCAGTAAATATAACAGTTCCAAATACAATTAAATGACCAATATACGTTATTGCAGAAATCTTCAACTATGTCACAGTCAATCTATAAATCATGCTTTATCCAACTCAAAACCTTTAGAATACTTGAAGTTAATGTTAGATAAGTACGTTCAAAATGTATACTTAATAAATGAATATAGACTGTTAAGTTTGTTATAAATTATTTTTAATCTTTCATAATTCTTTGAGTTCAAAAATACGTCCTGCAGATTTTTTCTCAATGTCTTATTTGAATTAAAATCAAAGTAGCACGGCATTAGTGGGCATCTTCCAAAGATATAGTGAACAACATCACCCTTTATGCCACATTGGCATTTATCTGATTGTGATTTATTTATTCGAAAGAGAAAAACTGGAAATGAACCATGTCCCGTCATGAAATATTGCACTACCTGGCTTGTACATACGTAATCTGTATTTACATATTTGAACACCAAATAGGTGTCTCTGCCCAAAGTGGACTCTGACCATTCAACTTGCCATTCTTTATTCATTCTATCCTTAAGGTATTTCGATATTGCAGAAACCGGAAAATCTAAATCAATTCTTTCATCGTAATCGTCTTTTAAAATAGCATTTTTTGCCAAGTCATCTGCAATCTCATTTCCTTGCAGACCCGCATGCGCCTTTATCCAGCCAAGTTCAAGTTTTATTCATGGATTATCCAATAAAAGTAAATAGATATCTCTTATTATTGTATTTTTGGGGAATAATTGTTGTAATGACATTACTGATGACAATGAATCTGTGTATATCCTTGCTTTACTACATCTATTAAAAACTGTCCATTTCACTGCTTGTTTTATGGCTTGCAGCTCCGCCTGAAAAATCGTATTAAGATCATGCAATCTAAGTTTTTCTTCATAGATATAGTTATTCTTGTGAAACACTGTAAATGCAGCAGCTACTCCACCATCCATTTTAGATCCATCAGTATAGATTACAGGAAAATCTACAGTGACTATTTGTTCCATTTTTGATACCGAATTTATAATGTGTATGTTTGGCTGTATGGTATAATTTACATAGTCATAAGAACTCAGATTATCCATTAGTTTATGCCTATTTATTATAGTATTCTGAATGGAAATTTCAGTATCTTCATTTCTAACTTGATATTTCTCCAAAATCGCCTTAATCTTATGATGTATTGGTGGAACTCCCGCCAATACACAGAGAGCTTCCGTAGATGTGTTTCTATATGCTCTTATTACACTGAATAACCCCGTTCTCTGACATGAACTGATTCGTTTAATTGCCGGTTTCTTAATATCTCTAGCCCACGCCTCGCATCCATATAATATTTGTTTCTCAATAACGGTTAAGTACCATATCTTCCTGTAGTCTGCTTTAAGTCCTTTGTCTCTCCTTGACGTCCTTGCAATAGAGCCCACAAAACTTTTAATATTTTCTCTAATAACCTCAAAATGTTGCATCCATGTGAAATTACCATCAATTATAAATCCCAAATAGGTGATTGCATCTTTGACTGTAATAGAAGTGTTATCAATTTTAAAAATTGGTCTTCTGTTTTCTAATTGACACTTTCCAAAAAGCATTGACTCACACTTGTCAGTACTCAGTCTCAGTTTGTATTTTTCAGTGATATTCCTAAATAATTGAATCAAAGCATTCATTCTCTCTTCCAACTCTCTTCTGTTGTTTGCTCCTGTCAAAATGACGTAGTCATCCGCATAGGAAATTATATATTTATTTATTAAACAATAATCTTTAAGAATAAAATCGGCAATCAGCAACCATAGTAGCGGCCCGAGGCAAGAACCCTGCGGACTTCCTTGGAATAATAAGAACCACTTTATTCCATTCACATAATTAAACCCTATGTACCTTTCTGAAATATAGTTTCTCAACATTGATTTCAAATATGTTGCCACAGGAAGATTTTCTATAATATGACTCATTATAAACCAGTCAGCGGAGTCAAATGCTCCCTGAATATCCAATGAGGTTAAGGCACAGTACTTATAATCCATCAAAATGTCCTTTGTACATTCCCTAAGAGCTAATAATGCCTTTACTGTAGAACGTTTCTCTCTAAAACCATATTGACTATTATTGAAGTAATTAATACTTTCCAAAGTAACCATGACCCTCTGTTTCACTATCCTCTCCAATAATTTACCCATTATCGGTAATAATGTTATTGGTCTGTATGATCTTGGATTTTTTGGATCTTTGTTTTTCTTATGGAAAAATATTACAACGCCTTTTTTCCAGCTCCCAGGAAAGTGTCCTAGTTTCAAACACTTGTTATATATATTAAGCATTATCTCAGGAAAGGTATTACATATGTGTTTTACTATTACTGCGTCAATCTTCTCCCATCCAGGTGCTTTATTCAAAGCTTGCTTCGAGAGAGCATACTTCATTTCTCTAATTGTTATCATATCCGTTGTTGGACTAAGCTCAAATTCTTCCTTTGAAGAATAATCATGAATATTTTGTGGAACTTGATCAATGCTGAAATGTTCCCTCATTAATTGATCCGCAACTTCATCATATGAGTCAAATATCTCTGAGTCCGTAAGAGAGGTAAAAATTAAGTCCGTATTGTTGAGTTTCTTGCCTGCAATATATTTATACAATCCTCCATATGCATCTTGGGTATCGCTACAGTAATTGATCCATGATCTTTTCTTGGTTTCTCTAACTAACTTTTTATATTTATTTCTATGTAAAAGATAAACTTCTCTTAATTGCTCATTTTCTAAATTCTTTCTATATCTCTTATACATTGCTGTAACTTTATTTCTTTCAATTTTAATTTCCTGATTGAACCAATGGATTTTTGGTTTGTAAGTGAGTTTACGCTTCCTAAAGCTATGTTCAAGAATATCCAAAATATCATCAATGAAATTCTTCATAAATATATCCAATCCCTGTGTATTCTGAATATTATCAAAGTTTTTCTTCCAATCATTTAGTCTATTTTTAAATAACAAATCAAATTTTTTAAAATTACCGTTCTTTGTTTTAAATCTGTACTGATTTCTGTAAACTGGACTTATATTTAATTTAAATGATATATATCTATGATCGCTAAATGAAAATTCTTTTGTATCGACTGACCAATCTTCCATAATATCCTGTATAAGAGTTCCTCCGATTGTTAAGTCAGGTCTTCCCGAAAGATCTCCCTGGATGAAGGAACATGGTGCGTCTAAGTCATTCAAAATTGTCATGTTATTCATCATTAAATGATCTAATAATATTTGTCCTCTCACATCTTGCCGTGTATAACCAAGAGTCATCAAATGAGCATTAAAATCTCCAGCAACCAAGACCCTGGAGAATTCAGGGAAAATATTTTTCCACTCCTCCAAATCAGTATCTAAATTGCCTGACGGAGCCGAATATTGGGAACCCAATAAAAGTTTCTCATTAATTACATTTACAACTATAAATACTGCATTGCTCAAAACCAGCGACTGCAATGCAACATAATCCATGTTAGTAATAAAAATAAAAGCATTATTGTTAGATGAAGAAAAAGAAGGCCAGACTGTTGGAATCCCCATAGGAACCCCCGACTGGACATAAACATCCTGACAAAAGACAATGTCAATACCATTTTTTAAAACATATGTGACCAAAGCATCACTGGCATCCATACAATGATGCATATTAATTTGCAGACACTTAATAAATGAGTTCCCAGAAACATCCCCTGAGTCGCCCTTAGCTACGTTGAGGGGGTACCATTGGCATAATACTCTCCCTATATCTTACAAAAGATGGGCACTGTGCACTATCTGCTCTATGATCACTCTCTACTGTAGGATCTTCAAAATAACAATTTGCACATCTAATTGTATCTGATTTACAATCTTTCGTGCTATGTTCCTCTGCACATTTTGCACACTTCAATGTTCCCTTACATGAGTTCGCATAGTGCCCATAAGCTTGACAATTGAAACATCTAATTATATTTATGTAATTGACTACTCGGTATCTGTCAAAGTCCACACAAATTCTCTTAAGATTAATCAACCAATCTCTTCCCTTCTCATCCACATCGATAAGCCAATTTACTTTTCCCATCTTAGTTTTTATCTTTCTGACAATCTCAAAATCCAAATGTGTTTCTCTATATAACTCTATCAATGCATTTCTTGTAGACCTATCGAGTGACGGATTCTTCAATCTCTCCGATAGTCCTCTTACTACACCCTTCTCCACAACTGATTCCTCCAAGGCCCTTCGTATTGAATCCGTGACCACATCCTCACCCAACTCCGGGTCTACACTAAGCAGGAGAACCCTCTCTCTTCTTCTAACCGGAATGTTAATCTTTACCCTGGATTGTAGAGGCTCATCCTTATCAAGTACCTCTCTCAACAATTCTGCTTCCTCCCTTGATTTCATTTTAATTATGATCTGACCCTTCTGAGTCGTCAACACATCTCTCGGAGTAGGAATATCTACATCTGCATTACATATCTCCTTTATATTCTTTCTTATATCATTCAAATCAGTTTCTGTATCCAATTTTGACACAAGTACCACATGGTCATCTCGTCTCCTAGTCACTTGTTTTTCATCCTTTCTCTGTTCTTTCTCTTCTGCCTGGGTCACCGGAGCTGAGATCTTTTCCGCAATGTCTCTCAAAACCTTATCATGTTGCACTCTGTCTTCCAGTTTTGTAGACAATATTACATTTTCTTTAAAAATCATCAAGGACCTTTCTTGTATATATCCTGCAATATTTTTATACATCGAGATCAGTCCTGCCGAAACCTTATTTTGTTTTTGTCGATTATTCTCTAACCACGTATGCATCCTTTCTGTAAGTCTCTGAACCATAACTGGAAGATCCAAATCCTTCACTACATCAATCCACTCATCTGTATTCTCAGCGGCCGTGGACATCGTTTCCCCAAGCAAAAACAATCACCTTTTAAAGAACTATAATCAAACTGTTACCAACTAACCAATACTGTAAACCAATTGACAGCCTACCGACCAAAACAATCCGTATAGAGAGGCAATGCAGAGACCAGACCCCACACCAGCGATTGCTCACAGACGGAACAACAATAGTACCCCTATGACAAATTGGCTTCAAATGAGCAGAGATTGCTGAAGGGGCATTCACACTATGAACAAACTTTCAGCATATATGTATGGGAGGACTGAGTCCAAAATCCCAAAATGCCGGGGTGTGGTTGCACAAAAAGTCGCCAAATCCGTCGCCAACTTGGCGACATTTGGCGATATATCGCCAAATTTGGCGACAAAAATAAGTCGCCAAAACCATCGCCAACTTGGCGATAAACCCATTCCTTGGCGGTTTTCCAATAGAACTCATTATAAAAACCGATGCTGTAAGGTTGTTTTCCTTGCAAACCACCTGAGGCCTTTAGCATTGAGTTACGTGCTGCTCAATAGGAAATACATTAATAATACTGCAATTTTCACAATAATAAAATAAAATAAATTTAAACAAATGGAATATTTACAGATATATACAAAATTCATAACAATATGGATTTGAAACGAATAATGATTAAAGAGAACATTTTAAAACTTTTATTTTAAACATTTGAAAACTTTTTTTAACGTCGAATTTCAACGGTGCCTTTGGGCAGATGCAATACATATGCGCATAGGAGCTCATTCGATTGCATTATCACAGTGGGGGGCGGGAGGTGCTTATACTATGTTCTTTTATTTACTGAATATGAGATGAAAGTAGGAAATTTGTATGATACTTTATGATAGGACTATTTGTATGATACTTTATAGGTCCATGACCTTTTTTTTTTTTTTTTTTTTTTTTTTTTTTGTCGTGGGGAATATGGTGGTAATGTCAAACTGATTTGCATTACACATTTGTTTACGGAGTGTTCATTTGGAGTTTGCATCGGAAATAGCATTTTACTGGATGTGTGTGGGGGTGGGGGGATTTTTTAAAATAAAATATTTGAAAGACTGTTTCATACGAAGCCCTACTTAAATAATAAAGAAGCTTATTTTACTGATATTGTTATAGTATTTTTTTCCGTCACGTTTTGACGGGTTCCATCTAGTTGTATATTAAGATATATGTATGATAAAGAGATATGAAGTGTAGAAACAAACCGTGAATGAAAATCTCAATTAATATTAGTTTTGTGAGCGTTTATGTGAAAATACAGGAAAGCCTTCAGACGCTCAGAGGGTATAATTTTGAAGAAGACATAATTCACAATTGAAGGGCTATTTTCGTTTTTCACTTGAATGATTTGGGGATTAAAGTATACATATGCGTTGCTCTATCTCTTTTGTGGTGGTGGTGGTGGGGGGGGGGGGGGGGTGACTGTACAATATTACAAGATTTTAGAAATGTTTTCTAAAAACAGACTTTTTCCTCACTGTCTTTTCGGATGATAATTCATTTTTAAGACGCCTTAGTAAAATATTGTTAATTTAGTCTACGTAATATTTGCAAGAGAATTACAAAAATTGTTTATATTACTATATATTTTCTAAATTATCAATAGATTTAAAAATAATGTTGCAGATTTACCGAAAGTCTTCGATTAGCTGTAAACTTTGATTTATTAAAAAATCTTTAAAGATTCATTGCTTTCTCTATACAAAAGTGTGCAGTTTTCTTCGTTTTAATTTTATTCAAAAAAGTTTAATACTTTTTCATGTTGCGTTTATGAAATGTTTTACAAATTTCCCTTAAATTCTGTACGTATATTTGAAATTTAACACGAGACCTATAGAGATGTGTGATATGTTTACAGCCCAGCATAAATATGTGCTAAAATCAAAATCTACACAATATGAAGGAAGGAAAGAATCAGTATGTTCATCCATGCACAAGAAATAATTATATGTAAATTATTATTCCATTAAATTAACTAATATAAACCGAAATGTTTGACATTAACTGTTTAAGGCTGTTAGTCAATCAGTTCCCTAATTCCCTTTGCTAATCTTAAACCTATGGGCGTGGAATGCATTGATATATTTAAAATATCTCCTCAGGAAAGAAATATTTTTAACTTATTTTTTCTGCGTACTCTTCTTATAGGATATCTCTGTTTTTCTTAGTTGCCAAACTATTTCTAAAATATATACAGTGTCTCACATAAGTGATGGGACACTTGTGCTTTACAAAAGGAAACTAATCAAATAAATTAAAAAAAAACATGTACACATTTTTTTGTGGGTGTGTTTCATACTTAAATTTAGTAAAGATTATTACATAACATACATTTTGTCAAAATATTAAAATATTAATTTAATAAAAATACAAATGTTTAGAACGGAGCAAAAAATAGCTCACATAAGTGATGGGACACCATTATATATGCAACAAAAATCGTCTGAAATAAGCAATAAAAATATTTTTTGGGGTTTTATTTTTACTTAAAAGCAATTGGCAATAATTTATAAAATCGTCTGCAGTATTTCTCTCCAGTTTGTTTTGGAATTTTTGTGTTTTTTAGCTCTGTGTAGCCATGAATGCTAAACGAAAAGAAACTTCGCCTGAAATTCGAAAATTAGTTATTAATTTGCATATTGAACGTGGAAAATCTATTAGAAAAACTGCTGAAACAGTTAACTTGAGTCGTTCAACAGTTTTCAATATCATTAAACGATATAAAAAGAATCATATGATTCAGGATAAAAGAAGACCTGGCCGACCATCAAAGCTATCCAATGGAATAAAGCGAATTATCGTTCGAAATATTAAAAAAAATCCAAGAATTAGTGCTTCAAAAGTTGTTGCTGATTTACAAGCATTATATGGAATAATTGTTAATCCTGAGACTATTAGAAGGGTAATTCGATCTGCTGGATATCACGGTAGAGTAGCCAGGAAAAAATTCTTCGTAAGTGAAAAGAATAGAAAACTCAGACTAGCTTTCGCAAAATCAACATAAATAAGAATTCTGATTACTGGAATAAAGTTATATTTGCTGATGAGAGTAAATTTAATATATTTGGTTCTGACGGTAGAATCTTGGTGTGGAGAAAACCCAGGGAAGAATTTCGCAAACAGAACTTGGTACCAACAGTAAAACATGGTGGAGGAGGAGTTATGGTATGGGGGTGTATGTCGTCCGCTGGAGTTGGTAATCTTGTTTTTATTGACAGTATAATGGATCAGTACAAGTATATTGATATTTTAAAGCAAAATTTGAAATCTTCAGCACGAAAATTGAACCTTCATAACGATTTTAAATTCTACCAGGACAATGACCCCAAGCACACTGCTCTGAACGTTAAACTCTGACTGCTATATAACTGTCCTGAAATAATAAAAACACCACCACAATCTTCAGACTTAAATCCCATAGAGAATATTTGGCAAGAATTGGAATCAAGAATTCGCAAACACACCATTTCTTCAAAACAACAACTAAAATCGGTGCTTCAAGAAGAATGGGGTAAAATCACTCCAGAAATCACAAAAAAATTAGTCGAATCCATCCCAAAAAGATTAAATCATGTTTTAAATGTAAAAGGAAATCCAACAAAATATTAAAACCTTTTAAAAAGTAAAATTTTTGGATAAATATTTGATGGAAAAGTAAGTGTCCCATCACTTATGTGAGCCATTTTTTGCTCCGTTCTGAACAATTGTATTTTTACTAAATTAATATTTTAATATTTTGACAAAATGTATGTTATGTAATAATTGTTACTAACTTTAAATATGAAACACACCCAAAAAATTTTTGCACATGTTTGTTTATTTATTTTATTGCAGTTTCTTTTTATAAAGCACAAGTGTCCCATCACTTTTGTGAGACACTGTACTTAATTTTATTTAAAGTGGTAAAATCTCAATCAGAGCTCGTCAGTTATTAACACATAAAATATTAAATTAAGCATATATCTTGGAAATAGTTTGACGACTAAAAAAAAACAAGACATCCTTTAAGAAGAATACACAGAATAAAGAAGTTAAAAATATTAATTTACCGAGGAGAAATTTTAAAAATACGAATGCATTCTACGCTTATAAATTTAACATTACACAGCAAAAAAAAAAAAAAAAAAAAAAAAAAAAAAAAATTGTAGTGGACTACCGCGCATACACGGCAGCATATTACTTCTTATTTTACTGTTTATTACTGTTAATTTTACGGTATAATTCTGACAGCTGGGATGCCAATATTATACCGTAAAATCAACATTTTTTCCCCCTCCCAGTGTTGGGAAGGGAAATGGGGAGATGAGTGACCGACAGCTTTAATCTAACAATAGCATTCAGAATAAATTTCCCCTCGTATTTCAGCGTAATTATTTTTAAGCATTTGCTAAATTTAGAAATACACAAATTAATAACTAAATTCCTAAATTCATTTTTAAACGAACATTAATTTCAACTGTTTGTCGACACACGCAAAAAATCGAGTTATTTATCATTAACATTTATTTTTTCTTTTAAAATATGCTTTATAAGAAAAGAAATAGGAAAAAAAAAAACCATTAAGCGTCCCTATCAAACCCCCTCATACTTTATCAACAAAATAACCCAACTAGATTTGTGTATATCCATCCACTCGGTGGAGTGGATAGTTGTGGCATTTTTGGCATCTTGCCGACCGCATTGCGCGGGAAAAGCATGCTGAAGATCACTTTTGGGGAAGGACCTTCGTCTGCTGAGTCTCCGACCTTCGTCTGGAAATGAAGTAAATCGATAGGTAAATCGTCTGCTATAGAAATGCCGGGAAGGAGCAAAGGGGTTTTACGAAGGGTCAAAGGATAAAAAAATCTAGAGGAATTTCACTTTCTCTCTTCTTTTTATTTTAACTGCTCTCTTCTTTTTATTTTAACTGCTTTCAGTATGGATGTACAAAAATGTATGAATACGCTCGCATTCTTGAATATTGGGCTACCTACCTTTATCTACATCCATGAAACATGCATTTTTATATACAAGGCAGTTCAAAATGACGAAGTGAATTTCATACGGTTGTATTTCCTCTGCAATTCCTCATCCCACCAAGTAATTTTGAAATTGGTGTTCGTGTTGGAAAAAACTTCCAATCGAATGGTTATCCACCCCCATCCCCCTTTTCTTTTGACAACTCGGATGTTCAAATATACGGAATGTTCTCTTATTTTCTTTTCTTTTTTCTTTCTTTTTTTTTCGGGGGGGGGGGGATGGGGATGGGGGGGGGGGGCGTTTGTACAAGTATAAAATAAGAATTAATGATATTAGAGAAGAATTAATTTATGTTATTGATGATATGGGATAAAATGAGGCAACCCCCCCACCCCCATTTGTATTCCATGCTATTGATAACATTCATTAATTCTTCTCTAATATCATTAATACTTTTTTTATACTTGTACAGATGGCCAAATATATATATATATATATATATATAGATAGATAGATAGATAGATATATACATTTGAACATCCAAATTTTGATGGGGGGGGGGGGAGAAAGAAAATATCCATTCGACTTTTTTCAATAGGAATGCCTAATTTTGACATCACATTTGTCTTTATCGGTAAATTTACCTCCAGATACTAAACAGCAGTGATGGGCATAACGATTATTTTGATTATTCGAATGAATCATTCGGGCATGTGCAGAAGCATACCTGTCAAACTTCAACATTTTTTTTTTTGTAATTCAATTACTACCAGAAATTTTGAAAAAAAAAAAAAAGTTTCTAAGAAACTTTTTTTTTTTTTTTTTTTTTTTTTTTTAAATTTCTGGTAGTAATTGAATAAAAAAAAATGTTGAAGTGTGACAGGTATGCTTCTGCACATGCTCGAATGATTCATTCGAATAATCAAAATAATCGTTATGCCCATCACTACTAGACAGGAAGTCATTCGGCCACGATGTTATGCTAAATTCATTTGTAAATCGTTGAAAAAAAGATTGCAATGCGGGTATAGTTCTTTAACCCTTTCCGGCACAGTGGTCTCACTCTGGGCACACCTAATTTTAATTCCAAACTTGCTTTCGGCACCAACAATATTTTGATAAAATTTCGTTTCTATAATGAAAGCTTAAAATAAGGAGTTCACATTTTCTAAAAAAGTCGTTTGTAAATTCCGGTGTCAGTCAGCAATTTCTCATTTTACGAACAGACTTTCCCTGTGCCGTAAAGGGTTAAGCATAATTCAAAAATTGCTTGGCAGAATCGGCTGTAATTTTAGATTCCAATGTTTGAAACTTCTAGAAATCAATTTTTCTTTAAAAAATCCTAGGGTATTATTTAGATTTTTTTTTCTTCAAAAATTAATTCCAAAACTTATAATGTTTGAAAAATTATGAATTTAGCTTCTGAATTTTTTAACAGAAATATATTTCTAGAAGATTTAAATATGAAAATCAGAAACTACAGCTCATTTCGCCGAGTAATGTTTGAGTTTTATTTAAAAAACTACTCTCATTGAAATCTGTTTTTCGACGACTACAAATTAATGTAACATTAGGAATTCCAAACTATAAGTTTGTATAATTCCTGAACTAGTTGACTGAATGACTTCCCATTTTATGTCCTAAGATATAATTTAAAGAAAAAGCTAAATATTGTGTCAAAATTAGATACTGGTATTGGGAATTTTAGAGTTTGGTGCAATTTTAGTACGAAGACGAACCCCTTTTTTTTGGTCAACTGTACATTACATCATCTATAAGCTAAGCTTAATGTCAGTAGCTAATCAGTAGTTCATGAAAAATTACAGAAATTCTTATATGGAACTATGCACTTTTTTGCAGTCCCAGCAATGGTATGTTTGACTATCGTATGGACGCAAAAACAAAAAACAACTTATTAGGGAGAGATAAATACTGCGGTTTTCACAGTTCCGATAGCTTTTTTTCTGGTATAGTTACGGAGAAATTCATATAATTATGAGAATTTTCAAGGCATTGTCAACATTTATTTAGAGTAGATTAGTAAAATTTGTCTTATTACTTTATGAGACTATGTTTTAATAAATTCTGCAAGTTTGTTTTTTAAAGAAAATCGTATTAAAACTTTTCTTATAAAATTTTGAACTTTTGTTTTGAAAGGAGAGCGTTGAACAAAGATACATAAAACTAGATGTAGAAATATTTATATGTAGTGTTTTCATATCGCTTTAATTGTTAATGTTTAACTTATATATTTTCAAAACTTATTGTCAGTTATTGTCATTATTTAATCATAACAAAATATTTAAAGATAGTTTTCAACTGCAAGAAAATAATTAAAGTTTATTTAAGTATCACGCAGTTTTAGTATGATATTTGTCCATTGCTTGTTAAAATAACTTTAGAGATTTTTGTCTCAAATGATATTGATTCAACTGCAAGTGCAAAAGGAAGAACAGGTTTTATTTCAAGCCATGTCTGGTACTGGATTTTGATTGTTGCGAAACATGAAAATGTTTTTTCGCACAAATATTTTGTCGACAAACTAAATCGGAAGTTATTTATTATTTTTAAAAAATCAGCAATTGGTATTCACTGTTATGGAGAGACAAAATATTAAAAAATATATTTGTTTTAGGAATAAATAATAACATGTATTAACATAACCAGGGCTTGACAAATACGAATATTAAGAAACAAACTTAGAAACTATATTAAACAAAATATATTTTTATCTTTTATATTTAACTTTGCAAAAATAAGTTCATCGAATGTAAATTTTAAAATAATAAAATCAGAATTATTTGAGACTTCAACAGAAAAATAGGAAAAAAACTTGTTGTATTATCCGGACATTTGAAGCATTCGGCAATCAGTATTTTCCGAACATGCCGATTAATTCAGCCTTTACAGTATTTCTTTTGTTTTGTTTTCTTTCTTTCTTTCTTTTCTCTTTTTTTTCAAAATATACATAATCAAAGTTTCATTAAAAAACTTAGTTTTATTATCTTTTTCTAAAATACGTAACTAATAATTCTAAACTATGTTTGTTATTATTTTTTCTCAGTTTAATTCATAAAAGCTTTTGTGCTTTTTGAAAATCAATGACGTGGTAAGGAGGGGATAGTAAGTAGATATTTTTTGCTAGCGACTAAGACTTTTTTGCTGGCTACTAGATTTTATCAAATTTGTAAAGCCCTGAACATAACCATATCTATACCTGCTATAGTTTAAAAAAAAATTCAAAGCTGAACATCTAAAAATTCCATAATGCTAACAACTTCTTAATTTTTTTTTCTTATTCACCAACTCCCGTCCAGACCCCGCAATCTCTAAAAATATGATAATTTGCTGTGTTTAAAAAAGAAGGGGGGGGGGGGGGAGGCAGCAAATGAAGAAACTCAATGGCCATTTAAACTTTCTTTCATTTAGTGTTCTGATATAGTGTAGTGCTCTATGCATCATTAAACAATACTTCAACGCATGAAAATACACATATTGTTTTAAATATGACGTAATTTTCTCCTTTTTCACGTAATATTTTAATTATTTTACAGGTTTTTTTTCGTTTTCAATATTCACGTGCAAATATCTATTTCAATCGAAAATATAGTGTTTGGAAATATTTTTTATCTTATTATAAACTTTTTAAAGTCTGGCAACAGTAGATAAAAAAAAACGACTATTTGAAAATATGAATTAAATCACTGTTCAATTTAAACAATGAAATTTTGAGTAAAAATTTTGAAGAATAAAAAAAAAAAAAAAAAAAAGATTAGACATTGCACATTACAATCTAGTCATGTATATGCCGGCAAAAAATTATTAAATTGCTATGCATAGTGTTTAATCCTTCAGTTACATAAAACTTATGGAACTGAACTATCTTGACCGATTTACATAATTCACGCTTAAAATAATTCTTCGATTAGAAAACTGTCTGGTAGCGTATTACTGCTTGCGCGGCAGCGTATTACTGTTTTTTTTACTGTTTAATACTGTTAATTTTACGGTATAATACTGGCAGCTGGGGTGCCAGTTTTATACTGTAAAATCAACAATTATTTTTTGCAGTGTAGCCGCTTTTGGCAAATATCCGCATAACCTGTCATTGTTAGTCTCCCACTTCAAATGCTACATTTAGTTTCCCGTGATCATTTCGCAGAATTAAAAATTACGCAGAAAGAGGGGAAAACGAAATTTATTTTAAAACGAGTTCAGAAGCCAAAGCACGGTTAATGACAAATAAATAAACAAATAAAATATAATGTATGTTTTCTTTAACATCTTTTTCTAAGATGAACTCAGGATTTAAATGCGTATACTAAAGAAGTTTTCTTGAATGCATGTGTGCAAATTTTTAACTAACTTCTTAGGAAACAGTTTCTGAAATCATATTTGCAAGTTGTTTACTTATTTGATATATTTGTTTTTAGTACAACATTATGTCAAAACGCTTTTTGATCTGTGTAACGGGCAGTTGCAGAAGACTTACATAGAAACAAAGAGGAAAAGCTGAGACAAGTTTAATAAGATAAACTTGACAAAAGAAATATTTATTTACAGATAATCTTGATTACGTAACCTATTTGCACTGGAGCTTTTCCAGAAATTACAAGAATATAAATACTTTTCCATAATAACTTATATGCTGATTTCTAATTTATTTCCCCTTTTTCGCTTAATAACAATGGATACTAGGTTGTGGCCACCACAAAACTTTCTTCTACATATATAACTCAAACTGTATGCAACAAAAATTAAATGACAATCTATACGTTTTTCAGATATAGCTATCGCGGAAACCGCAAAAACAGAGCATAGCAGCGACACTTGTTGGGCGGTATACATCCAAACTTAATATGGATCTATTGTTGTCAAGGGCTAACAGAACATGAAGTTTGGTGAAATTCCGTACATTAGTTCTTGAGATATAGCTATATTGCGGAAATCATGAAAAATGCATCATAGTAGCACCACCTGTCCGGCGATTTAAGCCAAAACCTATTCAGCAACAATTTATGTCAACGTCTAACTGAATCTGAATTTTGATGAAAATCCGTACATTAGTTCCTGACATAAAGCTATTGCGGAAATCGTAAAAAATACAGCATAGCAGCGCCATCTGTTAGGCAATTTACACCAAAAACTAATCAGAACCAATTTATATCAAAAGGTCTAAATTTATATCAAGCTGAATCTAAAGTTTTATTAAATTTCGTGCATTAGTTCTTGAGATAGAGCGCCCACAATTTTTTTTGTCACATACACACAGACGGGCAAACAATTTCTAAAAACAGTCAAATCATGTTCGGGACCTTCTAAAGCGTATAAATTCGTTGAAAACTTGGAAGTCGAAATTTTTCATGAATCCAATACTTTTTTTCTGGTAAAGACAGAAGAAAGTAAAAAGGGGAGACAAATAGACAAAAGTAATAATGAGTAATCAATCAGAATACATCTCTGAAATGTTTAAAATCGATCTAATCTTCTTTTACTGAGTGTTTAAATATAACTTTCTCAGGGTATTCAATCACTGTATAACAACACTTCTATGCAAAACGATATTTTAATAATTTAGGATATCTCCAAAAAAGCTATACAAGATAGAGATGAGTTCGGGCTCTTTTTTTTGGAGCCCGAGCCGGACGATTAGAAAACTGAGACCGCCCGAGCCCGAAACATTTTGTGTCATATCAGAGCCAGAGCCCGATACAGAAAATACGCAATAGAAAATTGTTAATGACATTTTTAAATTGTTTCAAGATTCATTTTCTCATTCAAAAATATCATCTTATATAGAAATAA
This sequence comes from Maratus michaelseni, assembly GCA_963931845.1. NCBI lineage: Eukaryota > Metazoa > Arthropoda > Arachnida > Araneae > Salticidae > Maratus > Maratus michaelseni. Next base: position 73,093,138 of record OZ007598.1, read on the forward strand.
GCATTAATCCTAAATACTCCCTCAAGACGACTCTTGTGATTTTCATGTCTCTGAAAATCTGCTTAAAATAGACAAATTTATATCCAAACACTCGCAGAAATCTGCAAAAGTCACAATTCTTTTCTTTTAAAATATCATTATACAACTACGGCAGAAAGACATAAGTTCTGTGTTCCGTAGTAATTGTGGAAAAGGACTTCAAACAGAAAGCGAGGATAGACAAGGGATATTCTAAGGTTATTTTGTGTTACTAACACTGACCATGCTTCAGAATTCAACAGAAGAATTTGCCTTATATCACATAATCAATATCAAATCGATTCCCTTACAAACTGAGTTTTAAAGGATTGTAAAACACTTTAAGAAATGTATACTGGTTAAAAAAAAAAAAAAGATTGTTGATTTTACGGTATAATACTAAGCATCCCAGCTGCCGCGCATGCGCAGTAGGGTATTACTGTTATTTTATAGTTTATTACTGTTAATTTTACGGTATAACACTGACAGCTAGGGTGCTAGTATTATACCGTAAAATCAACATTTTTTTTTTTCCCAGTGAAAAAAAAAAGACCGTAAACTACATTTTTTTCCCCTCAAACAGTATTTAAAAAAAAAAATAAAATAGGGTTTCGTACTTAAAAGTAAAAAAGGAACCATTGTAACATCACTCGTGTTTCTATCTGTCTGTCAGTCTGTCGCAGTCGTTCTTCTTGTAAACTATGCAACGTGGAAAGCTCAAACTTGGAAGAGTTATAAAGCCCATTGAATTGACCCACATGTTTATAGACTATTAGCCATTCACAAATATGCTTAGGAAAAAAAATTAGGGGGGCTAATTAAGTTACTTGAAAAAAAAAACTCGGTAATTAGCCGATATATTAATTAAGTTACTTGAAGATTTTTTTTTTTTTTTAATAGCGTGTAGAATATCTTTCGAAAGAACTCGTAATACCAAACTGAAAAATATATTTGTTTTAATTTTAGGTATTATATTTTCAGAGATATCGTCTAAAGTGTATTGCAAAAATATGACCCTCCCTCCGATTTCCGAATCTACTGAAGCTAAAATTATGAAAAAATTAGGGATAGTAGGAATTAATAAATTAATAAATAGTAATTAAATCATTATCAGTTTAATCGATAATTTATTCATATTTTGATCCTTAAAACAACAAGAAATACCACAAAAATTAGAAACGGAAAGAAGTCAGGAAATTTTCAAAACAATATCAAGTTGTGTAGGGTTGCGTCTAGTTGGATATTGTTACAAAAGAGCAATTAGAATGCAACACATCCTCTTAAAATAATTTTTTCGGAAGCATGTCTTATCACAAAAGAATGCTGGATAATTTGGGTCATAAGAAAAGAGGGAAGTTTGTTTTATTGCACAAAGGATGTTATTAAGGAAAAACAGCTCTTACAGGTTAGGTAATTGAATTGCTGATTATGTTTCAGCCTTTTTTCTAAGTAAATTGCAAGGAATATATACAGTTTACAAACTAGGAGGCGATATATTTTTGAGTATTGAAACTATATATATATATATATATATATATATATATATATATATAGACTTCAAATATATATATGTAGTTCAAATAAGTATGCAGTAGGCTTAACATTTTAATACCTAATATGCCTTCACATAAATGTTTAACATGCTATGCTAACAATAAATGCCCATGTCCAGCATGTCTTCCCTCCATTATGTCAACAATTGTAATTCTAAAAACATATTTTTTTACAACTAAGGGCAGTGAGTCTGCCCCCTTTCTCCACCATATAATTTAACCAATGAGATGATGAAAATTTTAGTGTCAAATGGTAAATCTTATTAATGTAGGTATATCAAATAACTACAAAAGTAGAAATCACAAGGAAAAAAAATGGTGACGAATTTTTATTTTATAGGTGCACAGGTACATTTATTAGAAAATTTTTGTACGGTAAAATTTTTATTTAACATGTGACTAGTACATCATTTGAATTATCTGTAATTTAAATACAGTCTGATTCAGAACAGCAAAACGCTTCTGAAGTGGGTAACATGTTTTCACGAATCCTGTATATATATAAGGATTTATGAGTTTTTCAGTTCTAGATCACATATACTTTTACGAAATAAATTCATTTATTATGATATCTGATGAAGAAAATAGCCGTGGGAGCATGTAAATTTTGCACATTACAATTTTTACAATTGTTTGTCGTAATATCTGTAAACGGCAACGAATATTTTACAGGAATTATTGTACTCACAGCTACAGCAAGGATGGTGTGAGGATGTTGCCTAAATAACAGAATCATAGAAAAAATATTGCAAGACGGACGCTAAATATTATCATAATCACAAACATATCATAGGTCGTCTTATTAGTGGCTTAATAAACAATAGGAATATATCTCTAAAGAGATGATTTTATTTTTTGCTTAACTTAATGAGTTATTAAGATTTGTTACAGAGGTATTATGACTACAAGGTTAAATACCGCGTCATATTGTTGAATATTCAACAGAGCTTGAAAGCTATAATATTATTAAACGATCAAATAATGTGTGTTGTCATGTTGTACAATGAAAAATGTTATTACTTTTATCATAAGTTATAAAATATGGGAAAAAAATGGTTTAACAAATTGATTACGACTGCAGCAGTGAGCATTCCAGTGTTGTCCAATGGGCAATAAAAAACAAAATTTACGTTTCTGCTATTCACTATTTCTCATGCAGGAAAAATGATGACTAAATAGGAAAGTAAATGTAATTATAAGAAACCTGAAGAAACAATGGGCGTTCTTCAAACACAGTGAAAGTTATGTTAAAATTAATGGATTTAGTATCCTCTAATAATTATACTAAAAGAAGTTCCATAGGTTACAAAAAGAAAAGAAAAAAAGGAAAGGAAAGGAAAGGAAAAGAAAGAAAGAAGGGAAAGAAAAAACAACCCAAAACAATTTTTACACTGGGTAAAATTGTTTTATGTAAAAACTACTTTAAATCTTATTATACAAGAAAATAACATTTTCATATAATCTTTACCAAAAAAAAAAAAAAAAAACCTTTTTCGATTCCTATTTTAATTTATACAATCGAATGATCATATACAAATTTCTGCGAACATGAGAATTTTTAGAATCTAGACTTTTGCAGATATTTTTAGCATGAATCCATCATTTGTAAAAAAAAAAAAAAAAAAAAAAAAAAAACTTTTTGAATTTTCAAAGTGAATGTCTGATGGTCGTGTTCCCTGTAATCCAGGTCGCTGATTTTTATTAATTAAGCATTACACATGTTTACTACTAAAACAAAAAAAAAAGGTAATTATAAGATATTTATAAAATAAAGAGCAATCTAATGCTCAAAGAGAACTGAAATGTGATCAGCTCGTCCACGTTTAAATGAATATAGGAGTGAGCATGAATGTACACAGGATTTTTGTTAGATAAGGGCTAGTGGTACCTATTTGGTACATTTTCTTCACATAGACACCAGAAAAGGTTCTCTGAGGAGGACCATTACTCCTACAGGATTTTGAAATTTAATTAAATAAATTTAATTTATTTCTTATTACTTAAAAATATATAATTTTTTTCCCTAAAAAACTATAGAATAATTAAACACTAAAGTAAAGAGAAGCTAAGAATTTTTTGCCAGGGATGCTCTGCCCCCCCCCCCCCCCAGAAGGAGACTGAACTGTTTCAGTTCTCCATTTAAAAAAAATGGTAGAAACTTATTTTTGAATATTAAAAACTTATTTTTAAATATTAAATATTCCTTAATTGTTAAATTTTTGTATTGCTATCTATGTTGATATGTTTAAAAATTATCTTGCTCAAGGATCCGGCTGTAGGTTACAGGCATTTGTTTAAAAATCTTGCCCATCCTCCTATTTCTTACTGACGGCGTCGATGTCTCTTAGTATTTCACGTTATATATTTTCCTATTTTTAAATATTTCACCCCCGCACCCCCTGCGTCAACACAGAAGTATTCTTGGGTTGTCCATATACTAAACTTCTCTTAGTAGAAAATTATAAATTTGACAATTGTCAACAGGTTCTTTCGTTTTTTTGACGAAATGATTTCCAGTGTTACTTTTATAAGATTTTTTTTTTTTTTTAACTGTTGTCTATTTATTAACTTTTACTTTTCTAGTCTTCTGAGAATAAAGAAATATAAATTTCAAGTTTACAGATACAACCAAAAAGCCAGCTCAAAAACAGCAAAATTGTGGCTGTAAGACAGGTTGACACACAAAAATGAACTATCATTATATAGAGGTTTGCTATACATTATTTCTCCTATTCATGCTAAAGATTTTTTTTTTTTTTTTTTAAATCTGCCAGAATTGGAAAATTATCGTTTTTGACGGGTTCATCGTTATAGACATTATCTTTATCACTACATTAAAATTCAAGAATAATCTATACTAGCTTCGAAATCATTTATACGATTCACCAGAAAAATATGAAGTAAAGAAAACATAATAATAACAAACAATAAATGTAAAAAATTAAAAAACGCTTTTATTAAAATTCGCAAAAATTCGGAAAAAAAATTAAATGCACTAAAAAGTAGGAGATCAGATACTACAGCGCCGTCTAGTGGTGGTTATGTGATTAGTAGCATCGGGATGAAGATGTACAGACGTATATTACATTTTAAATTCGGACCCATAGGTCTTGAAAAAAATCTTAATTGCGCGGAGTTTAAATTGAATTGCTGTGAATTCGATTATGGAAGATAAATAGATTTAAATGGGAATTTCTCCAAATTAGCCAGTTATCGCCAAGTTGGCTTCATATATGACAACCTATTTTGTCGGCAAATTTAGCGATATTTCGTCAAGTTGGCCAAACTTTGTCGCTATTGTGCTAACCCTACCTTTAGTACTTTTCAACAAATACTCATTGTTGAAGCTGATACTGATTTCTCTATAGGAAATCAAACGGTAATTGAGTAACCATTAAGTTTAAGTTGTGTTAACCTTAGTAGTGTTAGTTTAACATTAAGTAGTGTTTTTGCGATGTCTTTCGAAAACGGAGGGTGCTTGGGGGAAGTCTCCCACCTTTGCTCCCCTTAGGGGTCGAATTCTGAAAAATTCCGAAACACGCGTTTAATAATTTTAGTTATACTATAGACATGTCAAGTTTCAAGATTTCATTTCCATTGGTTTATGAGATATGGTGATTTTTTTTTAAATTTTAAATCTGACTCCCGTTGCCCCCCTTAGGGATCAAATTGTAAAAAATCAATGTCCAGTTTATGTATTGCCCTCAGGAATACATACATACATATATATATATATATATATATATATATATATATTCCAAATTTTAAAGCTCTGTGTCAGCAGGAAGTGGATAAAAAATGGGTAACAAGATTTGACTGCCACATACAGTCAAATATACACTGGAGTCGAACAAAATTGTAAGTTAAAAGAAAGCACGTAATAAGAAAGCCGAAAACTACACGCAATAAAATGCTTAAAATGTTATAATTAGAGAAAAGTGCGCAGTCAAAATGATAATCTCTCATAATTTGCTTCATGACAATTGGTAACATCAGCGAGGCATTTTCCGTCCTCTCTTCAATTTTGCTGCCGCAACACCAAGCCCAAGGCTATTTGGTTCCACAACACGCATTAATGTTGAATTTAAAAATTAGCTGATACTTCAACATGAATTTCCTGAACTTTTTTACTATTTCCGTCTTATTAGAGTTTTTCAGACATGCTTGGGTGAGGGAGAAAAAGCAAGTAGTTTTCTCAAATGAGAAACTAATGTTCTTGTTCATGTGAAAAATGAAAGTTTGCAATAGTTTTTAACACTTTCCAATGTTAGTTGAAAATTGTTTATGAATTCCGTTTGTCTGTCTGTCTAACGTCTATTTGTCCGTGCTCTAATTCGCGTAAATATACTCCGAATGTCATGCAATTTATATATGTTATTGAAGTTTACTATGGTATGTTCGGTATTGAAAGTGAATTGTGTAGCATTGGTTCGTTTACAGGGGCACTCAAAAGAATTCCCTTATATTATGGTTTATGTGAAAAATTCGTGTGAATTTTAATAATGTTATACTATTTCAAACGCATAGAAATTGATGTATAACCTTGATGTACACAACAACAGGCTTACTATAGAACATAGTGTGCATAACATTCATCGTTCATTTACACGGACGCACAAAAGAATTTGTTTACAGTACTGTCTATCTGTTTATAAGCAACTAGCGGCCCGTCCCGGCTTTGCACGGGTAGACAATTGATACAGTTTCATTATAAAAAAAATGTGTCCTAAAACTTTCAAAACCCTTCTTCTTTAAACACCTTTGGGGGGAATTTCTAAAATCACAGAAATGCGTCTTTATCCATTTTTCTTGTATATTTGTTTTCCTGAATTTCGCGCTCCTACATAAAACTGATGCTGAGATATGGCGAAATGACCTAAAACTTTCGAATCCCCCTTTAACCACCTTCGGGGGGGGGGGGATTTCTAAAGTAACTGAAATGCGTATTTATTTATTTTTTAGTAGATTTGCTTTCCTGAATTTCACGCTTCTACCTAAATATGCTGCTCACATATGGTGAAATTACCTTAAACTTTCGAATCCCAACCCCTTTTAACCCCTTCTGGGGAAGTTCTAAAATCCCTGAAATATATGTTTAACCATTTTTTTTTAGTATATTTGTTTTCCTGAATTTTGCGTTCATACCTCAAACTGCTGCTGAGATATGACGAAATGACCTAAAACTTTCCTCTAACCCAGTTCGGGGAGGGGGGGATTTCTAAAATCGCTGAAATATATGTTTAACAATTTTTTTAGTAGATTTGTTTTCCTGAGTTTAGCGCTCCTACCAAAAACTGCTGCTGAGATATGGCAAAATGACCTAAAACTTTCGACCCCCCCCCTCCAATAAAAACTTCAGGGGGGGGGGGGATTCCTAAAATCGCTGAAATACATGTTTAACCATTTTTTAGCAATTTTTTTTCCTGAATTTCGCGCTCCTACCAAAAACTGTTGCTGAGATATGGCGAAATGACCTAAAACTTTTGAATACCCTTTTAACCACCTTCTGGGGGGGGGGGGGGGGATTTCCAAAATCGCCGAAATACGTGTTTAACCAATTTTTAACTTTCGCCTTCCTACATAAAAGCTGAGATAGGGCGAAATGACCAGAAAAAAATCGACCCCCCCCCCCTCTTTAACCACCTTCTAGGGGAAATTCCAAAATTGCTGAAATACGTGTTTTATTAATTTTTCAGTCGAATTGTTTTCCTGATTTTCACGCTCCTAACTAAAACTGCTGCTGAGATATGACAAAATGATCTAAAACATTCGACCTCCTTGTAACCCCCTTTGGAGGGAAATTTCTAAAATCGCTGAAATACGTGTTTAATCAATTTTTTAGTAGATTTGTTTTCCTTAATTTCGCGCTCCTACATAAAACTGCTGCTGAGATATGGCGAAATGACCTAAAAAATTCGAAACCCCCTCCTTTAACCACCTTCTGGGGGGAATTTCTAAAATCGCTGAAATAGGTGTTTAATCATTTTTTAGTAGATTTGTTTTCCTGATTTTCGTGCTTCTACCTATAACTGCTGCTGAGATATGGCGAAATGACCTAAAACTTTCGAACCCCTTTAACCCCCTTCGGGGGGGGGGGGGGAGCAGATTTTCAAAAATCTCTTCTTATTGCTTGCCTAGGCTATAACAGCAATCTACAGTCCAAATTTCATGACCCTGACTTTAGTAGTTTCGGCTGGGCGTTGATGAGTCAGTCAGTCAGTCACCCTTTGTGCATTTTCAGTTATAGTAAGAGTTTTTTAAATTTAACTATTTTTTGCCTAATATTACTTGGAGTGTATAAATTCTATAGATCATATACAGGGTAGCACTCATGTTAGGAATCACCCAGGGAATCACTCATGTTAGAAATGTACGGAATAGGAATACTCAGAGGAATTTAAGGAATATGAAAAAATATTTTTAGGAACATTGATCTGTCCGTTAAAGAGAGAAAAAAAAATTAAACTGAAAAAAAGGTCCACTGTGTACCAGTCTCCCCTACTTTATTTATTTATTTTCTGTTCCCATGTAAAATTTATTTTGCGACCCCAGAAACGACGTGCGAAACCGGCTAGTTGCATAATAAGTGACATATTCAAGGAAAATGATGGGATTATACCGCCACTGTGAAAATCCAGATTACATCAGTCAGCCCTATGAACTCTGCACCGCTATACTGTTTATTTCTTCTATTTTCTTCATATCGCACAGTTTTTCAGCTCCAAACAAGTTTACCTACGCAGTGAAGATACGAATTGCACAATTAACCTTGTCAGATCAACACTATTAATTATCGAAACATTTGAAGAACGAACGAAATTTACAACGGTGAACAAGCAAAAAGTAATTTAATATTGGCATCCTTTCAATTACAGAATAAACAGCATAGTAATAGACGAATGTATTTTAAAACGGTCTTCTACATTACTTCTCATTAAATCTTTGTAGTGTTTTTAAAATCTTTTATTTGACGTAACTTGGCTTTTGTATATAAAAATGGAATTTTGTAAATTATTTTTCACTGACACCTTGATACACTTGAGGAAAAAAAAAAAAAAAGGTGTTGATTTTACAGTAAACAGTAAAATAAGCAGTAATACTGCTTATGCAGCGTATTACTGCTTATTATTTAAAGATTTAAAGATAGATTTCATTATTTAAAGATAGTTTAAATAATGCTTTTTTTTTCCTGTTGCCACGTCTTAAAAAAGAAACAGAGCAAAAATTATATATTTTAAATAAATTCACTAGTTCGCGCTTTTTATCAAGCATAAATCAAAGAGGTGAAATTTCAATAATGGCAGCCCATGCCAAATTAACGCATTGTAACGGAAATTTTTTGAACTACAAGCATCGCAGTCATTAAATCAGGCCTGATTTTTAAGATAAAATTGATTGGTTATAATTTTTTTTTTTTTTTTTTTTTTTTTTTATTATTATCATTATTTTTCGAATTAATAAGATCATACAAATAGCAACTTTCAATGAGGAATATAAAAGTTTTTTCTAAATTTGTACATCAGAATTTGTTAAATTGTTTATTATAATTTTTAAAAAAAATAATTATTATTATTTTATTATTATTTTTTTTAAATGGGTATTTAACAGTGCCCAAAATGGATACACAGTGGTAACCAAAACACGCATGACCCAATTTGGGCACATACCTAAGAATCTTTCGACCCAAATTGGGTTTTATCTTTTTCTGTGTGTTCTAGGAACGTTCGTTTTAATAAAGAAAATATCTGCAGTAATGAATTGTGAATGAGAACAGCTAAGAAGACAGCTTCATTTATCATTTCTGAGATAGTTCGGTTGAAAAAAGGTAAAAATGGGGAAATTTTTGATGACAGAATAGATGCATAATGTTCCAAGAAGCAATATGAGACTACGGGTTCTAAATATAACTCATAACTACGCAACGGGTTGAAATTAAAACGCAAAATCCATGATGTCATCCTTAAAGTTTAAATATATCTTTTTCCGTGTTGCAGGTACATGCATATAGAAAAAATTACGGGATTATTTTCACTATTAATGGGATAACAGAAATCGGCATTGCTTATTCATCGATTTGTAGATTTGGAAAATTTACAATTGATTAAAAATTCCTAGATATATTTATATATATTTTTTTCTTTTCATTTATAAAACAAGAAAGAAGAATCATGCGTCAAGCATAGATTATGAAAAGATTTCCAACACATTCAGAATATTGTAACAAAACCTCACAGTGTATTATGGTGAAATATGATCCCCCCCCCCCCCCCCCCAAAAAAAAAGAGAGAATGCGAAACACATTTGAAAACACATTTTCAGCAGTATAAACACTATATATGTTACGTTTTCTAAGCATTGTCATAAAAATGTACTGCTTTTGTCCAGGATGAAAAATTAAGTGACAGGAAATGTTAAGCGATTGTACCACTATTGAATCGATCTTAAAAGTTTGTGCATATTAACAGTTTCACATGTACAGAATATTTGCAAGATGGTTAGCCCAACTCTGAACTTCTGTCTGCGATTCAAAAATCACAGCTATCGCTGAGAAAGAACTAGTACAGAAATTTGGATTTCAAGAGCTGGATCATCCCCTTTACAGTCCAGATTTAACCTCAAGTGACTATTATGTGTTCTTAAAACTCAAATCTGTGTATTGTTGAACAATCTATTTTAATAATGAAGGCTTGAATATAGCGGAATAAAGCATATTTTAGGGCGAAAACTTTCGCTAGTTGCAAATAAATATTGAATATATTGGGGCTCAATATTATATAACATTCATTCATCGGAAATACTTTCAATACAAAATCAATATTAGTTTAAATATTAACTTTATATTGTAGATATTTTGAATAAATCACAAATATTACGAAAAAATATTTGAAATGATATGACGAATGAGTTCTGTGCAATATTTTCAAAATGAAAACAGCCCAATGTTATGCCATTATTGCAAATATTGGCAAGATATACACAATAAACAATATTTGCCAATATTGTTTTGTTACTAGTGTTTTACATCTATACTAACGTAAGCGGCTTTGGTACAATTTTAAGACTTTATAAATAAAATGTACTTATCTGATTTGTTTTCTTCATTATAGAGTGAGTATTACTATCAATTTTCATATTGGTCTCTACATATGTTTCAGATATATTCACGCGCAAACACACGCGCGTTCACACACAAAAACACAGTTATGTATCTACAGGAACTTTGGGTATTATGGAATACCAAGGCATCTGTTTGGTAAAGTACTGCCACCAAGCGGCAATATCATAAACTACTTAAGAACGTTCCCAGAATGCCCCTCAGAACGCAGTCGGCGTCAGGGCGCGTTGTGTGAATAAATATTTGTTTTTCGTCTTTGGAAAGTTTCAGGAAATATTTTTTAAATTTTATTCATTATTATAGAAGTAATATTTCTACATTGAAATTAGGCATAATGTACACCGATATATTAACAGTTTATGATGTAATACTCTTTTTTAGCTCACAATTCACACTACTAAATACAGAGTAATTTTTTCCCTAAACGGCGGTGTCGGGTTATATGGAATATATCTCATAATAATACTCCATGATTATGGTGGCGCAAAGACAATTCCTTAAATTTGTGAAAATCTGAAGTATGAATTGAAGTAGTGTATTGGCTGACTACCTAGAAACCATATTTTGATCATGCTTTCTTGATATTACTTGTGTTTTTTACAAAATTCTGTTCGTTTTCTTAATTTTTAATCACCTATTCCATATTTCCCGACTATCTCATAATACCCTCTAAAAAAGTTATTCATTATTATTATTTGTTTGTATTTGTTGCATGGAGTTTCGTAAAATGATTTTTCTATGCCAATAACTAATCACAAATAGTTGAAGTTTGGGATTGTATACGATTTTCGGGTTTTAAACAATATCGAGCTGTGATATTGCCTCAAACGTAAATGGTATTCCATAATACCCGAAGTTATCTTATATATTTTAAGCTGAAATACTTTTTACAACATATAAAAATACAGCTTTAAATTACTACAAAAATTAGAAATATAATAATAATAATAATAATAATAATAATAATAATAATAAATCTTACGATTCTGTAGTAAATTTATAATCTAAACAAACAAAAAAAAAAAAAAAAAAAAAAAAAAAAAGAAGAAGAAGAAGAAGAAAAATAATTGCAACATTCTAAAACAAAAAAAAAAAAAAAAAAAAAAAAAAAAAATGTATAAACAAGACTTTGACTTTTAAAAAAAAATGCGATTCTAAATTAGAAAATTATCAGAGAAGTCATTAAAAAACAATCTAATTTTTAAATAACGTAAACAATATTGGAGTTGTAGAATAAAGAAACACGTCGCTTCATGATGCTAACTTATTAATTAGCATATAAATTAAACTTTTGCATGACTATTATCATTAGTCTGGCAACGTTAGTAAGTATACAGTAATTAGTAAGTATATTCTGTAATGGCTAATAAAATGCATCCAAAATGAGGAAATAACCTTTTTTCCCGTTATTTACATATTTTCAAGGGCACACATTTCCATCATATCACGGCGTCTATGATCTAAATGAGTAAAATTAAGCGATCTGGTAGTTTCATTTATAACTTCCTTTACCGCACAAAGAAAATATTTAAAGAAATCCGTATTTTTGAAAAAATAAATCAAATTAATTTCAGTGATTTAAAAGAAATGTACGATAAAAACGACCCTCATTCGCCAAATCAAACATGCAAAATTGACCAAAGTGTAATAGGGAAATCAAATTGATAAAAATAACATTGGTATGTCTTGGTGTTTACAGCGGCCCTCATAATTACGATTATGCCAAAGTTGCAGTTACGATTTCGCGAAGGTCACCAACCTTATATATGCATCATATATATCATATAAATACTCTAAACGTTCATATATGCGCCATATACGTCTATATAGCGTATATATACGCAGTATTAATGTCTTACATGCCATAAACAGGGTGATTCGCTAACGCGTATTCAGACTAGGAGCAGTGGTACAGCTTATTAAAACGAACATTTTTTTGTATAGAAAAGCTGGGGTCACAATCCATTTATATAGTGATAAATATAGGGTGTCTCATTGGAAGTCAAACCCGAATTTTCGTTCATAGCTTTAACAATAATGAAAGTATTTTACCGATATTTTCAACACACATAATTTGCTTTCTATAAAGTGTGATAACGCCCAAGAATTGCTGGAAATAGCTACGATCTGCGTCCAAACAACACTGACATAGAAACTTCGTAATTTGGAATGTAGCTCACGGTCCACATGGGTATCACTGATCTAATTACAGTAACTTTCTCGTGATATGTGTCACATTTCACACATAGTAAAGTAAGTCTGTTGAATATATCGGTAAAACACCACTTACAGTGAGACACCTATATTTATGACCGAATAAGTCGAATGCGAACCAAGCTTTTTACTATACAAAAACTGTTTGTTTTAGTGAGCTGTACACTGTAAAAAAAAAAAAAAAAATTGTTGATTTTACAGTATAATACTGGCATCCCAGCTGCCAGTATTATACCGTAAAATTAACAGTAATAAACAGTAAAATAAGCCGTAATACGCTGCGCGCATGCGCGAGCGCTACAATTTTACGGTATAATACTGACAGCTGGGGTGCAAGTATTATACTGTAAAATCAAAAAAAAATTTTTTTTGCAGTGTAACCACCCCTCAAAGTTTGTACACGCTGTAGCAAATCACCCTGTATGCATCATATACCTCTTATAGACATGTTATATACAGGATGACTTTTAATATCCTACAACTTTTAACTGAAATAACTATCTTGAGTCGTTGCAGGTAGCAGTACAAACACTTTTTTTAATTGTAAAGAACGTGGAAAAGGAATTTAATGGATAAGGTTTCCAAAGTGGAGAGTCTTCAGAAGTGATACTGCAACTTATTCACAAAGTTGTCAGTAACAAAATCGAGCGTTTCTTTTTTTATTCTTGAAAATGAGTAAGTTGTGGAACTTTTGAAGCTAATAAGGTCTGTCGGCTTCTCCTTGTAAATCAAATCTTTCATATGACCCCAAAGATAGAAATCACATGGATTCATATCTGGTGAATAAGGTGGCCAATGCAATGCACTAGGATACCATTTGGGTATTGATAGGCGATAAGTCTGGGCTTAGGTCGGTTTCTGAATGTTGAAGACCACTTCCGTAGAAATAGTGTTGCATTTTCATCACAAAAATACCAATTTTTAACAATAAAAATATGATCTTCAGTTGAATAGGACGCTTTGGGAGACATTTTCAAAATTACGCGGAACTGTCACTAAACAATTGCCTTTTATGCCATCTCTCACTGCACGCAATCGTGCTGCCATCTAGTGAGGCTTTGATAAGTTATTTCAGTTTAAAGTTGTAGGTTAATTACCAACACCCTGTATATACGTTATACATGCGTCATAATATGACATGCCTGTAACTTGAACATATACGTCATGAAATGTCATATACGTCATATATGATTACAATGTCATATATGTATTATAATATGCTGCATATAAAAATATTTATTATAATATGTATTATAATAGGGTTGCTTGGCGGAGCCTAGAGGGCCGCTTTAACAAAGAAGTACCATAATATTTTTCCCTCACCCTTCAATTCTCTTTTCTCTTAGTAGTTAAATATTTTGTCGCTTGGAAAGAATAAATTTTAATATATTTTTCAAAATCATCAGTGTAAAAGAAAGTTTAGTTAATTAAGTTTCAAAATCCAGGAAGGAACAATGCCCCCCCCCACCCCCTCTCCTTTGTCGGCGTACATGTTTTATATGGCACTGAAAAAAAAACTACCTACCGTTAACACATTATTTATTTATTTATTTATTTATAGAATATTTATCTACATATAGTTATTTACCATCTAATAATTTACTAATATGTTTGGTTGCCTCCTCTACATCTAATAAATCGTTACTTTAATGTTTAGTAAGGGAAAAAATCGCTACTGCATTTCTACTCCGAAATTTATTTTCGCATCTTACAAAATTCTCCGAGAATTCTTTTTGTAGATGATGGAGTAAAAGCTTATGGCTGATGCGGAGGAGCAAAGATTTCATCATTTTGACGTCACTTGGCACGTGATGCAGTCGATCACGTTTGACGCAGACTGTTTGCCGAGGATGATGCAACAGTTTGTGTTGTGCCTTTGAGTACCGGGTTTTGACCTTTAGGATTTTTTGGTGGGTAGTAAATAAAATTAAATAAAAGACAGAAAAGTATTTATTCAGAATTAGAAATAGAAAATACATTTTACTTGATTTAGAAAAATGGCTGTAGTGGAAAGTGTATGGCGATATACAACATACAACTCCTAGATTATTTTAAGAAACTCCGCATCTCTTGTTAATTATTAAGTAAAAGTATAGCGTTATACGTATAGTTATAGCGTATAGCTATCGTATACCCAGTGCCTACTTAGAGATGAGTTCGGGATCATTTTTCAGAGCTCAAGCTTGACGATCGAAATCCGAGCCCAAAAATTTTGTGTCATCAGTGCCCGAGCGCGAAAATACGCAGTAGAAAATTGTTAATAATATTTAAAAATTGTTTCAATATTAATTTTTTGATTTAAAAATATTTTGTTGCACAGAAATAACTAGTAATCTTATAAAATAGAATTATCGAAGAAATTATTCAAAAGAATTAGAATTATTTTGAATTATCGATCTTAATCAGTCAAGTAAGCGAATTCTTTTGTGTGTCTCTGTAAACAAATGATAAATTCTGTCCGCTCCATAATCTATCGAAAGTCTGTTGTAGTGCACTTCAATGACTTCATTATGTTTGAAGTATCATAACCTCATTAAAATGCACTGGAAACGATTTTCCCCCATGATTATAATGTATTGGAATTCTTTTGTGCATCCTTGTCTATAAATGCCACTTATTATATACGCCTGATAAAGCATGTTGTAGTCCATCTCAGTGATGCATATCAACTCCATTAAGTTTGAAATATTTTAACATCAATAAAATGCACTGCAGACGACTTTTCCCATAGACCATAATGTAACGGAATTCCTTTCTGTGTCCTTGTAAATGGACTATAAATACTACTCGCTTCATTTTCAATACCAAACATATTATAGTATACCTCAATAACATGTAAAACTTTCATATTAATCCGAGTACATTTATGAGAGTAAAAGCACGGTGAGACAGACGGTAGGTAGACAAACCGAATTCATAAACACTTCTCAACTATGTTGAAAAGTGTTAAACATGACATTTTGACTGTTGCAAATTACTGTGTTTCCTTAAAATAGAAAAATAAAATAATGGATTTAACTTTAGTAGGCATTTAGAGAAGCCAGTGAAAATCATTTTCTTATTTTTATTTTATTTTATTTTATTTTATTTTATTTTATTTTGTAGTTTCATTAAGCACGCATTTTCTTCTTGGTACGTTGAGCTCTATATATAACAGGGGTTAAGAATCAGCTGTCTGAAGCATGAAAGGCAAATGAAGCTTGCAAGGCAAAAGTAAAAAAATAGTCCGTGTTGTCAATGTCAGATATTAGTATTCTCACTTACTATTATCCTAATTTATGCTTTTATAATTAAGCTATGCTTATCTAATTCATAAATAATTCACTAATCATGTAAGGGAATGGGATAGACAGTATGTTTTGCCATGAATGTGAGCTAAAATTATTGTCACTGTATCCTTCCGCGCTGACCGCTGGAAATCATGTTGGGCATTAGGGAGACAGATCTCCTGGTATGACGTCCTTTTTGAATTCGAAATAATTTCTACATATTGGAATTAAAAATTTAAAAACGTTAAATACTTCCAAATCCAAGGTTTTTTTTTTTTTTTTTTTTTTTTTTAACTAAACTAATAACAGACACACACACACATATATATATATATCGCTGGCGCCCGGCTATCAGAAAAGCACCAAAATTGTAGATACATAAGACATAAGCCTAATGATTAGCAATATATTATTATAATACCAGTTTTAAAAGATCAAGGTCGATTTCTGTCGCATATATTTAGATACTGATTTGTGAAATTATAAAATGTATATTTATTTTTAATTGCAAAATAATTAAAATTTCAGTGAATTATTTTACGTAATTACTTCGTAATCTTATTTGTTTTATTATGAAGAAAAGAAATAAGATTATGAAGATTAGTTCAGAAAAATATTTAGCGGATAAATTCGAAGTATAATTTTTCAACAAATTCCTGGGGAAGAAATGAGCATTTTAAAAAGTACGAAAACTAATTTCAAAAATATATTTAACCGGATAACTCCAGAATAGAAACTACTGCCAAGTTTCTGTAAAAAGAAACGTAATTCCTAAAAATTATCCTAGATTAAAGAACACCGAGATGAAGCTCACTAGCTTTAGCTTTTTTTACTCCCCCACCACGTGATAATCACGTCAACAAGATCGAAAATCACGTGAACAACTGACGTCACAACCGGAGTTCTCCAGGCTCCTCCGGCTATTCGTGATGCTTTTTCCGAAACTAGATTGCTTACGGATCTCCTACAGGAAAGACTCCAAACGTTTCCGACAGTAAAGAAGACAGCGATGTCGTGTTTCCTGACTTCGGTAACCTATTTAGTGCGTTATATGCTAATGAAGAAAACGTCAGATCAGATGCAATTGATTCCTCGAATTTAAAATGACAAAGAAGGTATCCGCACAAACCAGTCTGTAAAACAAAAGCAAAAGTGCAAGTAAATAAATGCAAATGCATTTGTTTTCTTCGGCGTATATTACGTAACACAGTGATGTCACATCACAAGTGCAGTAACGGATCGAATTATTTAGGGATAACCCTCCCCACAACACAAAAATTGATAAAACTAAATACAAAGATCTTTATGCTATGATAAATACAGGCATGACAGAGTTCTTCCTAAAGGAGGAATTCTACCTTTTTTAAAGCAATTTTGGACATTATCTGGATTGATGCAAAAATGCAAAGAAAATATTGGAGACATAGTCTCAGGGTGGTGATGGGGGAGGAAAGTCGGCTAAGTTTAATAATCAGTCATTTTGTTTACTCATCAAATCCTTAGGGTTTGTTTCTGAATTAGTGTAGGAAAGAGCCATCGAATCAAAAGTGAGCTTATATTATAAGCATCTGAAACTCTGATAATCGTGTAAATGAAGTTATTTAAAACGTATTTCCAGAGTGAAACTTTTTTTAGACTTAAAAAAGTAACGGAAGTTTTCGTAAGGTTCTTTTTGTAACATAGAATTTTGTCTTATTTATACAACACTTTTGGGTAAAAGATCAATTTGACGTGCATGTATTTAGTATGAAGAATTTTTTGCTTCTTTTGAAAGAAGGGGGAAAATCTTAACAGCCAAACCATCCAGGCAGGGCCTGATTATCAAAGGGGCACCACGAGGCATGTGCCCCGGGACCACATTTTCAGGGTGCCCCAAAATGCATTTTGTCCACTCTCTGAAGATACAAATTAATGCAAATTTCCATTTATAGTTCATAGAAGAAATGAAGTTTTCCCATTCATGTACACTAAAACTATCTCAGCGTTCTTCATTAACGACAATGAAATGTAATGTAAACTTCCAAATTCCGAGAAGAACGGATATTACACCAAACATATTTCATTCAACCCCTTAGGTTTAGAGTTTATAGTGCAGAAGATTTTAAATTTCGATAATTTTTTATTTTCTTTTTCATTATGTATACATAATATATCTTTTTTTCATAAAGCTATGGTTTAAATTTTAAAACAGCACATAAAACTGTTTGTCCTGTTTATGATGCAATTTTCCTGAGAAAGAGGCCCCAATAGGACTTGTGTGCACCCGGATACCCACATTGAGTTGATCAGGCCCTGCAACCAGCATAATATTTGTTTTGAAAAATTAATCACTCTATTTCACATAAGTTCAGCAGATATATTTGGATTTACACCTTCAGTAGACTGTCTTCCATTTTCTTTTTAGATTCAATGAACTTATGCATTTATAGTTAGGTTATTATTATTATTTTTAATACTTTCTAAGTTACGAAAAGGAAATAACAATCATACGCACAGTTATATTTCATTTTATTCTATAAATAACTGCTAAAATGAGTCTAAATTATAAGAGTTTAGCGTCATTATATAGATAAAACAAATTTTCCCCTTTTTTCCTATTTCCCACTTTCATGCCTGTATATAAAAGATTAACTTAAGAATAGCGCAAAGTAAGATAGCATAAATCCGGTTCAATACTTCAGAAAATAAGTCTACATCTTCATTGTACTATTGTAGATCCATGCTACAAACGCATTTACTGACAATGGTTAAAGCTGTTTCAAAGCTTCATAAGATATTTTTTTTTTATTTTTCATCTAAATTAATTAAAAAAAAAAAAAAACAGCAGCATCGATATACATGTTTTACCTACACAGGCCGCAGTATATGTAAGTAAACACACAGGCAGTGGCGGATCGAGCTCTACATTTAGAGAGGTGTCAAATCCCATCTAGATGGGGGTCATATCTTGGAAATGTTCTTAGTTTAAGTAGGGATGGTGTCATGACCTCCGTGAAACTCTCTGGATCTTCCCTTACGTTTATTAGGGATCAACTCTTTTAGTTGATCCTTTACAGTAGAATTTAGTAAAGAACAATGATGCAATATACTAAAACTATCCCTGATAATTTATATAAATAACACTGCAAGTGACGTCAAAATTCTTCCAGTAGAACTTTTTAAAAAGGGCATAATTTTTTAAAAAGATTAATCTTTCAAAATGTGTTCACCTGATTATACAACTTCCCCCATAATTCTATAACTATGCAACGTAAAACGATATGTCATGTACTAAAACGTTCCCTGAAAAATTATCTAACTAACAGTGCAAGTTCATCGAAATTCAATTAGCAAAATCTTTTTAAACAGACTAATATTTCATAATCGGGTTCATCTGATTATAGGCCTTACCCCAAAATTCTATAACTAAGCAACGTAGAACGATATCTTATATATTAAAACCTTCATGGAAATATTATTTAACTAACAGTGCACGTCCCATCAAAATCCATTCCGATGAATTCATGTTATAAGCAGCAGGGACGAAATTTCCATTTGCACTTTATATATATAGTAGAAGATAGATACATAGATAGATAGATGATTATCAAATTTAAATTTTTCTCGTGCCACAGAACTTGTCGTACGTGCCCTCTCGGGCACGCCTGTGATAGATTCGCTTGGCCTAGGAGGATAGAATGAGTCGTTTTATTCTTCTAGGTTATATGCTAATGAAGAAAACATTAAATGAAACTTATTCTCAGAATTTCGAACGATGGAGGGAGGTATCCGTGTAAACCAGTTTTTTTTTTTTTTTCAAAATGAAAGTGAAAGTACAGGTGGATGCAATCGCATATTTTCTCTTCGGGAATTTCCCGGTCATATATGAAATGATGCGTGATTGGCTTAGGCTTCACGGTAAATCTCCTGACAGGTAAAATTTTGCAACAAAGAAATTGCTATAATGAGAAATAGGTACGATTAAGTTTCCATCCGTTAAAGCTTGACTACGAAGAATTATGAAACCAAAATAATTATACATAAACTGCCAAGCATCCTGCAATATAAAATAAAAATTCCCTTATCATGATTCATAAACATTTATTTGGATTTTTTTTTTTAAATAAATTGTCATAGTTTTTGAAAAATGTTGCGTTAATCTGAATTCTAAGACCATGGAATTTAGAAAAGAAAAACAAAAAGAGACGGGTGACACATTATAGAAGTATAAAATAGTTTATTAAACAATACCATGCAAATTTCTTTTAAAAATTTTTACAATGTTGTTTAACAAAAAATCATATTACTTCTATGGAATGTAGAATTCAGTGCTTATATCCTGCAGACAATGGTTTAATAAAATAAGTTTACAGTGCTGTGGTTGGATTGTCTACTGCTACACGAAATTAGCTTACAACGGTCAAATTTTATCATTAATGATTAGGGCGCTGGTGTACTTGTAAAATGTACTGTATTCAAATTATGGTTCGAGCTTGAACTCTTGTGCCAGTATGGAATCCCAGATCTCGAATTGAAGATCTCAATATGTTTAGCCCTTCTGTGCAAAATATGACTGTAATGCCTCAAAATCAACTGAATAACATTGTATATCACGCAAAATGGCCATTTTAAACATTCTAGTTTCCAATTATTGGAATATGATCATAACAATTTGAAATACTTTTCTTGGAATGTCCTTCCATGGAAAAATTGTTATCCGTTATTGACTTATCTCATTTAATTCATTGAAAATTCCATGAAAACTTTTTTTAAAGTTGTTGTCGGGTTGTTTGTTTTATTTTTTGTTACGTGTGCCTTTTATTTAATTCTTTTAAGCGAAATATCTCTTTTCTCGCACTTGAACCTACAAAATAACGTATAAAAAGTTAAGGGCATTATTTCTGAGTAGTTGCAAAGAGATTATCATATATTCTAATACGAGCAAATCTTGTGGGTGGTTTTATATATATATATATATATATATATATATATATATATATATATGCAAAAATTATCTTAAAAACGGCTCTAACGATTTTGACGACATTTCGTATCCTACCGTTTTGGGACACCAGAAAACCATTGGGCTAGGTCACATGTTCGAGAAAATTCGATTAGTGGGTCATTTTGGGTCATGGTCTAGCTAATTGTATCTAAAAAACAGTTCAAACGATTTTGACGAAATTTTGTATCCGACCATTTTCGGGCACGAGAAGTCTATTGGGCTGGGTCACATGTTCGAGAACTTTCGATTAGTGGGTCATTTTTGGGTCAACGCGGGTCAAATTAATTTTATCTAAAAAACGGCTCTAACGATTTTGATTAAATTTTGTGTCCTACGAGTTTCGAGCACGATAAAAGCATTGGGCTAGGTCGCATGTCCGAGAAAATTCGATTAGTGGGTCATTTCTGGGCCATTGTGGGTCAAGATCTAAAAAGTGGCTCAATTTACACTAAATTTTGCATCCAATGGTTTTCGGGCACGAGAAGACTGTTGGGCTAGGTCACATGTTCGAGAAAATTCAGTTAGTGGGTCATTTTGGGTCATTTTGGGTCATGGTCAAGCTAATTGTATCTAAAAAACGGTTCAAACGATTTTGACGAAATTTTGTATCCAACTATTTTCGGGCACGAGAAGACTATTGGGCTGGGGTCACATGTTCGAGAACTTTCGATTAGTGGGTCATTTTTGGGTCAAAGCGGGTCAAATTAATTTTATCTAAAAAACGGCTCTAACGATTTTGATTAAATTTTGTATCCTACGAGTTCCGGGCACGCGAAAATCATTAGGCTAGGTCACATGTTCGAGAAAATTCGATTAGTGGGTCATTTCTGGGTCATTGTGGGTCAAGATCTAAAAATCGGTTCAATTTACACTAAAGTTTGCATCCTATGGTTTTCGGGCACGAGAAGACTGTTGGGCTAAGTCACATGTTCGAGAAAATTCAATTAGTGGGTCATTTTGGTCATGGGTCGTGATATTTGAACTCAAATATAATTTTGACCGAGCATAGCTCGGTCTTCCCTGCTCGTATTTTCTAAACAGAGAAAAACGCACCTTCGGCAGATTTACTTACTCTACAGCTTAATTTGCAGAAACAAATAGTATATGCCAGATTTTATCTAGTAGTAGTCAGACTGTAACCACCTACTACTACATTTGTAACTATTGCAAAAATCACATAAATTCTTCTGCATAACGACTAACTCATTCAAATATATAGGACCATTAGTGTAAACGCGCCCTTTCTTAGAATATGTGTTCGATTTTATAGTTTTAGTTTTGTACTTTCCTGAAGCATGTGCTGAAGCTGCCATAAAAACGCTTTATTTCCTCTAGCTCAATTCAATCCTTTTTTAATATGCTCCAAATGCAGATTTGTCGCCAAAGCAAAGGGTAGCAGGTTCTGTTTTAATGTTAATTCGGCTAGTAGGTTACATGTACAATTGGACGAAAAAAAATTGAAATGAACACCCCATACATTACATTTTCACCTTTAACTACTGTGACAAAAATTGGCGCATTAGTTACTGTGAGCGGTCTCTGAGCAGGGTATGTTTACCAAATAGGCCCGTGAAGCCCGTGCTTACCTACTGGAATACAAAGGGCACCCCAAATTTACTTTCCAAGTACTTGTTGTCCGTGCACTGCTCTTAGCACTGGCAAATACTGCAATTTGTAAAGAACAAAAGATATTTTGAAGTTCAAATATTGGGCTTCCATATTTGTGAAATCATTTGCAAAAATAATTTGTTATGTATAATTATGTATATTATAAAATAATTTGTCATAGATATATAGGTAGTTAGTTTCAGTTTAATATTAAAAGTGTCATTTACTCGAAATTTTAATGGCAAAATTTCAAGTTGATTACGAAAAATGGATTTAGTAAATGAAACAGAAATTAGTAGAGGAATAAGGGGCCCCTTTGTGTGACGTCGGGTTTACCCTACTTCAAAGTCTTCTTAAGCGGGCCCTGTCTCTGAAACCACTTGATATAATGATGAATAACTGGGTAATTTATGATATAATTAATAATTTATGGATAGATTAACTCATAAGATACTATTTCTGTACCAACATTTATGTAAATGACAACTATAATTAAAATTCACCTATTCAGAAATACTAGAGCTCCTAACAGAAAAAAAAAAAAATGCACTACTAGCTATAGTTAAAACTGAAAGTTAGGAGTTAAACTGTGAAAATTAAAAACAGCAGCGGTCGGAGGGACCGCTAACAGCAGTTAGGGTTAAACTTCAAATTGTCACAAAAATAAAATGCAAATAGCCAATCGACTGGAAATTATGTCTTTTTAGGTGCGTTCGTAATTATATAAATACGTAGCACCTATAGTCGTCGTTTGGTCCGTCCGTCTGTCCGTCCGTCTGTCTGTCTGTCCGTCTGTCCGCATATAACAACGCAAAAACTACCCAACCAAATGGTTTGCAATTTAAAATATATTATCTTTGCATAAATTTGTCGAGACATTTCAAATTTTATCAAAATCGAATCAAAACTTTAGGAGATATTAATAAAAATATTTATTAAGAAATTTGATTTTTTTTTTTTTTTAAATCGGTGCTTTTTTGTTATAGGAGCTTCCGATGGATGTTAAATCGTCAAGCGACCGAGATACTTATTTTATTACAGAAATTAATCTGCAGACGATATAATTCATTTCACAGAATTAATAATCATCAAGATCTGAATATTTATATAACTAGCTGATACATATATATCTGAATATTTATATAACTAGTTAAGATATTTGTATGAACAGTGTCATAAAATATATACTTAACTAGCTGTTTAACCCGTTCTACGCACGGGATATCATGAATTTAATTCTAAAACGTGCTACAATTTCCAACTTGTTTGAATTTATGTTATTAAATAAGTTTAAAAGTCGTTTCAATAGTGAAATTGTAACAAACTCTGAAATCTCCAATACGAACACCTAACTTTGACATCATGTTTGGCTTTTTCGGTGAATTTTACCTTAGGATATCAAATGGGAAGTGATTCGATCAAGTAGTTTAGGAAGGTTTAAAATCTGGAATACCTAATGCAGGATTCATTTGTAACCGTTGCAAAACAGATTGCCATACGGGTATAGTTTTTTAAACATAACTCAAAAACTACTTGGGGGAATGAGCTGTTATATTGGATTAACATATTTAAGGTTTCTAGAAAAGGATTTCTTAATATATATATATATATATTGTAAATATTTGTGTATATATATATGTTGCATATAAATTGTGTATATATATATGTTGCATATAAATTGTGTATATATATATGTAATATATATATATATATATATATTACAATTCTTTTTTTTTTTTTTTTTCAAAAATTAATTTAAAAAATTATGTTTTTTCGAAATAAATTTTTGAAAAAATTATGAACTGCAACCCATAAATTAAAGTAGGCCTTTGGAATCTGTTTAGCAACAATTATGAATGAATTTAGCATTAGGAGTTCCAAACTTTAAACTTTCGTAATTCCTAAGCTACTTGATCGATGACTTCCCATTTGAAAGTATACCTAAGATAAAATGTACCGAAAAATCCAACTATAATATCAAAATTAGGTGTTCAGTTCGTATTGAAAACGTCCGAGTTTGGTACAATTTCAGTATGAGAACTACCTCCTAAGCTTATTCTTTCTTAAACATAAATTGAAAGAAGACATTTCCAGGCGAATGACTATTACCGTTTCATTTTTGTGGGACAATTTGGGGATTAAAAATTTATAGTGATTTTTCCCCCCTTTTTCTTTCTTTTTTCTTTTTTTTTTTTTTTGGCCAACTATACATATATTCTGTCATTTATTCATATCTTTAAAAAAAAAAATATCGTTAATAGGCAAATTGTTAAAAATTACTATACGACTAATTATTTTCCAGTTGTTGAGTGACTTCTATGCAGCTATATTAACATTTCCTGTGTTAGATCATTTGTGACCGTCCAACAAATAATAAAAAAGACAGAAAATAAACAGATATGTACATTTGAGACAACTATGTTGCACGCAAGATACAAATGATAAAATTGTATACGCTACGCAGAGTTGTTAGAATATGAAATATTATGCTTCGGTTTCGTCAGCAATATACAAGTAAAAACTAGAATGAAAAATCGCGTGTTATATATCAATTATGGTACTTTTGTTAACTGATATTTAAAAGCAAAATAATCTACATTTATTTCCATTGCATATTATGATCTACAAAAATAGATATAGTTTAATCTAACTAAGGAAAAGACAAATTTTAATCTTATCTGGGTTACATATTTGACTGTTCATTTTTATAATTTTCTATTATTTTATTCGGGATTCTATTAATACAAAAGGGCAAAGGATACTCAATTGTAGACCATTCGAAAGATTATACCAATAAGATATTTGACAAAGGACAATAATCTGCAGATGACACAAAATCATTATTTGTAAAAGGACTTCCAAATTAGTTTGTAATAACTATTTTTTTTAGCCAATTGGATAAAATGAATAGTTTATCATAAGGACAATTAAATGATCATATTTTTCAAGAATGGAGAACAAAGAGCTAAATTAAAATAGTTCTTTTAATCGATCATATATCAGCGAGGGAAAAACCCCCATACAGAATGTTATAAAAAATTGTTTTACATTATTTTCGTTTAAAAATATAAAATCAAAACAGACCTGAGCGAGCGTAGCACCCCTGGTGTAATCTATCGAAAACAATGCCCCCTCCCCCAGTTCTAGACTAGTTTCGATAGATTTTTATTTAAAAATATAAAATCATACAAATTCAGGGTTGTACGCTGTTGAAGGCAGTTAGGCCCCAAACGTTTAAAATCATAACTATACAAATTGATTTAGGATATATTTACGGTTATTATCACGGGCCCGGGCAATGCCGGTTGGGCCACCTAATACAAAATAAAATAAACTTACAAGGAGACCGCCAAACATGATGCGCACAGATTTTGATGATTTTAAAGTATGTTGTAGGGATCATACCCCTAACTATTCAGGTCAAAGGTTTCCTTCAAATGGGCTTTAGTTTTCGAGAAATTTCGTTTTAAAGTAATGCATTTCAAATGCCATTACTTCGCGATCCTGGACATGGTCTCCGTGGTGCCGTGGTAGCGTTCGCGATTTGAGATCCGCAGATGGGTGTTCTGTCCTCTCCTGTGACTTTAATACTAAAATATTTATCATCATCGACATTTTTAGTTTATTAAATATGGAACTAATTGTGTTATACCTATCGCAAAAATAATCTAAACAAATTTCGCATTAAAAATCGCCTTTAAATAATTGTTTTAACAATATTGGAAGAATGTATAAATTAGCATATTATATATACTTTAAATACTTAAATTGTGATAAATATATTTAAAAATGCATTAAATTTGAAAAAGAAATTATTTCAAACGTGGTATTTGTCTGCAAAGGAAGCGAAACGAAATTGATAAAAAGAAAATTTTATTTATTCTGATATTACCGTAAAAGTCGTTGCAGACGATTTTTTTTCAGATATTTTTTATATGTATTGTAATTTACAAACGATTTTCCATTTCTAGTTGAATTTTTCTGCATCCACTTGTTAGACTGAAAAAAAAAAATAATTGTAATACATTATTTTTTATTTGTGCAAATCAAAAATGACGGTGAGTCAAGGAACTTTACAGTTAAATGTATTTAAATAACATAAAAAAAATATATATATAACTGGCTAAAACTTAGATATAATCGTTATTGCTTTAATATTTTATTACTCCTTTCAAGATATGTTTTTGTAATTAGTTAGTTTGGAATTTCATCAATAGAAATATTAATTTCAAAACTGCACACACAAAAAAAAAAAAAAAACGTAAATTTTTACGAAATATTCGAAAATGTAAATGGAATTTCTTAGAAAAATATCAAAAAGTTCAAAGATGCAGAATTCATAATTCTGCATACAACTTATAACGCGACAAATATATAAAATTTGTTAAAAAAGATAAAAGTCACAGGAGAGGACAGAACACCCATCTGCGGTTCTCAAATCGCGAACGCTACCACGGAACCACTGAAACCTTGCCCAGGATCGCGAAGTAATGGCATTTGAAATGCATGCTTAACTTTAAAACGAAATTTCTCGAAAACTGAAGCCCATTTGAAGGAAACCTTTGACCTGAATAGTTAGGGGTATGATCCCTACAACATACTTTAAAATCATCAAAATCTGTGCGCATCATGTTTGACGGTCTCCTTGTTAGACAATTCCAAAAAGAACTTATTTATACAGTTTCAAAATCTATAAATCCTTAAACAAAGACTAAGTTTAATTTTTTTTTCTTTTTTTAATGTTTTTCGAAGAACGTTCGTGTTTTTTTTTTTTTTATATATAAAAACCTATTAGATCTAGAGATCTGAAATTCCACGTGCTTATATAACTAATATCTCTTTAAAAATATCTAATGTAATAAATGTAACCATAACATTACACAAGATATACAGGAAAATACTTTTTTTAATGGTTCAGCAATTATTTTAAAAATTGTTCCTTTTAGAGAAAACTTAATGTTTCTTATTATTATTAGATGATCTATTTTTAATATCCATGCATTATTTAAATAAGTTATCCGCAATACAGAAAAGTGTACCTAATTCATCAGTCACAGACATTTAGACAGCAATAAGTAAAATTTAAACAGCCACACACAATAAAATTATGTATACATATCAAGTGTTTTTTCTTTTATTTATAAAATAAAATACATTTATTTTATGTGATTTTCCCCCCGTCTCTATCTTTCTGTAATTAAATTACATGATTTTTTATATACATCATGATAAAGCTGCTTTACTCGCATTCTTCAGATGTGATCTATGACTTTAAACTTTTACTACTAATTGTGAAGCCAATCTTTCTTTCCCTCTCTCATTTATTTCATTTTATTTTATTTTATTTTTAAAACGTAAGCATTGTTTTTACGTTAACAAATCTGACAAAATTTAAACACAGCTGCCCTCTTTTAATTGACACCCGCTTGTCCTCATGAATTTAACATTTTAACGAAGTTTATCGCATGGAAAATATTTTAATGTGCGAAATTAATTTAGGTGGTAAAGCGGATTATTATGCCAGGCAACTCCGCATTTAGTGGATTAAATAGAAATGGCGACGAAACTCGACGTCATTGATTCTTAAGAGTTTATAAGGTGGAGATGGTATCTATGCAAACCCGTTCGAAGAAGTGAAAACGAATCTGCTTATGTCGCAGTAGGATAACGTTGTATTTTTCACGAAACAGAGGATTGCGTTTTTTAGGGAGTGTAGTGGTATTTATTGTTTCTGGGAAATTTCGTAAATCATCATATGCCTATATTGTTTCTGTTGTCAACATCTCTTTTTCTACGCACTGCAACGAATCATTCGATCATTCGAAAGGTTTTTGAAGAGGCTTCTGACATTAGTACACTCACATTTCGTTAAAACATGTCTTTGATTAAAAATTGCTGTTAATTAAAAAATAAATCGGCATTGTTTTCATAAATGAAGATGAAAGGTCATTGTTGAACATCCTATAATGCGGTATTTTATTTTTGTGGCAACACTATTTTGATTTCCTCAAAATAGTGTTGCCACAAAAATAAAATACCGCATTATAGGATGTTCAACAATGATTATAAAAAATTAAATAGTACAAAAAAGATAAAGTATGATTTTTCCGCAAGAGTTTATTTTATATTTATGATTAAAAAGCGAAATTGAAATATTTAGAAGAAAAATACACAGCCGATTGGTCGAAGCAGTGATTTTTTACGTGTAGAATAAAAGGCATGCTTTGTTATGTTAGATTAAATCGTATTTTAAATGCATTTAATTTATTTTTCTTTGTTTTGTTTCTTTTAAGAAGCGGATGACGTCATCTTCTAATGCAGTTAAAATAACGATTGTTAATTTTTTCTCGTGCGTACCTTTTGCTATCTTCGATTAATTCATTAATAGAGCATTTAAAATTTATGACGTCATCAAGCCACGATTTTATTCGAATTGCAATGCATTTTATAAGTAGTTTACACATGTTTTATTTTCATATTTTATATTATGTATATCCATGATGGGTAGTATTACGGTGCCAACGATTAGTTTCTATTATTTGTAAAACTGATTTCTGAGTTTGAAGTAACATAAGATTAATCAAAAGCGATGCAGTAAAATAATTCACTTTTAATACAACAAAACATTCATGGCAGATGTTGCACATGCGTTATTTTAATAGCAACAACCAAATAAAAATACTAAATAGCTAACACTAAAACATGCAACTATACACTGGAATAATAAAAAATAATAATAATAATATTAATAAATAAAAAAATTGTTGATTTTACTGTGTTATTATACCGTAAAATCATTTTTTTTTTTTTTTGGCAGTGTAATCATGGATGCTATGGTTAATTCGCATCTATTAAATTTTCGTATTATATTTTCTAACTAGTTAGCCCAGTCTAGAAATATTTTGAATACGCTTTAATTTATATTATATAATATTGATATGCTTTAGGACGTTCAACACGTTTTATTTTTTTAATATTTCACGTAATCATCCAGATTGTCTCATCATAATTCATAAATATTAGGTACCATTTAATTCACCTCACGCTGATATGTTAAAATTTCGGTCTTCAAACCATGTTTTCAATCTGGTTTTCGAAGACTACTTTTACTTCTTCATTTCTATTACATGTTTAATGTAAAACTCTCAACATGTGACTATATCCTCTTTTGAAATTTTTTTCTTTGTTCATTTAGAATCCAAAATATTCGTGCTGTAAGAAACATTCGCCTAATGCATTTAGTGAATTGCGTGACTGTCGTTAGTTACGCACTGGGGAAGCTCGATTGTACTCAAAACTTGGAATGAGGATATCATTCACTGTTAACCATTGTAGCTATGGGTAGGAACGTATTAGCTATTTAATATAGCTTTATTCATTAGAAATAAAGGTTTTTAACCTCGCCAACTATTCCTTAAAAAAGTCTTATCTAGGACCTATTAACCCTTTCCGGCGCGGAATAAATCTGTTTGTAAAATAATGAAATAATGGACTGACACCAGATTTTACAAACGATTTCCTTAGAAAAGAATAACTTGTTGATTTTCCCTTACTTTATAAAAGGAAAATTTTAATTAAATATTCTTGGTGCCGTTTGTCAGTTTTGGAATTAAAATTAGGTGTCCTTTTTTGTGACCACCGCCCGCTAAAGGCTAAAGGGTTAACCCTTAAGGCTGTTAGTCAGTCAACTTCCGAATTCCCCTCGCTAATGTTAAACAGATGGACGTAGAATGCATTCGTATATTTAAAATATCTCCTCGGGAAATTAATATTTTTAACTTCTTTTTTCTGTGTACACTTCTTACAGGATCTCTCTCTTTTTTTTTTCCTTAGTTGTCAAAATATTTCTAAAATCTATGGTTACTTTAATATTTTATGTGTTAAAAGCTGCCGAACTGTGTGTAAGATTTTAACACTTCATATAAAATTAAGTATACATTTTAGAAATATTTTGACAACTAAGAAAAAAAGAGACATCCTGTAAGAAGTGTACACAGAAAAAAGAAGTTAAAAATATTAATTACCCGAAGAGATATTTTAAATATACGAAAGCATTCTACGTCCATCGTTTTAACATTAGTGAGGGGAATTCGGAAGTTGACTGACTAACAGCCTTAAGAGTAATTCCATTTAAGAGTCACCCAGGCTGTGATTAAATGGTAAACAGATTCATGTGATTTTATTTTCTCAGTGAGATGACCATTAGAAAGAAAGAAGTCCAGAATATTAATGCTATGGGACCATTGGTTTTGATTTGGTGGGGGGGTCAAAATTCAGTGCCCCGCCTGAAAAGTTCAAATTTTATGTTTTGCATTATTTCTCACAGTATGCATTGAAGTTATCCCACAAAACAAATCACATGGCTGTATTATATAAGGTTGGCCCTTTGCTATTCAAGAATAAAAATTATGGGATATGTGTAATGCAGTGAGCTAGATGGCCACAAAATTTAATTTTTTTCGAAATTTCACTATAGTTTTGACACATGTAGCTCTTTGCATTGAAATCATCCCATCATTTTTAACTGTTGTATGCTTCTTTATGGGGAAATGAAACACAGAAAAGTAGGCCTCACCACGGGCAAACTTTAATGCATTCCAAAATTTTATGCCAAATTTCCAAAAAAACTTATTTTTTCCTATTTTAAGTGGGGTATACCAGACATGTATTAAAGTCAGAAGCCTGTAAAATAATAATAGAAATGTAGAATAGCTATTCACCTTTCAAAATCACCAAACAGAATCATGGGCACTAAAGCAGTTTACATAGGGTAATGAAAATCGTATTGTAATATAAATTAGGAACTACGTTTCCCACGATCATAGCCTTCAATCATTGCCAAGAATAAAAACACTTCACAATTATTTCTAAAATGCATATATTTTTTATTTT
Organism: Maratus michaelseni; assembly: GCA_963931845.1. Taxonomy (NCBI): domain Eukaryota; kingdom Metazoa; phylum Arthropoda; class Arachnida; order Araneae; family Salticidae; genus Maratus; species Maratus michaelseni. The sequence continues at coordinate 73,124,791 of OZ007598.1, forward strand.
AACATGAATTTCCACATGTACAACAATAAATATTTTTAATATGCTTTTGTTACAGGCATTGAAGATGTTTTAACCCTTTAACGGATAAAGCACTTGAATTGCCAAAATGTTGAAATAAATGATTGACACCGGAAATTATGAACAAATTTATTTGTATATTTATATACAAATTTGAGAAATATATATTTCTCAAATAGACCCCCCCATGGAGTTGCAACTTATCACATTAAATTTTGCACCTTTTTTTATGAAACTTTGCAATTGGAAGTATGTGCCTAGGCAATATTTAAGGAGATAGCCTATTGTTTCGATATTTATGAATCACACTGTATATATTTGTTTAATAAGATACTTTTATTTTCGGAACCGGTTTCGAAAGTAAAATTATCCTCATGAAAAAAAAAAAACCTACAAACAAAATCAAAAATGTAAAAAAGGGCCTGCATAGAGATCGACATCAGCTATCCAATGAAAAAAAAATCATTTAAAAATATTGAAATGCGAACGATATATTGTAAAAAACTATCTCCCGTTAGGATTAACATTAGCGAGCGGGTGTTTTCGCGTGAGTGAAGTAGTCCCTTTTAACTGCTGTGACAGGAATTGTCGCATAACTTTTTTGAGCGGTTTCTGAGAGCGCTTGATCGAAATACGAAGAAAAAGCTCAATTAATCCTTAACTGCTGTTAGCAGTTATAGACAGCAGCTTTTTGCAATCAGTTTAACTTCTAATTTTTAGTTTAACTCTAAGATATAGTAAAATTATATTTCCTTTGGAGCCCTAGCTGCCCTACCGCTAGAGACTTCTGAATAGATGAATTTTAATTGTTTATAATAGCTCAGTACATAAAGTTTTGAACAGAAATAATATCCTCTGAGTTAATCGAGTCTTTTATTCATCTTTCGATCAAGCGGTCTCAGAGACCGCTCACAGTAGTTATGCGTCAATTTCTGTCACAGCAGTTACGGGCTAACTCATAGGATAACTCTTTCTGTACGAAACTTTATGCACAGAGCTATTAGAATTAAAATTCATCTATTCAGAAGCCTCTTAAGCGATAGTACTAAGGCTCCAAACAAATAAAATTTCACTGGTATCTATAGTTAAACTGAAAATTACAAATTAAAATTTATAAAATCAGCGGTCTATGAGATAGCTACATTGCAAAAAAATATTTTTTGATTTTACGGTATAATACTGGCAGCTGAGATGCCAGTATTATACCGTAAAATCAACATTTTTTTTTTTTTTTTCACTGTAGCAGTTAATCGTTAAAATGGATTCTACGTTTTGAAGTCATTCAAAAATCAGTACAAGTATAGTCCTGGGGGGAAAACCCCGCATTACCGCCTATGCTAACTCTGGTGCAAATAATTTTAAAATAATATGACTGCATGGTACCAATCGATTTGTAATAACCAAGGTCTGTAATTAATGCTTAGGGGTTCGTTTACAGATAGAAATTGTAACATACTTGAAAGATTTCAATACTAACCTCTAATTTTGACATCATATTTATATTCTTCGGTACATTTTACCACAGATATGCATTTTACCCCCGGATGCCGAACGGGAAGTCATTTGGTCAAGTAGTTTAGGAGTTATGCAGGTTTAAAGTTTTACCCATATTTCGATAGTTTTGTTTTCTGGAAAATCAACTCATTTTTAGTAACGTTAAATAATTTAAAAAAAAAAATAAAGGAAAAGATAAAAATAAAAAAATAAAACTAGGATTACAGACGGGTAACTATTGCATTTTGTATTTTTATTTCTTGTCAAACGATCAACTTGTAGTTTAACTACTGCCAAAACTTTTTTTTTTAAATATTGAAATCGTTTCAGTAGTTCTGGCGAGAAAGATACTACAATATCAGCTGTTTTCAAAGTATTTTGCAAGTGTTGTTGCCAATATAAATACTAGCTGCATTATACGCTGTAAGAATTGATCCTTCAAATGTATTTTACATCGTTCGGGTGAAACATTGCGAATTTTAAAAGAGAAAAGGAAATTGTTTTGAAGTATTAATCACTGTTAAATAATATCGTGTTAGGAGAGGGCTTAAAGGGAAAAAAAAAGGATTAATTAACTCTCCTTACAATGCAAGATATCTGAGTTTGAAATAATTGCATAGGCATCCTGTTTAATCTTCACTAAACCGAACTCGCTAATTGTAACTGTGGATTTGTGATGTTTGTGGATAACGAACGTGGTGACCACTGGGTTGAATTTGTATTTACATATTTTGAAAAAATAGATTAATAAATATTTGTTTATGCTAAAATTCAAGCAATTTATGTATCCACCGTTGTTAATAATTGATTACACGATTTTTTTTTTTCTTCTCAGATGTTTTCCCATATACATCTGAAACTCTTTCACGAAAATAAAAATAAAAATAAAGAAAAAAAATAAAGAAAAGAAAAAGAAGGCGGAGAAGTGTAGGAGTAGTATTAGGCGAGACGGGGGGGGGGGGGGGGGATGTTTACTTTATCTTTACACATATTGTGAAATATTTAATTAATTATTATTTATTATGTTTTCCTATAATAGTAAAATTAGTTGATTGATTGCACTGTTGTTATAGAACTTGCATGAATATTAATAAAAATTCTAGAAGAAACAATTAAAAGTACTTAAAACGAAGTTTCAAATATTTGTTATACCTTACGTGACTGTAAGAAGCCAGATGAAGCTTTACTCTTGGCCAATCGCCAAAACTTTTGCAGGAATCAGCATCTGACAATCAGCTGACCCATTATACATTGCAGGATCTTTTGAATTCCGTCAGATAGAATTCACACTTTAATGAGGTTACACGGTCAAAAGTTTAATTATTTTCTAAGTATTCGTTTAATTCTAAAGTATTGACTTTACAGTCGCTGTTAATTAGTATAATTTGCTTCGACATTTACATACCATCCGCATTTTATGTTGGGACAATGATAATCTCCTATCATTGATAGGGTTGCTAGGTGTCCCGATTTACGCGGGGCACATCACGATTTTCATGGATTCCAAGACCCGTCCTGCATAACCATGGATTCCTGCGATTTTTCACTGATCAGATGAAAATTTTCCGAATTTTCATGATGCACAATATTAATTTTTCGCTTGTTTCATACTTTTCTCTGCTCTGCTCTGAGCTCTTAAAAGAAAATGAATATTTAAGTAAACTATGCAAAACTTTTTTGATTTATCAAGACCAAATTTTCATATGTATTGTATTTTCATAGGTATCAATCCAGAACTTTTGTGACAGATTGTAAAGATTATATTTCCTAAAGAGACTTAAATATGATTTGTGGTTAAATAAAACTCTACTATATTCACATTAATTTTTTATCAGACTATGGAGAAAGATTGTATTGTATTTGTATTTGAACTTGAACAATATATAATATATGGTTGTTTGCCTGACCATACTTCAGAGCTTTAACTTTCCCAAAAATGTACCTATATTGCATTCTCTTTTCGGGGATTATCATTTTTTTCCCTTTAAGGTAGGATTCCGTTACAGACAAATTCCATGTTTACAGGTTTTTCCGCATGATGCAAGAAAACTGTATTAAATTTGGATGTCCCCATTTATAGGCGGTCTTTTCACTTTTCTCACATGCCTGTTCCGCTTTTTTGCCATACTTGATCTCACAACACCCACTGTCATTGACAATCAATGACAGCGATCACTAACTATTTAGATTCCAAACTAATCACTGTTCATTCTATAATTTGTTTCGACATATAATTACTGTACTGGCTAAATCTTGCAAGAGTATTCATTGTTTAACACTGACTATTTATATGCTAAAGTAATGATTTTATAGTCACTGTTATAGCATAATTTGTTTCTATATTTACATGCCATTCAGATTAGATCTTGGAACACAGTACATACCCCCCCTCCCCCCCAAGACAATGAGTTCAATGATTTTGCATATCATTAATTATTAAGATTTGTTGATCTACAAGGTGTCCGAAAAGGACATATTTCAAAATTATGTAAAACAAAAACTAGATAGTATAGAAACAAAATATGTTTACTAACTTAAAATAGAAGTACAAAAGCTAATACATCTCGATGTGAGATCCCTTGGTTACGTGTAGTAGCTATGTCCAAGAGATACTCGATTTCATTCCGTGTATTTGAAAGCATCTGGGGAGTTATGGAAGGAACAACAGCTGTGATACGCTGCTTCAGTTCCTGCAATTTAGTACAAGGCGTCTGATACACACAATCCTTCACATAATTCCACATGAAAAAATCCACCGGCGTCAAATCTGGAGATCAATGAAGCCAAGGAATCGGATCACCACGAATTATTTCTAAGTATTCGTTTAATTCTAAAGTATTGACTTTACAGTCGTCGTTAATTATTATAATTTGCTTCGACATTTACATAGCATCCCCATTTTATATTGGGACAATGATAATTCCCTATCATTGATAGGGTTGCCATCTGTCCCGATTTATGCGGGGCACATCACGATTTTCATGGATTCCAAGACCCGTCCTGCATAACCATGGACTCCTGCGATTTTTCATGGACCCGCATCACATCTGGACATTCTATCTTTTGAGGAAAATTATAGAAATAACAATGCTGCGAAAAAAAAAAACTTTCGGAAGCATGTTATTAATACGTGACATCGAAAAACCATTACTGTTCTTAGCTTTCTTTTTTTTTTTCTTCTTTTTTTTTTATAATTTCGTAATGTGTCTAATAATTCTCGGACACCCTGTATATATATAGACCATCTATATGGGAGAAGGCAGTTTAGGTGGAGAGATTTTAAGGATATATGAGCCATATCGATGTTATTTCTTCTTCACTCCTCAAACAATCATTTGAAAACTTGGAGAAGCAAAACCGTCTAGAACAGAATTAAAGGAGTAAAATGCAATAATTTTGAGTGACTCAGCTATTATGTCACCAAGGGCTCTTTCGGTAACTGCATTTTATAACCAGAAAAATCTTGGCATCCGAAAAAAACTCTTCAGTTATAATAAAATTTATCAACAATAAAAAGAGTCTAGCTAGATGAATGGAAATTAAACCATAAGGTAAATTTTTTAAATCGTGAAAATCGGTCAAGCTTCGAATGTTATTGGTACTGTTGACAGATATGCATGACACAATATTGAATTCAGGGAAACAGTATTGAATTCCTGCAGAGGATTCTCCTTTTCCACTTACCACAATCACATAAGGATTTGTGACATTTATAATATTATATGGTCGATTTCAACCTCAGAGGAATAATCTACATTATTGTATGGGTCTAAGATTTCAACCCTATTTTCCCGAATAAAGAATATATGCCTTCTTCTTCTCTATACGTGGAGTATCCATTACAAAACAGGCGTTTAACTCAAAATTCTTTCTCATTCTAAGTGGATTCAACCAAGTGGATCAACTAGTTAAAATCTAAAGATCTGGCGTCAGTGATGAATTCAGAACCAAAGAAAAAATTTTGCTCCTCTGTAAGAAATATCGGATCCCGAAAGTTAAAATTTCCCTCTCCAAAAGTACAGGATATATTATTCTAATTACGATTGTAATCTACTCTTTAGAAGTGTAGAAATGCCTACCCGGGTAAAAAGATCTAAATTTAATAAAATTTAGTGCAATAATAATAATAATAATAATAATAAAATTGCTTGGATATTAATTAAAAAAAGAATTGTGAATACATTTGACTACTCGGTAGAGTTGCTAAAAAATTGGCAGCTTTTGAGGGGCGGGAATTTTAGGTAAACAAAACTAGTCATTTTTTAATTTGAAATTTTTATTTTTAAGAAATTTCAAGCACTACTCTGAGAAGTTTAAGAAAAAAATTTCATTATGAATTCACAACTTATGATTTTGCTCTCTAAGTTTTTATCATTTAATAAAACTCATTAGATTTACAACAAAGGCAGCTGGCTGTGAATTGGTAAGAATTTGAATGTTTTTTTATAAATTAAACTTGTTTATTGTTTGTTAGCTGGACATATCTACTATTCAGCCAAACTCTATATTAATTTTATTTCGAGTTGCATTGTATTTTTGCATTGATTTCTTTTAGTTTTGTTCATTTTCTTTTTTGCTTGCATTGGCTGATTCGGAAACACCCGTGTTCTTTCTCACACAGGGCACAGAGTAAAGAAGAGAGCCAAGTTGAGTTACTCTTGCAGTTACAGTTAAAAAAGCAAAAATTGAAAACATTAAAATATTTTAAAGTAATAAATTTAAAATGTACATGCCTAAAATTTTCTGAAACCTCCCGGGAACTTTTAAAATTTCCCTCCCAAAAAACCCGGTTTATTCCCGGAAATAAACTCGTTTTTTTTCCAGCCGTTCCTTTGCAAGTCTAACTGGGGGCGATTACTATGGTTATTGGTGATGTAAAAAACATTAAGGAATGTTGCTGACATATCATTAACATTTCTTAAGGTTATTCTAAAAGAGGGTGAAAGTGACTAGATAGTATACTAAATACAGGGGGTGGACAAAATAATACGAACACTCATGAAAAATGGTGAAAAGAGCAATATCTAGAAAAATACATGAGGAATTAACCTGAAACTGCAGGTGTGTAAACAGTATAGTATAAGTTATATATTTCTGTGAAGATGTTTTCCCGAACGCCCATAGGGGACTGTCAACAAATTGAAAAAGGACGAATATCTTTTGGATAACCCTGTAAAAACTAATGTAGCAAAAGCGTTCAAACTCGAGATTATTAATAAGTTGCTTATTTTAATATACTGTGTTCATTTTTATGAGGATAGCATGTATACTCGTAGAGAAATTAAGGTTTTTATAAAAACAGTCCCAAATTTCGATTAGTTTTTTGCTTATAATTTGCAAAGTTTTTAATATGAAAAAAGTTATTTTCAGAAAATATGACAAACAACATTGTACTTAATACTCTGCAATCAGAATTAAAAAAAAATAATAATTGGATGAAAAATGAGCAGGTTTACTAAAAAATGTTTCACTGCGCATGCGTGAATGCAATCAAAATATAATATGCATAATGTATTAGCTAAGTATATAGAGCAACTTTTGTGAAAGTCTCAAAATCATAGCTTGAAAATTCTGTAAATTATCGTCGATAGAATAAGCTCGAAATCCGTTGTTCCCGAAAGGAAGCAAAAATATGAGGGGTTGTATCCAAATATAGTATAAAGTATAAATATAAAGTAGTACGTGCCAAATATAAAGTAGTACGTGCAATATTGTGTACGCTATCTTGGCACGAAACAGATATTTGATATCTCATCTTTTTGGGAACAACGGATTTCGAGCTTATTCTACCGACGATAATTTACAGAATTTTCAAGCTATGATTTTCAGACTTTCACAAAAGTTGCTCTATATACTTAGCTAATACATTATGCATATTATATTTTGATTGCATTCGCGCATGCGCAGTGAAACATCTTTTAGTAAACCTGCTCATTTTCATCCAATTTTTATTATTTTTTAATTCTGATTGCAGAGTATCAAGTACAATGTTGTTTGTCATATTTTTTGAAAAAAACTTTTTTTTATATTAAAAACTGTGCAAATTATAAGCAAAAAACTAATCGAAATTTGGGACTGTTTTTATAAAAACCTTAATTTTTCTACGAGTATACATGCTATCCTCATAAAAATGAACACAGTATATTAAAATAAGCAACTTATTAATAATCTCGAGTTTGAACGCTTTTGCTACATTAGTTTTTACAGGGTTATCCAAAAGATATTCGTCCTTTTTCAATTTGTTGACAGTCCCCTATGGGCTTTCGGGAAAACATCTTCACGGAAATATATAACTTATACTATACTGTTTACACACCTGCAGTTTCAGGTTAATTCCTCATGTATTTTTCTAGATATTGCTCTTTTCATGAGTGTTCGTATTATTTTGTCCACCCCCTGTAGTTTGATAAACATTATTACATTATTCAAATAGACAATATTGCATAAACTACCATGACTGAGTTCTTCAATCTTTCAAACTATGTGTATATATTCTCATCGTTGAAATCCAATAAGAAATCCAATCCATGTCATTTTTACAATGGAACTGACTTTTCAAAATGTCGATAGAGGTGATGAGTTTGAAATCATAATACCAGAAACTATCAGAGCTCTATCACTGAACTGAAAACTGTTCAAAAGACATTAAACCTGTCCTAAAAATTTTCGTCCTAAGTCGATATCCACGATTGAAAAATTCGTTGATGTGACATCAATATAAAATATGCAGTTGAAAAACTATTGCTGATATGCAAAGTATCCTGAAAAAGATTTGTTTCTAAGATATATAAAAAACTTCTCTTAATGATATCTGCGCCTCAATTTTTATTATAAAATATTTAAACTAATTTTTTTCTTTTGTCATATAACTTCATACACATTATCACATACATATCAATTACATTACTTAAATTAAAGTTTTATATAGCGATATAATCTTTTTAGTAATCCAACATCGGCTAATGCAACAATCCGCTGCCAGTTTAAAACTTTTATTTTGAGAATTAATTGTAAGCATTTTAGAAGGAGATTCGATGACAAAGAAATACATTAGTATCGATAACAAGATCATGATAACACTTGATATTTATAAGGTGTCACTTGAAATTGATGTCGTTCTGAAGAACATCTTTTAAAAAAATCCCATTAAATATCATGAGAGTAAAAAATGTTACTTTTATGAATATATATTAAATATAGTTGTAAAAAAGAAAGAGAATAATATATGTAATTTTCATTATTAAATTTTATAAATTTATATAACATTGAACAATTTCTAGTATAGCGGACACTTAAATTTAAACTGTCTTTATTCTAAAAGTTCTAAAAACTAGTTCTATAAGATGTAAATAAAATTTTGCAGTAGATGATTCATTATTAATACTTTCTTAAACATTCAAGATGCATACTTTATACAATTTAAAGTTGTTGTTTTTTAATCTTCTAGAACATGTTTTTTTATTTACTCTCAGAAGGAAATCAATACCATTTATGTTGAACATATTATTTGGTTTAAGCTTTAAGGGGGTTTCTCAGCCAGCTCCCCAATTCCCCTCGCCAATGTTAAACTTATGGGCGAAGAATGCATTCGTATATTTAAAATATCTCCTCAAGACATTAGTAATTTTAATTTCTTGTTTTTGTGTACTTCTTAAAGGATATCTCTTTTTTGTCGTAGTTGTCAAAATATTTCTAAAATATGTTTTTAATTTAATATTTTATGTGTTAAAAGCTGAAGAGCTGCGAGTAAGATTTTAGCACTTCAGATAAAATTAAATATATATTTTAGAAATATTTTAACAACTAAAAAGAAAAAAAAAAACAGAAATACTTTAAGAGTACACTCTTCTTAAAGGATGTCTCTATTTTCTTAAGTTATCAAAATATTTCCAAAATATAAAGTTAATGGGGAGCTGACTGACTAACAGCCTTAACTCGTACAATGCGGAAGATTTCCATCTGAATGGCAGTAACTATATTTACACCAGGAGTGCCTGTCGGAATAATATAGGTAAACTAAGATCATATGAAACAAGGATAGATTTATTGCGGAAAGAGAGCTGACAAGTGTCCAAAAGCTCACGTTTCTTGAACTCCATCTACATAATTAAGAAACGAAAAAAGAAATAGTTTGTGATGACATTTCTTATAAAACTTTCAATGAATCATGTAATGAAAACGGGCTGTCACTATGGTCTGGAATCTATTAACGAATCAACAAAATGCAGCTTATGCTTTCTTGGATTTAAAAAAATGATTACGATGAACTTTATAGCTTCAGTTGGTTAGGTTAGGGAAAATCAAAAGAGGTTTTGAATAATATTAATCAGAATCTGAGAGTTGTTGATTTAACCGTTTATAATTTTTCTCTTAAATAACACTACATAAAAAGAGACGTTGGAAAAAAGCCTTTAAAATTTCTAAAAAGGACCTCGTGAGCTTACACTAGTCACGCGAAGAAACTCGCAAACTAAAGTTAACTCGGGAGAAGGCGCGCATACACACGGTAGGAATGGTTTTTACTTAGTCACCAATAAATACAAATAATCATCGTCACCTTAATCAGTCGGTGAAAATGTTTACAAATACTGCGATAAAGTAAGTAGAAGATTACTTTTAGTAAAATAGTGATGACAACTGTAAAAACCGTAAGCACCCTGGATATATCATACCCGGCGCGACTATTCCATTGCTAGAAGGAACAGCAACTATCTTAATAGATTTTCACGTCCCTTGAGCTTTGGTAAAGCAAGTGCGGGTTGGAAAAACCTGACTTGAGGCTTGAGGCCTAGGACCCGGCTCCCTTTTGGGTGTCCGGCTCCGAAGCTGTTGTACTCAGGTGTAAATGTGGTGGACTCCCAAGAGGGTGGGAACCACCGCAAATCGCAGCGACCTACACTGTAAAAAAAAAGGAAGAAAAAACTGCAAAAAAGGCTGTTAATATTTCACCTAGCAATCAAACACAGCTCTTTCGTTAATTTACAGTGATTACAGCTGTATAGATAGCGACATCTGTCGGCGTTGTTGTCATTATCTCAAACGAGGGGAATAAACACATTTAGGTCAGCGGCAGGTGCAGTCCAATAATGAAGTGACGCTTCGATTCTACGAGAAATGAAAGTTGTAACAATTACACCTGATAATGGATTACAAACATATTTCAAAGAGTATAAGTAAGTTTTATCTTTGTTTTCTTATATTATTGTTTTAATAATATCATATAAATTCTGTTATATATTTATACGATACTAATTTTGTTTTTAAACCACGTGTATATCACGGCAGGAACTTTCACGTCATTTGTCTAAAATAAATATTTTGTTTTAAATCGTAAAAATAGATGATTTTGCTTAGGGGATGTTGTTTTGTTGGGGATGTTGTTTTTTACTTTACCTCAGTATGTTCTTCTAGAACTTTGTTATTATTACGTATAATTTGAGTTTAAGTATCACAGGGAAACTTTATGCAAGCATTTTTTTTTTTTTTAAACAAGATCCCTGTTTTTAGCTATGCCTTATTACGCTATTATATATTTTTCAAAACTCCAGTTTATACGTTCGCATTCGAATATACTTTCTAAATCCTATAAATATTTTACCAGCTACAGTTTTCGGTTCACTTTGGACAGTAATTTAAGTATTTTTATTTATTTAATATATTTAGCCGATATTTCGAAGAGTGATTTATTTTCCATTTTCAAATCATTTATTATGAGCACTATTTTATCAATTCCTAAAATATTCCTTGTTTGTTTACTGTCGCAGCAGTAATTTGCAGCAACTCGTTTAATGTTTTTGTCCATTATCTATTTATTTTTTACGCTTAATTTTAAAGTTTTTATGTGAACAGATTTTTTTTTATTATTATTTTATTCTACGTTTCTTGAACTCATAAGTGTTTTTTTTTTTTCTCCCCGTGTTCATTTTTCAATCAGACCTGATATTTATGGAATTAAATGTAAACTTATAAAATTATCTTAGCATCAAATAAGTTTTTTATCAATATAAAGTTTCCATATCAGCAAGTTGCGTACAATAAGGTCTTGTTATTAATTATATATGAATGATAGTTTAAATATCAGAAAGTTTTGCATGTTCGTGTTGAGGGGTGGAGGAAATAGTGGCTACATTGAATAAACAAAAATATTTAAATAGATACAAAAAATAACCCTAAATTTGTTGGAGGAAAATATATATATATATGCATGATTTAAATTAGTGGGTATTTTCAAATACAAACGAACGGTCAAACAAAGTCCTGTAAAGAAATACTGAATAATTAATTAAAAGCTAGATAAAGTAAAATCTTCCTTTGTTATGATTTATTGAAAAAACATTTTATCTCTATAGGCAAATGACTAAAATTTTTGTGGGTGATATACTTGACCAAAAACCGAAATTTGTATCGTATATATGTATAACAGAATCTATTATATAATAATGATATTAAAATAATGATATGAGTAAACAAAAAGGTAATACTTAGTGCCCAAAGTCTTTGAAATATGTCTCAGGTTAAAATAAGAAAAAAAAAACAATACACGGAGAGGGAGGGGGGGGGTAAAATATCAACAACAAATGCTATAAGTTTTACAGTGATTCTGTTAAAATTGCATTAAAATTAACAGCAAAAACGGCTGTAAAATTAACAAATCTACTGTAAAATAAAAAAAACTGAACTGCTGTAAAATTAACCGCAAAAAATGCTGTGAATTTACAAAAGTGCTGTTTATCCATGAAAAACAAAACTGCTGTAAATTCACAGCAAAATATGCTGGCACCCATATTGCCAGCATTTTTTGCTGTAAAAATACTGTGATTTTTTTTACAGTGTATGTCATCATTTCACTTGGGAAAATTCATTTTTTCACTTGGTGGTCAGCAAGCGGTGGCCCCCCGCCGCCATAGAGGACATAGGAACTCTCCTGGTCGTGCTCGTTAAAAGTTCTTCAGAACTTGGGCACGGCGGTTGACATGCCTGACGGGCGCCTGGTGGTGCAACTCAATTTTTATACCCGGCGCGACTGTTTCCGGGTTAATCCTATGGAAGCGTTTTTTCAAATTTTTCGTTTGCATTTCAATATTTTTAAATGACTTTTTTGCATATTATGTCTGAGATCAATCTCTAACGTTGTGTGATTGTATTTTTTAGATTTTGGTTGCATATTTTTTGTTATATAAAGTTACTTTAACTTTCAAAATCTATTTCGAAAGTGAAAGTAGCTTACAAAATGTTTTAACAAAGAAAAATTATAATTTAAAAAAAAATGCACATTAGTATTATTAACATAAACGGAAATGAATATATATTAAACTAATTAATTTAATTTCAGAAGTATTTCCTTCTCTTTATATCCACCAATAATTTCTTAAAACGTAGATTTACATTTACTGCAATATTTACCTGTTTGCATTTATCTACTTACACCGCTTTCTTTTCCCGTGAGATAGACAGAACTTTTGTTCCAAGAAAGCAGTGTTACTGAACTTTCGTAAACTTATCCAAGCCTATAAATTTTCGCGTAAGATGCATCCATTCAGTGCAAAAAAATGGAAAGCTAAATGTTAATCTTTACACTGACACAGAAACACACATGCACCACTGCACCAGATTCAGCAGGCTTCAAAAATACATCATCATCGTGTCTATCATCAAAGAACAAATACTCAAATAATGTTATTATTAAACGGTTCAAGTTAGCAAGATAAATAGTAAATGATAAAGCAATGAACGCTAGACAGCTAGACATAGGAACTACATAATAAGATGGCAGTGAATGCTTTCGTGTTCTAACATCTATTATTTGGTAAAAACTCAGCTAGAGAGAAAAAGAGCTTAACTTTAAAGGGATATAACAAACTGAAGGCAAAAGAAGATTAATGCTCCATCTGTCTGCAGAATTTAAAAAATATCTAATAGTTGAATAAAATGTATTTCAACATCGAGAAGAGTATATTTTGATTGCATTAAAAAAGATTTATTTTATAGAGGAAGGTGTTGTGAGACAATTTTTCATATGGTAAAACGAAAATACTAAGATTTTAATTATTTTTTAAGATATAAGGCAATTTTTTAATATTTTAATAATTTTATATTTAATAATTTAAATAATAATACATATATATGTTTTATAATTAAGTGTTAGTAAGTTTTGTTACCACCTGTTAATAGTTTGAACATATGCTATAGAAAAAAAAAAAAAAAAAAAAAAAACTAAAAAACTTTATAACAAAAAGTTTTTAATTTAACTTTCTCGAAATTTAAATTTTGATTTATTGAGACTGAAAATATATTATTCATGGTAGAGTGTTTGTTGAACATAACAATAAAAGGACAGATGGAGGAGAATTCGGAGTGAAAGGAACCGCGAATCTGGAAAATAGATCTCATAGACGATGCTAAGGTGTTTTCATACTTCAAAGCATAAAACTTTTTTTTTTTTTTCTCCAATATTTTATTGTAGAATGCTCCAGAAAACTAAAACAAGAAAGAAATATCATGCATCAAGCATACATTATGAAACACTTTCCAACTTTACTTTAACAAAACTTCGCTGTTTAATAAGGTAACCTTGAAGAAGATACCTTGGCATGAATTTTAGAAATCGCACAATATGTTTGGAAAAAAAATTCAGCAATTACCGTCCATAGCCGGAAAAGTACTTCAATTCTTTTGGGCCGCCCTGTATTTGATCTATACATACTTGAATCTAAACATATTTGAATTCTTCTACAGCCCTCTATAGTACCTACAGATTTTTATACACACCACATATTAAGGTAAAATTTAATTCGGGCTCAAACACGCTTCTTCAAACTACAATACTCACATTTCCAGAAATTATTATTCCTAGGTGGCCATGTATCTAGTTCTTTGCGTGGCCCTGTATATGATTTTATTTATATCCTACAAACATTTATTACTATACTAAATATAGTTCAGCTTGAAAATGCATAAGTCAATTAAAAAACACATTTAGGCAATTCACGCTTTGTAATGTTTACGAATTATTTTGTGTACTCCTATGTAAAATCTATAGCATTTATATATATACACACCACGTAGAATGCAAAAATAAACTTAAAAATGCATACTGAAAATGCGCTTCCAGCAATTATCGCTAATAGGCAGTATTTCGAATACAGTAATGTAATCCGAAATTTTTTGTGTGTCCTTGTAAATGGACGATAAATACTATGCACATTATATTCTAAATCAAGTATCTTGTGGTAAACCTCAGTAATGTGCATCAATTTCCTTCTATTTGAAATAAAGTAACATAATTAAAATACGCTGCAAGCAGTTTTTTCGCGTAGACCATTATGTAACGGAATTCTCTTGTGTGTCCCTGTAAATGAATAATAAATACTTTGCACCCCTTATTGTACAGAATGCAAATTTCAGTGCACTTCATAAATGCATATCAATTTCATCATGTATGAAATGATGTAAGAGCATTAAAATACATTTGAAACGATTTTGTTTTCCAATGTAACAGATAACTTTTGACTGTCCCTGTAAATAAAGTATAAATGCTACACACTTCATTTTCAATAGCGATCGTGCTATAGTGAACGTCAATAACATATAAAAGTTACAGGGACATCCGAGTATATTTACGATAGTACGAGAGTTTGAGCACGGTAAGGCGGCCAGACGGACATAGAAACCGAAGTCAAACATTTTTCAAGTGTGTTGGAAAGTGTTAAAAATGAAGGACCAAAACTTTAGTACATTTCATGCACATCATTCATTTACGCTATACAAGATGTGCGCAGTCTGCAAATTAACCTTTTTGAATAAAATGACTTTAAATATGATCATTCCCTATGTTTTATATGACCATAATGAAAAGACGTATATTAAAACTTTTATTCTGACGCAAAATTTTGACTGCCATTTTGCTTAAAATATTACGAATTAAATTTTATTATGAGTTAAAAAGAGTTTTTGATTTTTTGACACATTAACGGTGAATTGTTTACTTAAGATGAGGTTATAAGATTATAACCATATATGCATTTTTGGACACATTATTCGGAAAATAAATCTTAATTTTGAAAGAAAGAAAAAAAACGTACATTTGAAAAATATGCCTTTTTTTAGCTAATGTTTAATTTAATCAAAACTCTTTGCTTTTTATATTAAAGTTAAATGTGTCACATTTTTTTTTACCATAAACAGTTTTAAATGCATAATTATTTATTTTATAATGTGTTTAGGGGCATAGAGAAAATAGAGAAATTAAATCAACATCATGCACACATTGGAGTAAAAAAATTCCTGGAAATCACTTGATTGCAAGATTTAAATAACCTCAGAGAAATAAAACTAAATAAAGGTAGCGACAATTGTAAAAATGATTGAAATGCTTTTTAAAAATATCAACACACTTACAAAAAATCATCGACTTGCCGCATAGAAAGAAGACGTCATTCAAAAGAGGCTTACCTAGAAAAGAAATGAAAAATAAATTTTCAAATAAATAAAAAGAAAAATATATATACACGTTTCATAGAATTTCATAGAAAACTACACAGAAGTAACGTACACAGAAAACCTCACTCATTGTAAAATATCTCTATACCTATCAAGCCGCAAAATTTTTAGTTGGTCTAACACTTTTCACGAACAACATACGAAATCATAAACTTATTTATTTAAACATATTTAGCAGAGTTACTAAGATATAATCTTTTTATATGTGTATTGAATATGTTGAGAAAAAACATTTCTGAACCTTCTTGATTGATTTCGATGTCTTAATGAAATATAATTAAAAACAGTTAAGTTCAATGTTTAAATCTGATTGAACATTTAAGAACATTATTTCATATTTACAAAATATTTATTTATTTATTTATTTATTTTACTGCTAGTATAAGAATTTAGACTTTTGTAAAATAAGAATATGGGTTTAAAAATATATCTATGAAATAGCTAAAAGAAAGAAGAAAACGAAATATTTAGATTGATTAGTGAAACCATTTTAGTATTTAAATTAACATAAATTTGTTAACATAAATGAGATATCTACATTTACAATCTAATTCTAATATTTAAAAAAATTAATACTAGATGAAGTACAGAACTGTTTTATTGGCGCAGATTTAGCCATAATATCACTATAAGATTTTTCACAAAAATGTGTAAAATAAATAAAATTTCATAATTGGCGCCTCCCCCCCCCCCCCCCCCCCCAAATAAAACATATTGTACTATAAAAATGCATTGGTGTTCGAAAAGGTTGGTATACTAGATTGTATTATTCAGATACGACAACTTAACAATTACGAATTAACGGGAGTTCTGTATCTTTAATCTAGATCTTTTAGCAACGATTTTTCTATATGCAAGAACAATTTCAGAAAAGCTGCTTAAACTTTAGACAATGACATCATTTTCATTTTCAACAGTATTTCAATTATGTAACTCTGTAAATTTTGCAGGAACTTCTTTCTTTTTTTATCCTTAGCTACAAACATTAGTGAATAACTTTTCTGCGATTTTTGGCAACATTATGACAAATTTTCCAGCTAGTTTGAACGCTACGTGCATTTACGAAGATCTTTAAACAGTATTGAAAACAGTATTGTAACAGTATTGAAAACTCATTTACCATAAAACAACAAAAAGTGGAAACAATACTTTCTTAATCCCAAATAAAAATTAATTAACTGTGAGTGCCATGAATTTAAAGCATTTCAGAACACTTTTGAAACTGGCATTCACTTAATATTTCATATTATAAAACATCTTAGTCAGTTGTTTCTAATTAGGCATGAAATATGAATATGTTTTTAATTTTAGATATCGTAAAATTGTCTGTTTTACTAATTCTCTTGGACAGTTTGTTTTATTTTTAAATGATATGACTATTCAAATTGTGGCAACAATATGAATGACTGCTTTTAGCTATGGTGCAAGCAAAGTATTCATTTTACTTACTATTTGTTAAGTCTCTTTCTTTTATTGATTATTTAACACGTTTCCTGTCTTCCCTTTGTTTTTGACTATGTATATATCGGTTTATCAATTATCGGTTATTTATGCAGTTTAATGGTTATTATTTACAAAAGTATTATATATATATATATATATATATATATATATATATATATATAAGCTTTCTGTACAATTAATTCATTGAAACATAAGATATTGACCAAATACAATGAAATCACAATACCAAATAGCAGAGTATATATATAAACTTAATGTCAAATTTAACCATTGAAACATAAGAAACTGACCATACACAATGAAATCACAATACCATATAGCAGTGTCAAATTACAAATTAAAATATGTAGTCCTAATAAATGAAATATTATTAATTCAAATGAAAAAAAAAAAAGGAAACAAGAGTATAAACACAAATGAAAGCTTATAATGTAATTCACTTTTTCAAGGGCAGGGAAACTACATTTATAAGCAAAGAACGATTGTTTTCTGTATATGACACCAGCTTAATGCCAAAAATCATGTCATATCGCTGCCCGGACAATCGTTAAAACAAGATTGAAAAACAATAAGACTTTTTAAAATGGAATATTATAAATCATACAAACAATTTGAATAAGAGGGGGAAAAAAAGTTATATATTACTTACATTAATTATTTATCCATAATATAAAAACTATTAATTTAATTACTTTAATTTTGATTTAATAAATTAAAATATATTATATTACTTGATAATTTAAAGTTATATATATATACTTTATTTTATTACTTTTAAAAGTATTCCAGCTAAATTTGATAATAATTGATAAGATTTGAAACATTTTCCTTTTATAATTGTTTTTCTCTTTTGAGTTTGACGCTTTTCATCGTATTTCATCGTTTTTATTCATCGCGTTCCAGGTAAAACAATAATGTCATAAATTAATAATATAAAAGCTTTTTAAAAGCTGGCAAAAATATAACAAGTTTAGAAGTAATGGATATTTTTATTCAGCGTAAAGCGCGTAAAAGTACTACAAAGGTAGAAATAGAACATTGACATTGTTTATATAAATAAATAAATAAACAAAAAATAAATATAAATAAATAAATAAACAAAAAATAAATAAACAAAAAAAATAAACAAAAAGTAAATAAAAATAAATAAATTTAAAATTCTGAAAAACTTTGAGAATTACTGAAAAATACTGAAAAACGAAAAAAAAAAAGCTTTAAAAAAATAGAAATTTTGCTGAATAATCACATCATGTAGAAAAAATAATGATTTTATTCATTAAAAATTAGCAATTTTAAAAAAGAGTTCACATGAATATATTTAACCCTATCACTATGTCCTATCGAAACATGCCCTGTTGTTGCTCAGGACAAATATGCTATCTATTTTTCAAAAAATAATAATAATAATAATAAGTACCACTTATATTTGTGCAGTTTAATTTTTACCGAGTGTTACAAACATTATGATACTAGTAAGCTACGCCCGCTACGCTGGTCAGTTTCTCTTAACGAACCTTTAATCAAACGATATATTGACCTTGAAATTGACCCTGTGTTTTAAAACCATACGGACCTTTACTTGGATTGTCCTTCCGCATTTCTGAAAACGATACTGAAAAATCATTTCCGTTGGATTTTAATGAAGTTACAGTACTTCAAATATAATAAAATATAATGATATGCCTCACTGAGGTGGACTAAAACATGCTATTTGTCGAGAACTAAATGGACTAAAATATGCTATTCGTCGATAATTGAATAAACATCTACACTCGTGACATCATAAATCACTTTTATATTTTAAAAGAATGATAAGGCTACTATAATTTGTGACTCGTGCTATTGCCAGTATACAGGCTGCCGTTATCATTATCTTTTTACGCGTGAAAATTTCGTTATGGTACTCCATTGTGAAATTTGGTAAATTTTTTAATTCAATATTTGAAGAACGGTATAATCATAGATTTGAAATTTATATCAAGAAAAATACAATTTTTCACCTTTCTAACGCAGTTTGTCGAACAATTTTCCGACAAATACTTTTCGAGCTATTAATTTTTTCAGTAACTTCAAATGTTTCATTTTACGAGATTAATCTGTGGCAACGATTCGCGAAAATCCCAGTCGTCAGCAACACATACCTTTTTAATAAAGAGGATGAGATGTCACCGGTTGAAACTACTCAGTGAGTGATAGATTTTTTGACAACTTGTTGAAAGTGCTTGGGGTCCACGTGGACCCCAGGACATAGTGATAGGGTTAAAAGGTGACATGATAGAGATTAACTAAATTATGGTATTATCAATTTAAGTAACGGTTATATAATATTTTTTTTCTTTTTAGAGAAATGGAAAAATATTCAAAATTTAATCTAAAAGTATATATTAACATTTTGAAAGAAAGAAAGAAATTATCAGCAATTTAGCTAAATACATCATATAGAAATTCTTTTGCCGAAAGTAATGATATTATTCATTCAAAACAAACAAATTTAAAATAAAATCCACATGAAAATATTTAAAAAGTAACATAGCGGGCAATGTTTTTTATTGAGTATGATGCATTTACTCATAGCTCTGAAGTTTCCGCCCCCAATGAACATTTTAGATATAACGGAGACTTAATGATCTGGAGGCACGGCAGTGCCTCTGCCAAGTCGAGAGAGGACAGCCGTAAGCATACTTTTCTGGAAGCAACTCAGGGCACTTTTGACCCCCCCATATCTCCGCGCTGGAGTATCCCAAAAATTTTAAACTTCAATTATAGAGAGTATTTGGCCCACAGGACCAAAATTTAAAATTACAACTTTCTGTCTTTACTAGTTCAGGCGATATATGAACTCAAACATTCGATTTTTTGTCACTTCTTACTCACTCGTTCACGCGTCATCAAAAAGATTGGGTAGATCCCGTAGCCCCAGAAACTTGACATTTGGAAAAAAGGTAGTGTTCAGGATACAAAGAAAGGAAAAATTATAAAATCCAGAAAATTCGAAAAAAAAACATTCGAAAATTCAACAAATTCGATCAAAATTGAAAATTGAAAATAATACGATCTTGTAGTCTTGGAAACTTAAGATTTGGTGTGAAGCTAGTGTTTAACATCCAGAAAAAGAAAACATCAAAAACACCAAAAAAAATCGAAAGCAAAATTGAAAAAATCGAAGAAATTGAAAAAAACCGAAAATTTGAAGACAATCCGATTTTGTTGCGCTAGAAAATTCAAATTAGGAATAAAGGTAGTATTTAGGATACAGAAAAAGGAAAATTAAAAAAAATCCAGAAAATTCGAAAAAAAAAATAAAAAAATTCGAAAAAAAATTGAAAATATGAAAATAATTTGATACGATAACGCTCGTATTTATAAATTAATTTGGATGAAACTAATTGTGTGTATTAAGTGCTAGATGTGTATGGCCGCCATCTTGTTTCAAGATGGCGGCCACGGAAAATTTTAAAACTAAAATAAATATACAAAAAAGTTAAAAAATCAAGTTTATTTTTTAATTAGGTGTTAGGATTCCAGAGCATTTTTTGTTTTACCTCTATCTTAAAAATTGGCTGAGATAGAGCAGTTTGAAATTCTAGGGTGGCTGATATTTTGAAACAAAACAGCACATTACAAAAAACCAACGATAAATTTATGGTCAATAATGGTCAAGCAGGTGCAATCCCGAATGAATACTCCGTGTTATTATAACTGTAACTTTGACTTCGAAATTTTGATACGTTGCATTTTCTATTTGTTGATATTTTTGAACTATGATTTACGCTAAGTGAAATGTTGTTGTTGTTGAAGAGGGATTTTCCATGTAAATCCGAAACGTCCAATTTTAATATGTTTTTAATGTTTTATGAAAGTGTATTGTAATGTCTGTAATTTTAATGATTTTAATATAAATTTATAAGTTTTAGTGAACGCAATTTCTCGCAAATTATTTTCTTTCATTGTTGTAATCATTTTCCCAATCATACGCATAAAACTATATATTCATATCCATTAGCGCCAAATTCTCGCCAAACTTGGCGACAAAAATAAGTCTTCATAAATGAAGCCAACTTGGCTATAGCTCAATAATTTGGCGAATTTCTTATTCAAGTTCAGTGTAAACGAATCTTTTGTAAACGGTTTCTTTGCATTTTAACTTGCTGTTTTCGAGTAACATTAGCTAAAATTTTAAAACGAAGATATAGGAAAGCTACCCTTTCCTGCCGGTACAGGCCGGAGGACTTTTTTATGAGTTGTCGGATGCAATCTATGTTTTGCATTAAATAAAGTAAAACATTGAAAAACAAATCCCACAGGATGGGGATAGTTTGTTTTAGATAGATTTTAAGATAATTGTCCTATTAGCTAGTACACCTTCCGTTATTGTTTTGTGTTATTTTCCCCGGATTATGCCCTTCTTTTCTTTTGTTTACGAATTTTGTAATAGAAAAGTTCCGCTATAGACTGGCTACGTTATAGACCTTTCTTTTATAGACAGGTTCATTTTCTTTCACAGGCTTTACTCTATTTAATTTATATATGAAATATTTGTTGTTAAAAGATGTTGGTCGAACAAAAATTTTCACATCTCTCCCACCCTCCCGACATTACTGGTTGGTTATGGCTTGATAGTCCTTTCTAAATAAAATCATGGTGATTCTAAGATTATCTTGATTTATCTCTAAATTGAACATAAACGATCCTAAGAAAACGGATCAATGAATTACTATATTGGCATGAGGACATTTAGTTGCAGAAAAATGGAGCATATAGCTAACATTAAGTCTAATAGGAAAACCACAGCCTTGGCAAGATTGTATTAACAAGAAACCATCCAAATACATTTTTATGAAAGTAATATAATTTTCCCCTCGAATCTATACAAACCATGTATTATAAGAAAAACCGGTACTTCTCTATTATCCCGTCGACCACTTTTCATAACAAAAAACATCGCCAAACTGTAAGATTACACGCCAAAAATGCAGTCCCATTTACTTGATGTCAGAAGCATTACACGTGTTTGTTATGTCATCAAGTGGTTTTTAATTCGACATTTGCGTGTATTTTTCATTATGTTTTACTGATTTATTAGTTATTTCCTTAATTAAAATAACAATTGTGTCCTTAAATTCTTACATTATATTTATTTATTTATTTTGATACTATAATGGCAAAGTTCTCCCGTTTATTTGGCGTTACAGTTTGGCGATAGCTTTTTGTTATGAAAAGTGGTCGACAGGATAATAGAGAAGTACCGAAAAACCATAGAGTTTGTAACACGTAAAAATCTGGAGGCACGGCAGTGCCTACGCCAAGTCGAGAAAACACGGCCGTAAGCATACTTTTCTGGAAGCAACTCAGGGCACTTTTGACCCCCCCATATCTCCGCGCTGGAGTATCCCAAAAATTCAAAACTTCGTTTTTCTAGAGTATTTGGCACACAGGACCAAAATTTAAAATTACAACTTTCTGTCTTTTCTAGTTCAGACGATATATGAACTCAAACATTCGATTTTTTGTCACTCACTCACTCACTCGTTCCGCGTCATCAAAAAGATTAGGTAGATCCCGTAGCCCTAGAAACTTGACATTTGGAAAAAAGGTAGTGTTTAGGTTACAAAGAGAGGAAAAATTATAAAATCCGGAAAATTCGAAAAAAAAAAACATTCGAAAACTCAACAAATTCCATCAAAATTGTGAATTGAAAATAAGACGATCTTGTAGTCTTAGAAACTTAAGATTTGGTGTGAAGGTAGTGTTTAGCATCCAGAAAAAGAAAACATCAAAAACACCAAAAAAAAATCGAAAGCAAAATTGAAAAAATGGAAAAATTGAAAAAAATCAAAAATTTCAAATAATCCGATTTTCTTGCGCTAGAAGCTTGGAATTCGGAATAAAGGTAGTATTTAGGATGCAAAATAAGAAAAAATTAAAAAATCCGGAAAATTCGAAAAAAAAAATTCAAAAATTCGAAAAATTCGAAAAAAAGGAAAAAATTAAAATAATTTTATCTTTTTAGCCTTACAAACCTAAAATTCGCGGTAAAGATAGTCTTTAGGATTCAGAATAAGTTAAAATAAAAACGCAATAGAATTCGAAAATAAAATAAAAAAATCGAAAAGTAAAGAAAATTTGAAAATAATTCGATTTTATAGCGCTAGAAACTTGTAATTTGGAATAAAGGTAATATTTAAGATACTAAATAAGGGAACATTAAAAAATATGGATAATTCGAAAAAAAAAAAGTGAGAAATTGAAAATAATATGATCTAGTAGTCTTAAAAACTGAAAATTTGGTGTAAAGGTAGTGTTTAGGATTCAGAAAAAGAAAGAAAGAAAAACACAACAAACATCGAAAATAAAATCAAAAAATCGAAAAAAAACGAAAATTTGAAAATAATTCAATTTTGTAGAGCTAGAAACTTAAAATTTGGAATAAAAGCAGTACTTAGAATACAAAAAAATTTAAAAATCTGTAAAATTTCGAAAATAGAATAAAAAAACTCGAAAAAGATCGGAAATTTCAAAATAATTCGATTATGTAACGCTAGAAACTTGAAATTTGTAATAAAGTATACAAAATAAGAAAAAATTAAAAAATCCAGAAAATTATTAAAAAAAAAAAAATAAATAAATAAAAAAAAATCGAAAAAATCAAAAATTGAAAATAATTTTATCTTGTATTCTTAGAAACTTAAAACTTGGTGTAAAGGTAGTATTTACTATTCAATAAAAGGAACAATTAAAAAAATCGTTAAATTCGAAAATAAAATCGAAATATCTTTAAAAAATCGAAAATTCGAAAACAATTTGATTTTGTACTGCTACAAACATTAGTTTTAAGATAATTGTCCTATTTGCTAGTGCAACGCCCCTAATTGTTTTATGTTATTTCCCCCGGATTATGGTTTTCTTTTCTTTCGTTTACGAATTTCGTTATAGGAAAGTTCCACTATAGACTGGCTACGTTATAGGCGATTTCTTTATAGACAGGTTTGTTTTCTTTCACAGGTTATACTCTATTTACTTCGCATATGAAATATGGATTGTTAAATGATGTTAGACCCACAAAAATTTTCACAGCTCCCCCTACCCTCCCGACATTACTGGCTGGTTATGGTTTGATAGTTCTTTCTAAATAAAATCATGGTGACTCTAACATTCACTTGATTTACCTCTAAATTGAACCTAAATGATCCTAAGAAGACGGATAAAAAAATTACTATATTGGCATGACAATCAGGTAACTTAGAAGTAAAATCGAAAAATCAATAAATTTATAAAAATTCAATAATAATCCGATTTTGTAGTCCTAGAAGCTTGACATTTGGCAGAAAGGTAGAGTTTAGTATACAAAGTAAGAAAAAATTAAAAAATCCGTAAATGTAAAAAAAAGCCTAAAAAAAAAAACGAAAAATTTAATATAGTTTGATTTATTAAAAAATTCCGGAAATTTTAATTTTGGCTTTCTTTTTATACTAAAAAGTTCTTTTATGCTAAATATCAAGTATCTAGGACTGCGAGTAATATCTCAGATGGATAGCACCTATCCTGGAAGCAATTGTGAGTACTTTTGACACTCCCTCTCCCATAACTTAGTGCTGGCCTAGGAACCTGAAATCTCTTTTTATCTACAGTACTTTGCAAACGAAACTAAAGCTTCAAATTTTTGATACCTGTAAATAATAGGGTGTGGGCTTAGCAAAAATCAGTGGATGATCTCCAAAAAGAACCCAATATCAAGAAAAGGAGGATTACTTACAAAAAGAAGTGAAATCTCATCAAAAATGTCACCTGTAAAAAATGCAGCCAAGTCTCGTGACTCTTTTTTCGTAAAAAGTTCTGAGATCGTGTAAAGCCAAGTTTAGCTATCTTATTAACTCTGAAATTTTCATTCACAAATCACTCCTAGTCTCTACATCTTTAGTTAATTATTATTTTGTGACTTGGCAATTACGTAGTACGAGTATGTGATGTATATAGTTAGTCTTAATCAAATAATTCTATAACATTTTAAAGTGTAATAACTTCCCTGTGCGTATATAATTTGCCTTAATTAAATTATCCCATCCCATCCCATAACATAGTAAGGTGTAATAACTTCCCTGTGCTGCGTAATTGCCAAGTCACAAAATAATAATTAACTAAAGATGTAGAGACTAGGAGTGATTTGTGAATGAAAATTTCAGAGTTAATAAGATAGCTAAACTTGGCTTTATACGATCTCAGTACTTTTTACGGTAAATGAGTTACGAGACTTGGCTGCATTTTTTACAGGTGACTTTTTGATGAGATAAAAGCTTTATAGAAATCGGAAATCAATTTCCTGTAGCGACGTTTAAGCCAAATAAATGTCTCGCTCACATTTTCCGATATATATATTTTTTTCTCTTTTAATATCCCAGTTGGACCTCAAAAGAGCCGTGGTGCCTAGAATCCTTTAAAAAAGAAATTTCGGAAACATCTCACGTTTCCCGGAGAGATCATATAGCAACTATTCATCCATAGATGACAAAAATAATAAAGAAATGATGGAGAAAAGCCAGAGATATACTGGATGAAAAAAGTGTGGGTTATTGACTTTAACAGAAAAAAAAATCTGCTTATGTAACTGATATACAAGCGGTGGATATGTATGAGAAATCTTTAACATATTCGAAAAAAAAAATTAGTAATTTACATCTATGAAATATCATATTTAATCACACGCTACTGTTTGATTTTATATTATAACCAGAAAAGTAAAAAATAAATTAAAGAAAAGCTTTTAAGAAATGGAGATATATAATTATCCAAGTTACCTGTACGTCAAAATTAATGTTTTATAAATTAAAATTCACGTCCTTTCACGATGTGCATTTCCATATAAAATCCATGTATTAAAGGTTGCGCATTAATGGATTGTTATCAATAAATTTAATTTTTTGCAGTGTTAAAGTTTATATTTAGTCATAAAGTTTATTTTTAGGACATGACAACAGGAACAAGGAAAGAAAAAATGCATTTTATATTACTTTAAATGTTATTTTACATTACTGTTACATAAACAAATTATTATTGTTGAGTCACGTGGTAAAAATACATGCCTGAAGATGACTTATACTTTCTATGATTTTTTTTTTTAAATTCTCAATGTGTAATCAAAACTTAACTAAAATTAACCTATTAATTGATAATTAAATTACGAACATGTGAAACTTTTATATTGTCATGAGAAATACGCAATTAACTGTATATAATTTCTAGAATTCTAGCACATCAGGAAATGGGTGAAAAATCTATTGCAAAATCGATTGCTTTACACACATGAACCAAGTTAAGTTAAGGCAATTCTCAAAAATATATTTTCCCCTCTTCAACAACTCGACGCTTTCTGACACTATATTATAACTCATTTTTAAGCATAAAAGAATGATATTTGTAGACATGATTACTAAGTGGTTTGTAATTGAACAGTTTTTCATTTTTTGATAAATGACCTACATCATGAGTTATGAACTATTGTTGTCTCAGGACGGCAGTTTTTGTTCCCTTTCCTGGACTGTCGTGTCTGGAAATTCCGTTTAAAACGATAAATTTGACAACGTTTTTCAAATATCTTCTGCCTTTACCGAAAAACCGAAAAAACAGTTCGATTGCATATTTTATTTAATAAGAGCAACTGCCAATTCGATACGTTTGTGAACAAAAACGGATTAAAAAATCCCCGATGGCTCGGCCTACAGGCACAGGTATATTTCGAAGACGCAGACCGTGGGGCGCCTGTTTGTTGGGAATTGCGGAAGAAATTACCTTTTTGCCATGATGCCGCAGTTGGGTTCCATAAGGGACCGCCCTCTTCGAAATCTAGCTTGTTCGCAGGCGGAGCCGACAGGGATTTTTTTGTTTTTATTTTTATTTATTTATTTATTTATTTATTTATTTTTGCTCTAAGAGTTGGTCCTATAAAAAACTTGTCAATATAAAAGCTTTAGATAATAGTAAGAGGATTTATAATAAATTTAAGCGGATTTGATATCTTGTAAATTGAGGAAGTTATGATTTTTTTTCTTCTAAAACCCCCCTCCCCCCCCTTGAAGCCATTTTTAATGATATCAAAAATCTGTTATACATAAATTTTCGGCCCTTTTCCTAGAAGTAATAATAACTTTAAACGGATTCGATACGTATCATAATTAAGACGTTATGGGGTTTTTTCTGTTTTCACAAAAAGCCCCCCCCCCCCCCCTTCGTTCGATTTTTCCTATTAACGAACTTGACCGAGATTTTATGCCCCTTGATTTTATGTATCAGTTTGGAAGAGATTTGTGAAGAATTATTCGAGTTATTGTGTCCATAAAAAAGTGACATATAGATAGATAGATAGATAGATAGATAGATAGATAGATAGATAGATAGATAGATAAAGTTTTGAACTGATTGTGGTTTTGGGTTCTGGGAGTCGTGATCGGGGTAGATCTGCAAAAATTTTTCAAAAATTCCAACTTAGGGGAGAATTGTAATACGACATCTACGAAAACTACCTACGACATACGAAATCTACCTAAAATGTGTCTGAAAGTAGGCAGTTGGATTTGAGAACAGCCTTAAATAAAATGTATAATAAAAGTAAAACAATATGAAAGGTTTTAGAAAAACATTTATTTTGAGCTTAAATTACCGTAATTTCCGATGTATAATCCGCGAATAAAACATATTTAGAGTTAGAATTTTTTGAAATAAAATTTTTTCATGCATAGTACTTATTAAATTTCTTTTATAAACTAAAATTTCTGGTTCAAATCTTGTTTATTTGAACTTCAGATATAAGACGGAAATTACGGTAATTAAATTTATTTAATAGGTTGTGGGCATACATTAACCACACAAATGATAAGCTTTATGACGTACAAAATTATGTGATTAATTTTAATTATAATCGCATGAATTGCTGCAAAATATTTTACTCTGGCATTGAAGCGATCATTAAATTATTTTCATCCACAAAATACATGAATTATTTTACTATGATTAACTTTTACCATCTGAAAGTAATTATCAGGGCTGTTGTAACTTAAAAAATAAGCTTTCTAAAAGATATAAATGGATATTTTCCCTTGATTTATGAATCCAATTCTTTTTGTTTTTAGTAAACAAAAGAAAAGAAAAATAAAGAAAAAACGGATATTAATGTTTTTTTCTTTTTTTTTTCTTTTTGTCATTAAGTTAAAATAAATTGAATCGCGGTTTTGATTTATAATGTTTCGTGCTTCACTAAAAGTATTTAAAGTATAAATTTATCTTAAATATATTTTTTATAATTTTACTTTAAATAATATGATCAAGGTGTTTGTATATCTGACGAAAATAATTTCGATAGCAAAAACTAATTGTTTAAGTTTTTCTGTTGATTTTAAGAAATTTAGATACCTGATATCCGAATATATTGAAAAAAAAAATTACTTTAACATTACTTGTTACTTGTTTTGAAATGTTGGATGCCTTTCCCATCTCACATTATATTCCACACTCTTGAAGTAAAATGGTTTGTTCCGGGCAAGCTAGAAGACGCGAAGAGACAACAACTCAACTTAACTATTAGTTTTTCACTGATGATGACCGAGTAAGTTCAGTTGAAAACGTTTTGATTTTAAAAGGACTTTAATGTGTTTTTAAATGTTTTTATGTATGTTTTTACGCACCTTCGAGCAATATATTTACATTTATTTATATCTTTATAAATTTAAAAAAAAAAATGTTCTTTTTATAATTTTTAGCATATACTGCAAAAAAAAAAAAATGTTGATTTTACGGTATAATACTGTCATCTGGGAAGCCGGTATTATACTGTAAAATCAACATTTCTTTTTTGCAATGTAGAAGGCCAAGTTAGTCTAGACTCTAGTCTATCAACAAGGACTTTTCTAAACTTGTAAAGATAGATATTCGTAGACAACAAATCTAATGCTAATGATTGAAGCCAGAGTTCCCGCTGGCTTTTCACTAACCTTAGCAATTTGGCTAAACGTCAAGGAAAAACTATAGCCAAATAAAACTGATGTTAGCAATAGATCCATCGTGAAATTCTGATTCTAAAAACGTCTTTTAAACTCCCTAACGTAACCCCTTTTTAACACTTTCCAAAACATAGTTAAAAAGCGTTTATGAATTCGGTTTGTCTGTCTGACTGAATATATATATTCTGGGTTGAGAAAAACTGATTAATACGCTATAAAAACTATACCCGGAAACGTTTCCGAAAATCATTGACAGCAAAAGAATCTTTTGTTTTATAAATGCTTCTTAAAATCTCGAAAATATATTAGTTTCTGTGGTTTTTAAAGATAAATAACGCTTTTCGGAATCGTAGGTAACTCGGAAGAAGTTATTGTATATTTTCGTTTATGGTTATATTATATTTTCCTACGCTGCAAAAAAAAAAAAAAAAAAAAAAAGAAAAAAAAAAAGAAAAAAAGAAAAAAAGTGTTGATTTTACAGTAAAATACTGGCACCCCAGCTGCCAGTATTATCCCGTAAAATTAACAGTAATAAACAGTAAAATAAGCAGTAATACGCTACCGTGCATGCGCGGCAGTGTATTATTGCTTATTTTACTGTTTATTATTGTTAATTTTACGGGATAATACTGGCAGCTGAGATGCTATATTTACTGTAAAATCAACACGTTTTATTTGCAGTGTAGATTAAGAAACGTTTGTCTTTTTTTAGAGTGTATAGAGGGGCTGATAAAAATTCGCCCAAGTCGCTATGGTCACTAAAGCCGCTTTGATGATACAGAATCTTACCAAATACAAATAATATTTTCGTGATTGTTAAATACATTTTCATTTCTGAATCACGGTTACCGGAAAATCGTGTGTTATTTACTGACCGTGAAAATAGCGTAACGTGAAACAGAAACTTTAATGTGTTATCGTATCCTACATCAGCCATTTCAAACACGTGCGATAATGTTGCTGAATCAAATAGTAAATATTTCCTCCACAAACGGAAATTTGTGCCTGCGAGTTAATATTTCTCTGAAACATGGTATTTGAAACCTGGCATTGACTCACTGTCAACACTTTCGCCATAATTTTTACAAAATGGAAAGCAAGAGTGGAATGGAATATTTGGTTGGTTGCAACATCATAATAAGTTGACATCACTTCACATTGTTTATGTTTTCTGCATATCAATAGCAGATATTTAACTGAAAAAAACTTCAGGAAGGGAACTGATGAAGCCGGTGACGACGCCTTTTTTGAAAATATTGGTTGGGCTCAAAATATTTTGAGCAAAATGGCATGGCCGATTTATTTTATTTATTTATTTGTGTTTTTGTTTTTTTTTCTTTTGTGGGGGGAAGGAGAAAAGGATAACTCTGAGATATAGTTTTTTGTATGTAAAGTATAAAGTTACACATTTTTATTAAATTAAATTCTCACGAGTTTTTCCTTATATTCAAGGTAAATATCATAAATAGGACTACAAATTAAAACCATAAAAATCAAAACATTCCAGTCACCTAAGGGCATTCAAATAGATAATAGTACCTCACAGAAATAGACTTATTGGTAAGAAATGCAGGAAGTTTAACTTTTGATATAAATCTAATTGTTATGTCCACATTTAGTGCTCCTGTGTGCCTTTTACTTCTGTCATTACGATTTTTCAATCAAAATGATCATCTGAATGCAAACAGAATGACATTTTGTGTCATGATCGATTAGAAAACATTAATTAAATAACGAAATAACCTAATGGAGGATTGAGAGGGTTAGGAGAGCAAATTATTGGGTTGGCTCGAGCCACATGGGCTAGTATAAGTCGGCTCCACTGGATGAAACCGGTTTCGAAAGTGAAAGTATCGGCGGAATAGAAATTGATCTCTGCTATCCAATGCAATAAAAAAAAAATCGTTTAAAAATATTGAAATGCAAACGAGGTATTAGAAAAATAATGCCCTATAGAATTAACATTAGCGAGAGTGTGTTTTCGCGTGAAGGGAAAGGACCCTTAAGATAAAATTTTAAAGGCGTGGACGTAAAAAGAAAAATAGAGTTATTGTCTTCCACGTGTGGCACCAAGCCCCATTGACCAGGAATATATATATCTATATATATTAATTCTTTTTTCTTTTAGTTTTTAATCATTTTAAGTTACTTAAGAAGAATAAATTTTACTTTTTTTTTTTTTTTTTTTTTGTATCAGAGAAACAGAAAATTAAGTTAATTGAATTTTAAAATGCATGAAGGGGAAATAGTCTTACCTTCCCCTCTCCCCTTCCTCGCTGAAGCCCATGAGATCGATCAATTACTGGCGCAGTCACTCTATTCAAACTTTATCATGCTTAATTATTTAGTCTTATCCAGTTTTAACTTTATCTAACGAAATATTAGAACGAAAAAAACGAAAAGAAAAACATAGAAAGAAAGAAGGTGCTTCATTTATACCATATTATTGTAACCTAACCTAACAGATAAAGCAATAGGCAAGCAAGCTGCATTACCATTTCAAAAATACTATATCCAAATGTCGTGCATTTGTTTATGAAGAGATACCATAAGGTGATAAAGTAAATCATGACATGCAAACCCAATTTGAAGATAGGAAAAACTAGTAGGAGAAAACATATTTATCTGTGCATTTGGATTGCTATTTTTTAAGATTGTTGCCTAGGTATATACTATTTACGTCACTTTGGTTTTATTTCTATGACTGATCTTCACTTTTCACCTACAAGTAGATATATATGTTTATGTATTTATGCATGCGAGTGGGTGTATATAATTATACGAAAACCTCAATTTTTACACTTACAAATTGACAAAGACCATTTATACATTTAAAATTTAATTAATTTATATTACAAATAAATAACTACTAACATACAGTTGGTAAATATTCACAATTTCATCAAAT
The DNA here is from genome assembly GCA_963931845.1 of Maratus michaelseni. Taxonomy (NCBI): domain Eukaryota; kingdom Metazoa; phylum Arthropoda; class Arachnida; order Araneae; family Salticidae; genus Maratus; species Maratus michaelseni. Next base: position 73,157,161 of record OZ007598.1, read on the forward strand.
TACTACTGATTTTATGAAAATTATATGAGTAATATTAACATCCATAAAATTAATAGTAGAACTAGCTAAATTGGTAGTACTGAGTTCTAGATTATGAGGACAATGGTAACAGATTATGATTTTTGAGAGAAAATATAATTTTAAAACACACACACACACATATATATATATATATATATATATATATATATATATATATATATATACAGAGAGAGAGAGAGAGAGAGAGAGAGAGAGAGAGAGAGAGAGAGAGAGAGAGAAATAATGTATAAATAAAAATGGAATTTAGATAATATTCTAGAAGCGGCTGCTCCTTGGTGGGATTCCTTGATGCTGAATGCAAATAGCATTATTTTGAAAAATATAGTTATGATAAAAAATTAGTTAAATATTTGAAATAATCAATGTCAATATTATCAGGTAAAATAGAAAGATGAATAATCTATATTCTATAAATAATCCACTGATGGTAGCATGCAAATCAGCTAAAATAGTAGTATTGAATAAGTCTTTGAAGCCAAATGTTATAATACTGTTTGCATTTTTTAATGTATGTATTTTGTCTACTAATTCAAAACGGGTTTTTATACACTGAGTGCTGTCTCTTTTAATAGTTAAATCATAAATTTCCGTAAGATTATTTAAAACAGCGTATTAACATGTATTATAAGTATTGTTTTGTTCCTACAGCAACAGTGCGGAATTTTAAAGAATTTTCTTAAATGTTTAGGAATTATAACAATGTATGGATAATGAAAGTTTATACTTTTTAAGCCGAGTAATGTAGGATAACTTAAGATATCGCTATTATTTTACTCTAATGAAACATTATGAAGCGTGAAAATGTTATTTGAAGTGATTGCATTAGTTAAAAGGTAATTAATGATTTGCAGACAAATAAAGAAAGAGAATAAAAGATAATATTTGCAGATGATAGCATAATTATTATCAGCCTTATCAACATATATATATATATATATATATATATATATATAATTATAATATCTATGAATTTCAAAAAACATATCAAGTTCTATTCTACTTAAATCTCCAAAGAGATAATCAATGATACTGTGTATACAGAATACCACATAGCTAATAATTAACATGTGCAAACACAATATTACCATAGCTGATGCTTCAATGGTAATTGGCCAAATTTTACTCATACCAAAAGAATATTGAAAAAAGAAATAGAGAGAAAGGGGGAAAAAAAAATTATAAATTGGAGTTGCAATTAAGTAAACACAAATGGATTAACAAATTAAATATGAACCATACACAATGGAAAATTGGACCACATGAAAATTAAATATGAATTGGACATGGAAAAACACATGCACATGTACTCATCAGCCTGGATGCACCCACATGTGTTTTAAATAATAATTCAGTGTTTCATAATTCTACTGGCATAATGCTAAGATCAGTAGAATCATCCAGGTACACTGAATTATTACCAGACAACAATTGGAAATATTAAAATTTGGAAATATTTAAATAGGAAATAAAAAACCATTAAGAAAATACAATATATTTCACTCACAACGATTATCCAAAAAACTGTAATTAACACCTCACTAAATTACCACGAGATAACAGTTTTGAAATAATAAAATTGGAAATATGAACGCGTAAAGTGTAGATAAAATATTTTACTCACAATAATTATACAGAATCCTTAAAATGTCACAACGTCTGCATAATATTCACATCCACATGGCAATGCATCATACATGTTGACTAAGTCGAGTTGAGAGAAATGATTTGTAAGACAAGTTGAGAGCACACTTTTTTTAAAACACAACCCCATAAATGACACCCAATCACAAAATGATTCAAAAACACTCAAAATAATTCTGGTTTTAATACACTTATAACAAATTTATATCCGTGAATATATATTACTCCATCCAATTTTAATTCCTGAAAGTAAAATTAATATACAATCAATAGCTCCCTCTATAGTTAAATTAAATATAATATTAACAATATTATCTACAACTACCTGAAAGGTAAAGTGTCGCCATCTATTGGTATTATAATAGTTCATAATTAATATTTAGTTAAATATCCACTTTATTAGTTACATACTCACTTCATTAGATTTATTTATATAAATAAACTTTAAAAAACAATACTAACTTGTAGTTTTACTTAAAATTCAAATAAAATATAATACTACTATATGAATAAATCTACACAGAATTAATTCAACTTGCACAGCATTTCAGATATTCTTAACAAGAATATATTATGTAAAAGAGATATTATTTTAATTCAAATTATTTTTGCTGCCAGCTGTGTTAATCCACTGATATTATAGACATTTATTAAATAATTAATGTTTTATTTTTACTACTACTTAAATATATATTAGACTTGTTTTTAAATAATTAATGTTTAATTTATACTACATTGTAAATATATTTTATATTTATAGATTAATTTAAATATCTAATTAAATAATTCATAAACAATTCAAAATATCTCAAAATTTATAATGTTGATAATTAATAGTATTACTACTGTTTTTCAATCAAATTAATGCAATGCAGTAATTAAAATACTTGTTAATTTAAATATTCATAGACAAAAATAAAAACTATATATATTTATTTTTATATATATTGCAAATAGATATATATATATGAGTTATAATCACCAATGTTATCATTGTATAATGTAATTTGTTATTGTATAAGTTAATTTATAAATGTATGAAAACTGCACATCAATAATACCTTAAACAGAGGTGATCGGCAACGCACAATCACAACTATACAAAGTATAAATAATGTTCAATCAAATATTAAATTTCCTAATATGTTATAATTGTAATTATGTATGTTATATTTGTAATTTTCTACATAAAGTGTATATAATGTTCAAACAAATATTAAATATTAAATTTCCTAATATGTTATAATTGTAATAATGTATGTTATAATTATTATTTTCTATATCTTTTGTTATATGTTATCGCACACTAAAACAATAATTTATTACATACCATGTTTATATTTAAATTATATAATAAATGTTATTTAAAAGAGTTGATGATTGAATTTATCATAAAAATAGGATATCCATATATTTTTGCTTGATCTCGAATATATCTAATATTTTTGTTTTTATTTATATCTGAGCATAAGTATTTTATACGATGTAGATAATTGATAATTATATTTTTATAAACAGATTTATGTAAACATGAAGCATAATTGGTAAAAATATTTACTTTAAATGGGAAATCAAATCTCTTATCATAAATATCAAAAATTAATTTATAATTATTAGTAATATTAATTTTTAAGTCAAGAAAGTTTATATTATTATTAATTAAATCATTTTCGCTTAATTTAAGCTGAGTAGGATAAAAATTGAGTGGTGATGTGCAATTTTTTTCATTGAAATAAAATATGATAATGTCATCAATATAGCGATAAAATACATAATCATTGTTCGGACTTATATTTCTTTCATAATAATATAAGTAAAGGTCAGAGAGAATACTAGATGCGGTTCCGCCCTGCGGAATTCCCTGGCATTGTTTATAGATAATATTGTCATATATAATGTAATTATTATGCAATGTAAAATTTAGTAAAGTTTTAAAAAAATTTACTGAAATATGTTCTTTATATATATATATATATATATATATATATATATATATATATATATATATATATATATATATATATATATGTATATATATATATATATATATATATATATATATATATATAATGATGAAATCGCTGTGAAGTTCGAGAATATGCAGTTTAAGAGTGAAAATATATATGTGATGTTATATTGTCATATTTCAATTCATGTTACAATTTATATTTACCTTCGTGTTACAATTTAATAAGTGAGGTGTAAAATTTATAATATAAAGAGTATAAAGCATATAAGTATAGAGTACTATAAGTATAAAGAGGAGCTTAAAACATCACAGTGATTTAATTTTTCAAGGCCAAAGGTGTAATAAAAGGTAAAGGTATAATTTCTTATGTGAAAAATGGAAACAGAGGCCGCAGAAGAAATACGCAATTTCTACTGTACAAACACAAAGACAGATAAAAAAGAAATAAAAATCAGAACTCAACTAGAGTCATGCATTGGGTCGGATAATCCGGCTTTATTCGAATCCATGGTTCGGGTCGATTTGAATTAGTGCTAAATCTTTTTTGTTGCGGGTAGGGTTAACTGTAATTTTTTCGAGTTTGTGTCATTTTTTCAAATGAAAGTCAAAAATATTTTTTCATGTGAAAAAAAAAATAATAATAAAAAAAAAAATAAATATGAATGAGTATAATGTGCGTACTTATTTTTCAAAATAAAACATTAAATTACTGTTAAAGGTAAAATTGAAGATTGTTTTTTATTTCCAAAATTGTAGTACAAAGGGGGATTTCTCTGATGTAGGATCAGATATCAGGTCACCCAAAAATTATTTTGCTAGGTTTGGTGGGGTTGTTTTCAAATAGAATTTTCGAGTTAGGATGGGGAAACTCGAGACTCTAAACAAAACCCAAATCCGAAATCCAATCCGATCAATCACTATCAAAAACAAATATAACACATAGGCTAAGTTTCCTGTCTGGCACACAGATGGCGTTGCAATCACCGAACCGATGCTTTTTTTAGTAAATATTAACCTTTAAAAGGTAGCAGAAAAGATGTCATGACGATTCGCCGTGTGGATAAAACGTTAGAGTGGTTTTAGTTGAACGACTTTGTTGATAAACAAAAAAATGGATAAACAAGAATTTCAAGAATTGTTATTTGATGGGAAAAAACACCGTTCAGACAAAATCTTGGCTTGATAAGTGTTATCCGGACACTGCACCAGGTAAATCGACTATTATTGACTGGTTTGCTGAATTTAAACGTGGTCGTACGGACACCAGTAATGCACCACGCAAAAAAAGGTGGTTACTCCGGAAAACATAAAAAAAGTCCACAAAATCGTTTTGGGGAACCGTAAAGTGAGGTTGCAGGCGATAGCTCAGACTCTGAAGATATCCAAAGAACGTGTAGGTTTTATTTTTAATGAACATTTGTTTATGAAAATGCTGTTGTCAAAGTAAGTGCCGCGCGTCTTGACTTTTGACCAAAACCAATAATGAATCGATGACTCTGAGCACTGTTTGGAGCTTTTTCGTTATAAAATTATGTTATTTATTACTAAATTATTATTATTATTTATTTATTAAATTATTATTATTAAATTATTATTATTATTAAATTATTATTATTTATTATTAAAATTATGTTATTTATTAAAGTTATAAAGCTATAAAGTTATATTAAAAAGTTGTGCTTTCTTTATTAGACCGGGAACTTATCAGCCCATGTGTTATAATCGGACCGAAAGAAAAATACATGCAAAGATTAAGCTTGGTATGAAAATCTAATAAAAAAATACATAAGTAAATAAAAATTACATCATTGTTTATCGAAAATACTCCACATCAAGTCTAGAGAAACAAAATTCTGAGTGCAATAATTTCATTTTGCGGTCATAAATATTTAGTTATCGGTGAAGTTTTTTATCTCTGATAAACTTCACAAAAGCTATTTTTGCAGACACTCTTGCTATTTTTATCTTAAGATATTTATGGGGATGTTTATTTTTAAATTACTGTCATTAGCAATATATTTTGATATGCATTTGCTGAGTCTTGCTTCATTGTTTGCGTTTTCCATAATTTTCCCCACTCACATGAAACTCATTTATTCGAAAAACTACCTATTCTGCTTGTATTAAAAAAAAATGCTTTCATTTAATTATTATCATTTTAAAAATGTTTTTAAACCAGTTTACTTACGTATTTATCATTCATATCAATGTTATTTTTTATTTTTAAAAAATGATCGGAACTATACGATACATTTCTACATTTAATAAAAGTAAGTAAAAATAATAAAACAACCACCAACAACAAAAAAACTTTTTTATAAAACATTTAATGTTTATGTTAAAAATAACTCATAATTTCATGCATTCAATTAATGTAGTTGCAAAATATTTCCATTACATTAATTTGGCGTGGGCCCTGATTCTTGAAAATTCACCGTTTTGATTTAAGCTTGATAGAAAGCGCAAACTAGTGAAAATATATACATAATTTTAACTCTGTTACTTTTTTTAAGATTTGGCAGCAGGAAAGGGGAAAAAACCATTATTTAAACTATCTATTCAGGATTTCTAAATTGTTTTCTCAACGTATAATCATAATTTAATCAATATTAAACTATTAAATGATCAAAGAATATATTTAAATATATATATATAATAACTTTATTTTTCATTTATATTTTCTACTTCTAATTTAGTATATTTTGTTGCAATTTAACAGCCCGTTGGCACATTTTGGCTAGCGTGGTTTGGCGCAACATTAACTTTAACTCCATTGTTTTTGTAACTCGTAAACAGTTGTACCCATAAAGATTATTTGGCGATTTATCACTTGCGGCCAGCTAATAGAAAATGTTTTAAAGTTAATTAATTAATAAGTAATTAAATTCTAAAAATATTAAAATGCTGCATTGTCATCGGAAAAACGACTGTGTACGTAATTTTAATTCTAGCATTATCAAGGAATGAAAAATCCATTACAAATTCTCTTTCTTAATCTTTACATACAATTAATAAATCTTTACATACAAAAATTAAGCTACGTTAAACAAAACGCTGTAAAAATCAACTCTGGTACATTTAATTACTCATTAGATCTTAACTGAATTATTTAGGAGTTCAAATAAAATATCAATGCACTGTATATATATATATATATATATATATACAGGGATCTGTTTAGGAAAAAATTGGGTCCTTTAAAGGACCCTTCACAATTTTTTTTATTTCAAAACAGGACCCTTCACAAAACTATTTTCCCTAGAACAGGACCCTTCACAAACTATTTTTCCTAAAACAGGACCCTTCACAAAATTCTTTATCTTAAAAATAGGTATTTCACAAAATTTTTTCATCTTTAAACTGAACATTTCACAAATTAATCATTTAAAAGTAAAATCTGACCTGTCACTTTTACACATATAAAGAAAATATACGTATTTTACATCCATATATCTTCTTAAAAATGTATAAACAAGAACCTGAATATAATAATCATTTCAAATTCACAAAATTATGACTAGATTTTTCACAAATATAAAAAGCTGTTCACAATTTCACAAAAACAGGACCCTGGGAAAAAAGTCTGGACAGACCCCTGATATATATATATATATATATATATATATATATATATATATAACTTTAAGTAAAATTTAACCATTGAAACATAAGAAACTGACCACATACATTGAAATCTCGATACCAAAGAGCCCTTTCAAATTACAAATTAAAATGTAGTCCTATATATATATATATATATATATTAAAACGAGCTTCTTTTACGGTTGTTCTTAAATTGTCGATATTCACAAATAGAACATCGTTTGGTTTTTCATATCAATACGAATAACGTAAATTATAGAGATTATACAGGGTGTCTGAAAAGTCTGGAAACGGTCGAAAAACTCGAGAAATGTGCATTGGATTGAAAAACAAAAAATATGAGTTCAATATTTTTGAAAAACTTGTTTAGGGATATCAGAGTTGCCCCCCAACTCTGCCCCCTGGGTGGAAAGGAGGAACAACTTTAAAATCTTAAATGAAAACTCCTCTTTTTTATTGCAGATTTGGATTCTACGGGAAAATATACGTAATTTTTGTATTTAACATTTTCTTCGGAAAATCGTAGATAGCGCTGTAATCGAGTAAAATGCAGTGAGAATCGTTTAAATTGAAAAGTCTGGAAACGGTCCAATAACTCCAGAAATATACATCGAATTGGAAAACGGAAAAAATAAGTGTTCAATATTTAAAAACAAAATAGCAGCTTTGATATCCTTAAATAGATTTTTCTAATATATTGAACACATATTTTTCCATTTTCAATTCGATGTATATCTCTTAAGTTATTCCACAGTTTCCAAACTTTTCAATGGAAACGATTTTTACTGCATTTTACTCGATTACAGCGCCATCTACGATTTTCCGAAGAAAATGTTAAATACAAAAGTTACGTATATTTTTCCGTAGAATCCAAATCTGCAATAAAAGAAAAGGGGTGGGTTTTCATTTAAGATTTCAAAGTTGCTCCCCCTTTCCATAGAACTAGGAGTTCTATGCCCCTTTCCCTCAGGGCAAAGAGTTGGGGGAGGGCAACTTTGATATGCCTAAATAGATTTTTTTTTTTTTTTAAATATTGAACACATCCATTTTTCAATCTGATGTATGTTTCTCGAGTTATTCGACCGTTTCCAGACATTTTGGACATCCTGTATACATAAATCTGAAAATTTAGAATGATGGCTGCAGATCGCCCAAATTTAGTATGTTTTACTGAAGCTCTTAAACCATAAAATTGATCTTCAAAAATAAAACATTATTTGTTTTGTCTCGTCTATGTTAGTCTATATGGTAAAAAAAAAGAAAAAAAAAAAAAAAAAGTTTGTCAATAGTTATTCGACGTTTTTCACAGAAACTATCGCTTTGATTTTCAGATAATTTTCTTTATCGCAATGTGTTATTTGAGTTATCACAACAATTGCAGTAACTTCAGCTATGACAAATTTTGAATAAGTGATAGGCGTGAATATTTAATATTATATTCAATTCCATCATAGTTCTTAAATTATCAAACTTACTTTCACAATGATTTTTTTAAGTTACAGTTATATACTAATAATTATACTCTAGGAGATTTTTCGTTGATAAGAAAACAAAAAATTGCATTTTTATATGGTTTTTATATGAATGCATTTTCACAAATAGTTTTCGTTTGAAAACAGATGCTAGTTATTTGTAACAATCATGTTTTTTTTTCGGCACCAGAAATAATTAAAGAGCTTGAAGTTCAAATCCTGTATACAAACAAAAGGATCTTCGCGTTTCCAATGTTGTTAAATGTTAAGTGCAGGGAAAAAAAAAAGTCTTATATCAAGTCATTAAGTCTGTAAGTCTTCTCGAACGTTTGCTAATGGGGGAAAAGAATGTAAAACTTTCTCCCTGGAAAGCTGCAGATGGTGAAGGTTGAAATCTAGAGAGATTCAGCATCCTTTATATCATTTTGATTGCTTTCGGCTATTAAAAACTTCTGATTTAATTTTTCTTAAGAATATTAAATCTTTAGACGATATAAATTGAATTTAGCACGATAGTGCAAAATGAGTTTTAAGAACTCTTTAAATTGTACATAAAAATGTACAATAATGTACAAATAATGTACAAGTAATTTCTGTAATGTTTTGCATGTAATCCAGCGAGAAATCGAGTTTTTTTCCTCACGTAATCTTAGTATTCTTCATAATTCTTTGGCTTTATTTTTAGAGAGATTATTAAATTTCTATATGAGATACAGTTATTGAAAAAATAATAATAAAATGTTATATTGACAGAAATTTATAAAGTTAGTTTAAGAAAATGGTTAAATTATATTAAAAAGATCATAAAACTTTCTTTCCCAAGTGCTCGTACGATGAAATTAAAAATAGATAGAAATTAAAGTTCCTTTATGAGAACTCGGTAATCTTTGTAACCCTTTATTATTACTTTTTTAATTAAAAACTTCTGATTTTATTGTCTAGAAAGATTATTACATTATTACGTTAGATAAAATAAACTGAATGAGAAATTTTTTCAATGTTCCGATAGAAATTTACAAATTTAAATTAATAAAGTACTTTTATCTCAAATTATGGCTGCACTTGTCTATTGTATGTGTCTATTTCGATTATGCAGCACAAAATGAAGATAATAAATTCGATCCGAAATTATATATTTTTATTTTTATAAGTCTGATTTGTTTTTATACACAGAACTTTTATTTATTTTCTATAAAATTAATACATTTCTATAACAGATAAAGTGGACTGACATTTAGAAAAAAGGAAAAAATAAACATTTCATGTCATTGATAGAAAATTTTAAACTTAATTTAAGAAAATGTTTCACTTTTAAATAAAAAACATAGAGATTTCTTTTCGTAATGCTAAGAATGATGAAGAAAAATTTCAACAACAAATTAACTTTCTGTACGGGAGACTTGGTATCTTTTACAATTCTTTGTATTTATTTTTTTCTATTCCAGATTTCCTATGCATTTTCTACGAATATTATTAAATTTCTATATTAATTATAATGAATGAACATGTAATCTTTTTTAAAAATCCTTCGAAACATAATTTTTATCAAGAAGCGCGTCGTACTTCTTGCGACACAAGTGTTTTGTATAATTACGCTGTTACATCCACAAATAATATATATATTTTATAATAATAATAAAAGAGGTAAGTTAGAAAGTATTTATACATATCAAATGAGAAAATTAAATTTTAATAATATTTGCAAGCATATAAACGAAATATCCAGAAGTTTACGTTTAAAGAAAGTAAGTGCCCTTTATTAAAGATGAAATAAAAACACATTAATTTATTAACACGCGCGCGCGGCTTGTGTTTTCATCTATATTTTTCGCCAAAAAAAATATGCCAGAAAAATTTTACAAAATGTACAAGTTTTTCGTTTTCGAGCTTCTGGCTTATTCTATTTTACGCCATTTTGTAGTTTTATCTTTACGATTATAAAAGTTTTTATCTTCAACTGATTCTTCTGCGTTGTCGTAACATATACTATATTGCTTCCCGCTTTTCCAGTTTTTACTTATTAGTGTAAAACATTTTACTAAATATTTATCATTTGACTATGTAAAACAAAATAATTACTCAGAGTAACACATATCAAGTACATTATTACAGAAATAAGAGTTTTAAATACGAAATGATTAATTATTTTATCTACTTGCTAGAGCATGTGCGCTATGCAAATTATGCTAAAGACGTATAATTCTACACTGGAAGCCAGAAAATCCGTTTCGTTCCGAAGGGAAGAAATGACAGTTTCGATGCCATATTTGAGAACTATTTAAGAAATATAACTTTTGTCGTAAAAATTACTCAAGCGCGCCCGTTGAAAGGTTAATTGAAGAAAATACTTAAAACTTAAACAATTAATGCAAAGCTTTCTTTCTCTAATGCTGCACACATTGAAGATAAAAATCCAACGAAAAATTTAATTTCTTTATTAAAAACGTATCTTTTAATACCTGTTTTTCAGCACATTTTAATAACTTCCATTTAATTTTTCATATTAAAAGTGGTGGATTCAGTTAATGGAGAAGAGTCAAGAAATCAACGGGAATCTCAAAAGTTGAGATATCGATTAAAAACTAACATACTAAGATTAGAACAGTTTGAAAAACGATTTTATTTCCAAAACTCGCCGTCCTATTAATAGTACAAGTGAAAACTTTCAATTACATGCCAGATTTCTGAAACACTTAACTTTCTCTTTTTAAACAGCTACGTTTAATTATTAATACCCCCAAAAAAATTTCTCAGCAACCGAAAAAATCGGACACGAAAAGAATTTAAAAAATGAAAAAGAAAAAGACTACCTAAAATTGGTATTAATCGGCTGCTTAAAAAAATCACACAAAGTCCATTCATTAAAGAGTCACGCAACCTCACGTAGAGTTGTGAAAAAACCAAAATATTTTTTTGGCATCTATTCAAACGACTTTTCTGAAACATAGAGTTAAGTAAAAATCAAAATAAACAATTTCAAAAAAGTACTGTCTTATTTTTAGCGTATGGTTTATGTATATTTATATTATGTATATTTATAAATGTTCGTATTTTATTAAATTACTTAGCAATACAACATGCATTTCGCTATTGTTTAAAAGGTTGATGATCAAAATGAAAATGTTGATGAACTAAGCATTCAGTAATTTTATAAAAAGAAATGTCTAGATTTTCTTTTTCGCAGTTTACTTCAAGATTATCTAAGCTGTCTATATTATATAAAGCAAATGCATGTCCGTGACTAACGCTCAAGTCATATTGCCGGTAACAACCACCTGAACAAACAAATTTCGTTTTATTGCAAATTTTATTTATAACTTCTAAACATCGCATAATTTTCATTTTAGGTAGATTTCGTAAGAAATACTACCTATTACATTCTAACCTAAGTTCGAGTTTTTGAAAAATTTTTGCAGATTTACGCCGATCATGACTCCCAGAACCCAAAACCACCCCCAGTTCAAAACTGTATAAAAATTTATCTATCTATCTATCTATCTATCTATGTCACTTTTTATGGACACGATAACTGCAATAATCCTGCACAAATCTCTTCCAAACTGATACATAAAATCAAGGGGCATAAAATCTCGGTCAAGTTCGTTAATGGGCAAAATCGAACCAGGGGGGGGGGGGGGGGAATGGGGGAACTTTTTGTGAAAACAGAAAACCCCCCATAATTTCTTAATTATGATACGTATCGAATCCGTTTAAAGTTATTAATACTTCAAGGAAAAGGGCCAAAATTTATGTATGACAGACTTTTTATATCATTAAAAATGGCCCCAAGGGGAGGGAAAAACGGGGGTTTTAGAAGAAAAACATAACTTCGTCCATTCACAAGATATCAAATCCGCTTAAATTTATTATAAATCCTCGTAATATTATCTAAAACTTTTCTATTAACAAGTTTTTTATAGGACCAACCCTTATAGCAAAAAAAAAAAAAAAAAAAATTAAAAACAAAAACAAATCCCTGCCGGCTCCGCCTGCAAACACGTTAGGTTTCGAAGTGGGCGGTTCCCACTACCGCATCATGGCCAAAAAGGGCATTTCTTCCGCGATTCCCAACAAACAGCCACCCCACGGTCTGCGTCTTCGAAGTCTACCTGTGCCTGTAGGCCGAGCCATCAGGGATTTTTTACACTATCGAATAGAAAAAAAAATTACTTTCAAAAGTAATTTCTTTGAAAACTGTATCTGAATTTACTGTTTTTTTATGTTTTAAAATTATTTTTCAAACATGACTTTTTAAAATCTATATCAAAAATGAACGTGCAACCTACGGAAGATTAATCAGATTGCACTTAAAACAAAGTAATTAATTAAGGATTTGTTCGTGTAATAATCCATTTAAACTGCCATATACGAAATTAAAACTTCGCAAATAAATAACAGACATGCAATCGAATTCCACGCTTAAACACTGAAATAATTAAAATTAAAAAGGTTGCTATAAATACAGAAACCTTTCGCGATTAACCGCTGGTATGCGGCTCATACGAAAATACCAAACATGGTGTAGTTGATGGGCAATCTAAGAAAATATACTAAATTAAAAAAAAAAAAAAATGCTAGAGTTTTCAATTAAAATGATTTTCATCTACGTTCTGTGTATTGGACAATATATCGAGTTTTATACTGGTCAGTACAGCTTTTTTAACCTGTGTGGATAGTCCGGGTTAGATCTCCTTGTTTTATTTAATGTATTACAAAAATATGTCAAACTAAAAGCATGCAAATAAAAGAACAATCACCCCTACTAACTTTGCCACAAATCATTGTAATTATAAAATTTATTCTTGGTATCAACCGATTGGTAATAACGTCTGATATTAAGTGGAATTAGTTATTCTATGGTGTTATGCATAGGTTAGGAATTTGGAGCCATCTACATATTAAAAAAAATAGTACCAACTTTCCTATTTTCAAATGATAACACCCATTATTGAAATTTTATTTGATTTCCTTGGATCAGCCTGGAAAAGTATACAGTTTATGCATATTTTCTGAAATCCTCAAAGAGTTATGAAATAAAACATGTTAGGGGTTATCCATAAATAAATTAAAAAAAAATTAAATTAATAAATCAGATGATTTTTTGGAAACCTGTTTTAACTTTATGAAAATATAAGAAAAACAGCATAAACTATTCATTTTCTCGGGATGGTTTGATCCAAAGAAATTCACATATAGTGTCAAAATTTGGCGATAACGTTTGAAAAGAAAAATAATGTTGGTGCAATTTTTAATACGTAGATGGCCCCTGAACTTGCATAACATTTAAAAATAGATGTTATTATCAACCTGTGGATATCGGTAGAATTTTCATATGATGATTTGTGGAAGAGTTAATGTCTGTGCATATGGGAGGGAGGGGGATATCTCCCCCCCCCCATACTATACATTAGAGTCCTGCATCGGGTCAGGTTAGCCGATTTTACCCAACCCGCGGTTCAGTTCAAAGCAACATTTTGACTTTTAAACCTAGAATAATGGAGTTTTTACTTTTGCTTTTGCCAGAGTATGGAGAAAATCTTTCTAAATTATAACTTATACGATCCAGGGACTGTATAAATTTTTGAAAGCTGCAATATTTAGACGTATATATATTACGTATCTCCAACAGGTAAAAAAATAAAGTGTGTTTTAATCTTTTTCGGAAACCCTTTATATAAAATCGGCTGTTTAAATCCATCATAAAGTTTAAACACATGAAAAAGAAAAAAAGAGATGAACTTATGAAACAAATAAAGAAAATAAAATAAAAATTGAGGGCAATTTTGCAGCGCACTCTACTTCTGATTCGGAGAAATACGGTGAATGTTAAAAAAAAGAAAAATAAAGCGAAACAGTGTTTTTACTGAAAAGTTGGTGGTTTGTAACTAAATAGACAAAATATAAGTAGAACATTGAGGCCAACTGTCTGTCAAGATTATTGCCAGATGTGCGACAGTATTTTTGCACAAGCGTAAATATTTGTTTTATCTCATTTAGTTGTCTCAACGACAGGAGTTTGGTGCGTGATTTTATTTTTATTTTTATTTTTTTTTTTTTTCTGGTAGTCTAATATTTAAAGAAACTAGGCAAATAACGAAAAAATAAAATATGAACAATAAATATCATTGCCATTTTTAAATGTAAGCCTTCTTTCCTTTTTTTTTCTTAGTAAGCATACGTTTACACGTTTATTGGTAAGTGTTCTACGATCATTCTACTATTAATTTTAGATATTTTTAAAAATGGAATACTTTTTTATTTGATTATGCAATTCTACTCATTTAACTTTCATAAAAATATACAGAGATCGTCATGATCTTACAAATGTTTTGAAGTCAATTGATTCTTACAAAAATCGTTGTTACTTTATTAGAAAATTTTATTTATAAAATAAACTAAGAAGATTAACGTCAGTTTATCATTATTATTATTTTTACTTATTTAATCATTTTTGACATTGTTATGTAAATAGTTACTTTACTTCAATACCATGCTAAAATTTTAAAGAAGATTTCAATTTGTCGAGAAAAATTCGAAGGATGCGCTTCAAAATGTAAAAATGAATGTGACTCATATATTAAAATAAATAAATAAATAAAATAAAATAAAAAGTATTATTTTTACATGAGTTGCATTAAAAATACATCGATAAAACACAGTATTTGTATTTGAAATTTATTTATTTTTATTTATTTAATTTTTTTAATGAAATAAGGGTATAAAAGACGGTAAAATGAACATTTATAAGTTCAGTAACGTGGGGTTTCTAATAAAAAATAATCCGCCTAAGGTAACAGCAAAAACATAACAAATTTCATGGTTACTTTTACCTCATTATGAAATTGAATTCCTTTAAATTTAATAACAATATACACAGATCGTCATAATCTTGCAAATGTTTTGAAGTCAATTGAATCTTGCAAAAATCGTTACTACTTTATTAGAAAATTTGATTTATAAAATATACTAAGAAGATTAACGTCAGTTTATTATTATTGTTATTATTATATTTATTTATTTACTCATTTTTGCTATAGCATTGTTATGTAAATAATTATTTCAATAATTATTTCAATAACATACCAATATTTTAAAGAAGCTTTCATTTGTCACGAAAATTTCAAAAGATGCGCTTTAAAACGTAAAACTGTCATAATGTGACTTACATGTTAAAATAAAACATAAATAAATAAATAAAATTATTATTTTTACATAGTGTTGCATTAGAAATACGTCAATAAAACACAGTATTTGTATTTTTATTTATTTATTTTTAACGATAGAAGGATACATTTTATACGTTCGGTAACCTGATATTTCTAATAAAAATAACACTATCTAAGGTAACACAAAAAACATTACATGGTTACATTTAGTGATGGGGATAACGATAATTTTGATTATTCAAAGGAATCATTTGGGCATGTGCAGAAGCATATCTTTCAAACTTCATTTTTTTTTTTTTTTTTTTTTTTTTTTTAATTCAATTACTACCAGAAATTTTGAAAAAAAAAAAAAAAAAAAAAAAAAAAAAAAAAAAAGTTTCTATATGCTTCGGGCACATGCCCGAATGATCTATTCGAATAACCAAAATAATCGTTATGCCCATCACTAGTTACATCATTTCACTGGGGTACAGAGAAATCGAGATAAGCAGATTTATAAACGTGATCACGTTTATTAATCTAATATCGATTTCGATGATTTACATATTTAAATGTATTTTATTTAAAATACTAATACAGTTTTTCTGCATATATTTTTTTGAAGTCTAGTGCAGACCTTATGGACATATTGTTGAAACTTAGAGTTTTTAACACTATTATTATTATTTTATTATTATTGTTATTATTATTATTATTATTTGTTGTTGTTATTGTTGATCTTTTTAGTGAAAATATTTTGCAACATTGTATTGCAAAGTTTTAAAAATGTTTTAGAGGATTCCAAGTTTGTCAAAATGAAACTGTATCTGGTAAATCTGCAATTCATAACAACACCTTCAGGCTTTAATTTTTTTTTTTCGAATTTATTTTTGTTTATGTTTTTTTTATAGCAATTCGATGTATACCACAAGACGGATATATATATATATATATATATATATATATATATATATATATATATATATATATATATATATATATATATATATATATACAGGGTGATTATAAAGAAACTTTGCCAACATCTGCACTTCTAGCGGCCGTTCTATTTAACCGATCAAGATGAAATTTTAAATATAGTTGTTTGAAGGTATGCGCTCGAGATTCTGTGAATGGCAATACAGTGGTGCTCACGGTTACGGTTATAGTTACAGAAACTCGAAAATTTCGAATGGCAACGCCTACTTTTTCCTGTCTCAAAATGTTCAGCGCATGCGAAAACCCTAAATAGCGTTGAAACGGTACCGATATGTCCAAAAACAAACGTGTTATGCATACACAAAGAAGAGTTCTGAAAACCGGCCAACAAAACACGATCTGTGCGCACGCAGTAACTTTGCATATGACACAGGCAAGATACCAATCACAGAACGCCGTTCGCCAGATATTCAGCGGAGGAAGCCTATAAAATACCAAGCGGGTATGCGAAGTCGTCATTCATGAACTCGCACATGCCGACGATATGACTCTTCCTGGGAAAGTTCGCGGTGAATTGATCAAACTCTATTATCTAAATGGGATGAACGCTGCGGAAGCCTTGCGTGTGTATCGCCGCAATCATCGACAACGACGTGGGCCATGTACTCTGCAAGCTGTGCGTGATTTAGTGCGCAAATTCGAAGATACAGGCTGCACCTGTGACAAACCGCGCTCCGGACGGCCAACAGTTTCTGAGGACGTTGTCATGGAAGTGCATCATACAGTGACTACAGGGCACACAGAAACTGCAAGAGGATTATCGCGCTTGTTGGATATTCCGAACACAACGGTCCGCAAGCTCTTGCGCTCAGTACTTCACATGTTTCCCTATCGATTTCAGCGCGTCCAGATGTTGCAGCCGGGTGACCCACAACAACGTCTGGACTTCGCAAATGAATTTTTATTACGATATGATGCTGATAACGACTGGCCACTTCGCATACTATGGACGGACGAGGCGCATTTCACCTTACATGGCAACATTAACACAAAGAATTGTGTGCACTGGGGAGAGACGAATCCTCACGCTGTGGCACCAGTACCATTATTTGACGCCAAAGTGACTGTGTGGTGCGGCATTACAGCTACATTTGTTCTCGGCCCGTTCTTCTTTGAGGAAACGACCCCAGCGGGTCCTGCAACATGTTCTGTAACAGGCTCTCGGTATGCAGCCATGCTGAAAAATTCTGTACTACCGGAGTTGCGTCGGCGGAATGCACTCAATGACGTTGTTTGGATGCAAGATGGTGCACCTCCACATATAGCGAGGTCAGTTAAAAGGCTCCTAGATCAGCATTTTGGTGATCGCATCATCTCACGCCATTATCCTATTCCGTGGCCTGCGCGATCCCCAGATCTGACGCCTATGGATTTCTGGTTTTGGGGATATCTCAAATCCAGAGTTTACCTGTGCAATCCGCAAACATTGTCGGGCTTGCAGGATTCTATACGGCGTGAGATTAGAAACATTCCTCGCGTCATGTTGCGTTCAGCGGTATTGTCCGTCGTCTCCCGCATGCAATGCGTAATTGCTTGTGATGGCACCCATGTGGAAAATGTTTGATGCCAATAAAGGTTTTCTTTTGTCTGATATGTGTTCTCATCATTCAGCAGTTTCTTGTCTCTGTCGAATGCATTATTGCTCGGTGCGCCTTAAAGAACGGTTTGTATGTCTATAACACGTCGGTTTTTGGACATATCGGTACCGTTTCAACGCTATTTAGGGTTTTCGCATGCGCTGAACATTTTGAGACAGGAAAAAGTAGGCGTTGCCATTCGAAATTTTCGAGTTTCTGTAACTATAACCGTAACCGTGAGCACCACTGTATTGCCATTCACAGAATCTCGAGCGCATACCTTCAAACAACTATATTTAAAATTTCATCTTGATCGGTTAAATAGAACGGGCGCTAGAAGTGCAGATGTTGGCAAAGTTTCTTTATAATCACCCTGTATATATTTAAGATGATAAGAATGTCCTGTACAAATATTTTTTTACAATAAAATAAATAAAATATGCAAAAAATGTTATTTTTTCTTACACAATGCACTAATTAATTTTCTATAGTTTTGTGTAAATTCTTTTTTAACTATGACAAACTAAGGGAAGGGGATCTTTAATGACGCTAAGAAAATTAATTTCATCTTAAATAACAAACTATTCAATACTTTTTTTTTTTAATTCTTCTTCTAATAAGTAAATATTTTCCGCAGAAAATTTCAATTTTGCAGTAACGGATCATTATAAAAACGTACACACACATTAAAAGAAAATATTCGCGGAAAATTTAAATTAAAAAAGATTTTGCATAATTTTTTTTTTAATTCTTGGTAGTAGTGAAACATGATTTGATAATTTAATAATGAGTTTGGAAACCTACTTGGAATATAATTTCTTTTATATAAACTATTACTTATTGGATACCTTTTTTTAGCTTAATAATTTTAATTAAAATGCGTAATTTTTATTCCAAGAGTGAAACCAGAACGAAAAATCATGCGTCAAGCATATAGATTATGTTACACTTTTCAACACTTCCAAAATACTAGTAGAAGTTTTTACCGTTTAATAAGGCGAAAGATAGTAACTATTTGCAAAACGTATAACACATTAAAAAAACCAATTTTTGGAACTACCAACAATATTCGGAAAAATATCCAAATTATTTTGTGTAAACCTGTATAGGATCTATAGATTTGTATATATACTACATATAATTCTAAAATTTAGTTCAGTTATAGACAACGCATAGCACAGTTGAAAATTACCCTTCAGCAATTTCAGTCAATAAACGGGAATGTTCTCTAGATGGTTTGTGCTGCCCTGTATATGATCTATAGGATTTACACACCAAGTAATAGGCAAAAATTTAATGTAATTTAAAAATGCGTACCGCAACTGAAAACGCCCTTCTAGCAATTAATATTAACAGGTAGTATTTTAACCGAATTATTTTGCGTGTCCCTGTAAATGAACGATGAATACTATACACACAATATTTTATAGTAAACCTCATGTAATGCTCCTCCGTCATACATATCAATTTCAATATGTTAGAAATAGTGAAACACTTTTAAAATAAACAGCAAACGATTTTCCCCTATAGACCGTAATGTAACGGAATTATTTGAGTGTCCCTATAAAAGAAAACTATAAGTGCTTTGAACACCATATTCTATAGTAAGCTTTCTGTAAAGCACCTCAGTGATATATATGAATTTTACTATGTTTGAAATAGTGTAACATCATCAAAATACACCGCAAACGATTTTTCCCCTGTATAACGTAACGGAATTCTTTTGAGTGTCCCTGTAAACGGACTATAAATGCTAGACACTTCATTTTCATCACCAAACATGCCATAGTAAACCTCAATAACATATATCAATTGCATGGCAATCGAATCAGAGTATATTTATGTGTGTTAAAGCACAGACGGGCAGACAAACCGAATTCCTAAATACTTTTCATCTATGTTGGAAAGTGTTAAAAATATGACTTTCGCGTGTATATAAAGAGTACTTTAAGCGAGAGAAAAAAAAGAAAGAAATTTTGAACCGGCCAAAGTGGCATTACCCCTTAAATGAATAAAGAATCCTTGATTTTCACTTTTACAATACGAAAATGAGTATAAGTAGTTCAACAACACAACTCTATGACATCCGGACACACTTCCGCCGAATCGATGCCATTAATAAAAAAATAAGTCCGGAAATAAACCCCCTCACCTTTTAAGCTCGTATCGGCAGAGAATCAATAAATGCATCAGAGGGAAGTACCGTCACGAGAAAAAAAAAATGAAAAGGAAAAAGAAAAAAAAAGAATACGAGTTGATACAAAAAATTTTGAATGTGTGTCAAAAAAGCCGGTAAAGGGTTGCGAAAAATGTTAAATATAATTCATGACATGAAGCTTTAGGAATCTGTCAGTAATGACTGCAAGTACAGCATTTCAAAACACATGAACATTATTTGCTACGAATTGCCTTAATTTGATGATTGTTATCTAAGGAACTATTAACTGCATAGGTTTATAGTATTTACTCGCTTAATTTGCGCCTCCGCGTATTTATAGTTCGTATTAATTCTATTTCGTATATATAAATATATTTATAGTTCGTTTATAGTCGCTATTGACGAGGGAATTCGTCAATCCCCAGTCAAATAAATAACGGAGGGAAGGATGCCTGAATTTACAACTGATGATGCTCCGGGTGTGGCGAAAACGTTTTTGTAATTTTGACAGTTTTTTAAAAACTCTTTACCATTTTTAATAATGATGGACTGTTTTTTATGGAACTTTTACCATCTTTTGAGTGGTATCTGATTGTAAAATTAGTAATGTGAAGAATAAAGTATCTTTAAAACCTTTTAGGTAGATTTCGTAAGAAATACTACCTATTACATTCTCCCCTAAGTTGGAATTTTTGAAAAATTTTTGCAGATCTACGCCGATCATGACACCCAAAACGCAAAGCCACCCTCAGTTCAAAACTTCATCTATCTATCTATCTATCTATCTATCTATCTATCTATGTCACTTTTTTATGGACACGATAACTGCAATAATTCTTCACAAATCTCTTCCAAACTGATACATAAAATCAAGGGGCATAAAATCTCGGTCAAGTTCGTTAATGAGCAAAATCGAACCAAGGGGGGGGGGGATGGGGGGCTTTTTGTGAAAACAGAAAAAACCCTTAACGTCTTAATTATAATACGTATCGAATCCGTTTAAAGTTATTATTACTTCTAGGAAAAGGGCCAAAAATTTATGTATAACAAATTTTTGATATCATTAAAAATGGCCCCAAGGGGGGGGGGGGGGGGAAGGAAAAAATTCATAACTTAGGCAATTTGCAAGATATCAAATCCGCTTAAATTTATTATAAATCCTCTTACTATTATCTAAAACTTTTATGTTGACAAGTTTTTTATAGGACCAACCCTTATAGCAAAAAAATTAAAAAAATAAAAAATAAAATAAAATAAAAAGCCCTCCCGGCTCCGCCTGCGAACAAGTTAGATTTCCAAGTGGGGGGTCCCTTATGGAACCCAACTGCGGCATCATGGCAAAAAGGTCATTTCTTCAGCAATTCCCAACAAACAGGTGTCCCATGGTCTGCGTCTTCGAAATCTACCTGTGTCTGTAGGCCAAGCCGTCAGGGATTTTTTTTCCTGTTTTAAAGTTTTTATTTTGTATTTTTTAACAATTAAAAGAAGTGTATCATTACTAGGTGTTATAATTTTTTATATGATTCTTGACCTAAAACAACAACAAAAACAACAAACAATGAAATAAAGTTAAAAAAAAAATTACTTTAAAAAAATGATTTTTATTTACAGATTTCAAGAAGAAAAACTATTAAAAAATGTTTACATATAAATAAATGAAAACTAAAAATTTGTGGGATCACCTTAAAAGATCGACAGCTAGATTTCGGAGATCTAGCTCATTAGCCTGCTTCATGATATGGACGAAAAAAAGAAAAGGAAAAAAAAAGGAAAGGAAAAAAAATGTACCGGTGAGTTCAAAAAACTGTATGTAGTCGGGCAAGCTAAGATTGCCCTGGGCTAAATGTAGCTAGACCGGCTCAATGACAGCATGAAATAAAAAAATAACGATAATCATAACTACAGAAGGGTTGAACTAACTTGAGAAGTTCACGGTCTACCTGTCAAAATAAAATATAAGCAAAGATCAGACTAAAAGCGCGCGTAAATTTGGGCCTATGATCACGTGGAAAATCCCGCGAAGCAAAAGTAAAAAAAAAAAAAAAAAAAAAAAAAACAGAGGAGTGCTGTGCTGTTTATACGTTTTGCATTTTTGGCGGGTGATTTGTTTTCTTTCTTATTTTTTTCTTCTTTTATGTATCCATTTTGAACTTAAGATCGAATTCATTCTTATGTTATCCCGTTATAAAATAAATACAATACAAACAGAGACGTGCACAGCGGATGTGTACAATACAAGGTCTACAAGGCCCTAAACTGGAAAGGGGTACCAGATTTCGTATTAAGTATATACATATATACCGAACATGTAGGCGGACCATCTGCATTATAAAGCAAAAATATGACCGTGAGTAACTCTGACGTTATATTAACGGTGGCAACACTTTCCCAGTAAATTAAATTTCGCTTTTACTGCAATTTTTTGAACTTCTAAACTTTACAAGTTTGAAATCCGCATCTCAATTTACTGATTTTTTTTTTTTCTTTTGGTGGGTTTTTAAATAATTTTCAAGCATCATTCTTTTAAAAAGTCTATCTCTATCAAAATTGAAAAAATTAAAGTTTGTTATTATTTAAATATGGTGACCGCCTCCTAAAGACCTAGGAGTAGACAAGCCCTACCACCGGCTGAGGCTCTACTCTCAAAGTTGGTAGATGGAAGATGCTACATTCGAACACATGTCGCGCTCGTCGGCGTAACCGTTCGGAGTTTTCAGTTTTTTCCCCTCGAACTTTATTATAAATATGTGTTACGTTCCCTTAAAAAAGACCTCCACGGAAAGCAATAATCCCCCCCCCCGTCCCCCATTGGCCTATATCCCTCGCCCAGATAATGGCCGTAACAAAAACACCAAACTAATATGGCAAATCTCATACTCAGAATTGAAATGCTTAATTTGTTAAGAGAGATCGGTTTGTGGCTTCCATTTAGAGTTCTGTATCGGGTCGGGTAACCTGATTTTACCCGAACCCGACCCCCGGTTAGGGGTGGGTCGGGTTAAAGGTATTTTCGGTGCGGATCTGGATCGAGTCAGTTTCGGGTTAAGTTTTGAGTCTTCCGGGTCCGGTTCGGATTGACCCGATTTTTCAAAAAAAAAAGTCTAAATATTTCCAAATGAAAAAAAAAAAAAAAAAAAAAAACAAGAACGAAAAATCATGCGTCAAGCATAGATTATGTAACACTTTCCAACGCTTCCAAAATAATTTTACAAATCATACCATTTAATAAGCTGAAAGATAGCATCTAAGTAAACAATTTGGAAAACGCAAAACATATTTAAAAACATAATTTCAAGAATTTCCAACATATACAATATTCGGAAAAATATTCGAATACTTTTATTCAGCCCTGTATAGGATCTATAGATTTGTATATATACTACATAGGATGCTAAATTTTAGTTCAGTTAGGAAATGCGTAGCACAGTTTAAAATTCTCCTTCTGGAGTTTCTGTCAATAAACGGAAATGTGTTCGCGAACTTTTGTGCTTCCCTGTATAGGATCTACAGAATTTATACACACCACGTAATAGACAAAAAGGGAGTTAAATTTAAAATCGCGTTCAGTAACTTAAAGGCACTTCCAGGAATTATTGTTAACAGACAGTAGAGAATTCTTTTGTGTGTCCCTGTAAATGAACGATGACTGCTATACACACACTATTCTGTAGTAAGCCTCTTGTAATGCACCTTAGTGATGTATATAAATTTCAATGCGTTTAAAATAGTGAAACATTATTTAAATAAACCGCAGACGATTTTTTTTCCATAGACCTAATGTAACGGAATTCTTTTGACTGTCCCTGTAAAGTAACTATAAGTGCTATGCACACCCTATTGCATATTAAGCTTCTTGTAATGTACGTTAGTGATATATATCAATACAATGTGTTTGAAATTGTGTAACATCATCAAAATGCACTTAAAACGATTTTTCCCCATGGACCGCAATGTAACGGAATTCTTTTGAGTGTCCCTGTAAAAAAACTATAAGTGCTACACACTTCCGTTGAAATAGGGAACATGCTATAGATAACGACAATAACATATAAAAATTGCAGGGCAATCCGAGCATATTTACGGGAGTTAGAGCACGGACAGACGGCAGACGGCCATACGGCCAGACAAACCGAAGTCATAAACACTTTTCAACTAGGTTGGAAAGTGTTAAAAACTATATATTTGAATATAAATGAGTGTATATCTGTTCATTTTTATCCAAAAAAAGATTAAATTGATATTGGAGATATAATTGTAAACTATTTTTCATAACTGTTTTCAAATATGGATAATTTCCTTTCACTTCAGGTTCGGGTTTGAATATTGCGGGTTCGGGTTGAAGTGTCTCGGGTTTGGTTCGGGTTAAACTTTTTTGGCGGGATTGTGCCGTGCAGTCTCTACATCCATTATGCATGCCAAACTAACACAAAACGTTTATCTTTGTAATAATAATAAAAAAAAAAAAAATAGAAGTGTCTGAATACAATGAATTTATACTGAAAGATAAGCATCATGATCTGAATCGAATAAATGGCTTCACTCATCCAAATAGCTAATAATTTTATTTTTCGGAATAAATTTTCACAAAACTCATTTTAAACAGATAAAAAGAATATCTGATTTTAAAATAAGCCTTTAATATTTTCGCTGCATATCATTCCCCTGACAGCAATAAATAGATATTATCTTAAATAGGAGAGCCATTGCGGTTGCTCTGGGCTTTTTTTTTTTATTATTCAAAGTTATCTCATTTCAAACTAGATTTCGAATTTCCATGTATAATATATGCTAAAGATTTTTCACTTTTTTGTAGAGTAAAAGGATGATTCTAATCTTACAAATATAATATGTATGCAAGACGATTCGCCAATAAACATGAATTGTGCGTAAAATCTATTTTGAGGCTTGTTTCTTCTTTTAATTTATTTATTAGTGCCTAAAGCTTTGTTAATGCGAAAAAAAAATATTTTTTTTTTTTATCGCTAAAAGTATTATAAATGTGAAGATCTTTTCAAAAAATTTTGTTGTTAACTTTTATTGGAACTTTATAACACACAGTATACACGGCAGTGTGTGTGTTCTGTCTCGTTTGTACGTATACAGTAGAGATGAGTTCGGGTTCTTTTTTCGTAACATGAACCCGCCAAGAGCTCGAAAAACTTTGTGTCATTAGAGGCAGACCTTTATAGTACGCAGTAGAAAATTATTAGTAACATTTTAAAATTGTTTTGGGATTAATTATCTCATATAAAAATATCTTCCTACATAGAAATAAGTATCAATCCAAAACACTCATGACAAAGTTTCGTGATTTTCCTGTTCCTGAGAATCTGTTTGAAATACAGGGTGTCTAATCCAGATCAGAAACGAATTTCCCGGACTTTTCCAGGTTTTCTATACCAATAATAATAATAATAAATCCAGGTATTGAGATTTTGTGAAGTTACACACAAAAAATCTTAAAAGTTGTGAAATTGAGATTGGAACTTTCACAACTAATTCTAAAGCACAAATTACTAATTTGTTGCTTTTTTTTTTTTTTTTTTTTTTTTTTTTTTTTTTTTGCAAAATTTACAAATTGTTGAACATTTTACATGCTACATATTTTGTAGATACACACTTTTAGCATCAGGTTCTATCCCTTTTGTCAGATCAGGATGAAATTCTTTATCACATCAGTCACAGTTAAATACAGATTGCTTTGACATATTTTAATACAAATAATAAATATATTCAATAAGCTTAGAAATGTTGTTTGCAAACAAAGATACGTAAGCAGAGTGAAACACCTATAATCATTCCTACAACATTCAGTAGAAAGTTTCAGTGAAGCTGAAACTGAAAATCTCTGAGTTACAAAGAAGAACTGAAAAGGGATAGTCAAAATGATTTGGACGAGATGTTAAAATACTCGTCACAGTACTTATGAAGAGCAAAGTTTGATTTTAATGGCGCTGCAATTTAAAATCTTTAGTTTTATACGAAACATTTTCTTATTTTTTTCTTGAAAGTTCTTTTTCTCAGAATTTTCAAATTTTCCTGACTTTTCCTCAGAAATGATAAATTTCCCTGACTTGTCTAGTCCATATAACTATTCTTTGACTTTTCTAGGTTATCCAGATTTTTCAGGTGGATAGACACCCTGAAAATAGCAAATTTTTATTTATAATCAACCATAGACAGAAATCTGCAAAAGCCCCGAATCTTAGTCTTTTAAAATATCATTGTGCAACAAATAAATAAGTAAATTTCTTTACCAGTTTTCGGCCTATTAATGAATTCTCACGAGATGAGTAACACTATTTTAACTCGACCTCAGAAAAGTCAGAAAATTTTTAAACCGGCATTCTATACTTGACTATAAGCATAACAAAAAATAATACGAAGAAGAAGCAGGAACCGGCCTTGCTTCACATTAATTATATAAATAACATTAAATTAATTATAGTATAAAATTGTATATTAAAAACTGTTTTCAATAGTCAAATATTGTATTTGACGGGTAAAAATAAGATGTCCCATTAAAACATAATAAGTAAAAGAGTTGGTCTCTAAGGTAATAAACGTTTTTTTTTTTCATATCCTAGCTAATTATTAGGTCAATGATAGCTACAAAATAATTAATAATAAAACAGCAGTTTGGTAGATATTTACACAGAAAAAAAAAATAAAACCCAATTTGGGTCGAAAGATTCTTAGGTATGTGCCCAAATTGGGCCATGCCTGGTTTGGTTACCACTGTGTATCCATTTTGGGCACTGTTAAATACCCATTTTAAAAAAAAATAAGTAAAATAAAAAAGATATTATCATTAATATTATTATTATTACTTTTTTTTTTTTTTTTTTTTTTTTTGGGAAATGGGTATTTAACAGTGCCCAAAATGGATACACAGTGGTAACCAAAACAGGCATGGCCCAATTTGGGCACATACCTAAGAATGTTTCGACCCAAATTGGGTTTTATTTTTTTCTGTGTACAAATGAAATATCACTGGATTTGCATATTGATATTATGGAGAACAGCGATGTGGGACGCTTCATAAATTTGAATATTGTCCACGTCGGACTCAAACACTGCGCAAAACTATTTTTTAAACTAGTCGGATGTGCCAATTCCAAAACTTTCTTCTATCTCATACATGTTAATACTTCAAAAAGCGTAATTTTTTTTTTTTAAATTGTTCATTTTAGAAACAAAAAAATGAGTAGATAACATATCTGTTATTTATTTTTTAATTACATTTCAAGTTTTTTCTGTTTCAATATTTTTTCTCTTTAAAACCGTGGAGGGAATTTCATAATTAAGCCTAATCTATGGGTAATATATATATGAAAAAAAAGTGACAATTTTTGCTTATTACAAATATGTAAATTAAATCTAGATTAATTTAGGTGATTTTACACGATATTTTTTTACCAGCTACCACTGCCGTCCCGAAAATCGAATAAAATTCGCTATCACAACACCATCTTCAGGCCGATTTTGTCCAAAATTTTATACCTCGGCCTATTATATTACATCTAAATATAAAATTTTGTCGAAAAATATTCATAATTTTTCCCCTTAAACTGCATAAAATCGAGAAAATCGCACAAAAATCGCTATCACAGCGCTTTTTTTTCCGAGGGAATATCCCCATTTTCAACTGGAACCTATACCTGGCCATAACCAAAAAAACATATATCTGAAATTTGGTTCAATTCTACAAATAACTTCATACACTTTTCGATGATACAAAGAGGACACACACACAGAGTCAGACATTTTCGGGATTTCTGACCCCCTAAAACGTATAAATACGCCGAAAACTAGAACTTGAAAAAAAATTTCGATTTAAATTCTTTCCTTATTTATAGATAGAAGAAAGTAAAAACCAAATTCTATTACTGGGAGTGACATTGAGATGGGAATCAAAATACAGGTCCTTTCACATTGAGACTACTAGAAAAGTGTTCAATTTACATACATTTAAGTCAAAATAACACTAGAAAAAAAATAAACTACAGGTCCGTTTATCTCTATAGATTAACCTCTATAGTGTTCATATTCTAAATCTAAAAGAAACAGTTAAAAAAAAAGGTCAAAAATTAACTTTTAAAATCCAGTATTCACGAACCACCCTGTATGCATATTATCGAATTGAGCAACCCCATTTAAAGTCGGTTGATAAAAAGTCGAACAATGAGTGAAAAAAACGGAGTAAAATATAGATCCTTTCACATTGAGACAACTAGAAATGTGTTCATTTTACATACATTTAACACATTGACGGACACTTGCGGCTATAGCCGTCAAAGCGAAGTTCACAATTTGGCATGACGGCTATAGCCGCCCAAAACGAAACGGTCGTTTTTAGACACTACGGCTATAGCAGCACAAATGTGCATTTACCGGCGTACAAGTAAGAAGCCCAGTGTCATGTTTTGGAGACAATTTTTTATGTTGAAGTTCGTTTTCCACCATAGAAGAAGGAATAATATTCCTTCTATGTTCCTTCTTCTATGTTTTTCACCTGTTATATGAGTTGCAGCTTCAGTATGCACGTGCAGAGTGGCTAGTGGGTCAGGGAAAAATACAGTAAAAAAAAAAAAATGATAATTACCAGTATATTCTTATAGAAAAATTCAAATTGATTTTATTTGATCGAATAATCAACATAAATTTTTCTATAAGAATATACTGGTGTTTATCACTTTTTTTGACTGTATTTTTCCCTGATCACTAGCCACCCTGACGTGGTTGTGAAGGGAGTGTGCAACCTAATGAAAGGTGCTGAATTAATCAAAATTAAGTTTATTTAAGCAGAAAGAGTAAAACTGTACTTCTAATATTCTAATAATTACAAAAACATATAGTGTCAATTTTCGTACTTCACTATTTCCTGCTGTCCATCAACGTGTTAAGTCAAAATAAAATTAGAGAAAAAATAAACTACAGGTCCGTTTATCTTTATAGATAAAACACTATAGTGTTCATATTCTAAATCTAAAAAAAAAAAAGCCAAAAATTAACTTTTAAAATCCCGTATTCATGGACCACCCTGTATGCATATTATCGAACTGAGTAACCTCGTTTAAAGTCGGTTAATAAAAAGTGGAACAAAGAGTGGAAAAAAACGAAACAAAATATTTCTCTTAACAATGCTTTTGTCTTTTGTAATTTCACCTGAGCGAGCAAGGCACTGAACTTGATAATAGCGTATCTCGTTAGCATATTTATAACACATCTAAGTCTTTTGCCGTCTTCTGTTATTATCTAACCGTATTTATTTCATGCTTATTTTATTTCGACACAAAGGATGGAGGTTGCCGTTCTTGGAACACTATCATTTCATTTAATGAAGAATTGATTTTACAGATCCCATTTACTTACCAGTGCCGCAAGTGACAAATATAAAATATGAGACCCCTTCCCCTTCATTCGGCAACTTACACTTAACTGCTTAAAAAAGTATACGAAGAAGAAGTAGAAATTGGTCTTGTGTCAGATTAATTGTACGAAAGTTATTAAATTATCTATAGTAAAAAACTTTATTTGCGGGGGAAAAGGATATGTTTTTAACCACCAAATACAGTATTTAACTGGTAAAAACAGAAAGTTCCATTTAAATCCTTCAGAACCAGCGTCCCATTCACGAATTTTATTCGTTTGGCACCACTTTTTAAAAAATAATAAAAATATTCATTTATTAAGACACTGAATTAGTGCGATTAAATACGGTAAATATTATTTTTCAAATTTTTTTAATTGGAAACAAATATTTATGCACTTTTTGAGGACGTATATAAGCGGCCTTGATCCCTAAAGTCTTAAGAAAAAGAAAAATCAAAGAAAACGAATTTTTTGCACGAGATAAATATTTTTTTATCGAAGTCCTAGCTTTTATTTTTTTAAACTAAAACAACACTTTTTGTACAATGTATGCACACATCGCAAGAACATTGTTCAATTAGCATAGTACAGCAGATTTTTACACCATTGAAAGCTACTAATAAATTCTTATTATAATAAAACAGCAATCATTGCTTGAGCAATAAAAAGCATTTTGCTAAAATGTCTCTCATCAAATAATTTAAATTCTCAAAAAAAAAAAAAAAAAAAAAAAAAACTGAAAATCATTTGTCAAAAATATCTAGTGTTGCATTAATATTATAACACCAGCAGCGGGATAACACTGGGAATATATGTAGTAAATCCTCAGTCAAAACATCAAATCAATAACCACACGAAAAATATCAACTTTCGACATGACTGAAAACGATTAAATAAATGAACTGATTATTTATTTTATTTTATTTTATTTTTTTAATCTGCTGCCTAGCATTTTTTTTAAAAATTAAATCAACACTTTTTGTACAATGTATGCACACATCGCAATAGAACATTATTCAATTAACAATGTGCAGTAGATTTTTTTATCACTGATAGCTACTAATAAATTCGAATTATAATAAAACAGCAATCATTGCTTGAACAATAGCGTTTTACTAAATTTTCTCTGATCAAATAACTTAAATTCTCAAAAACTGAAGATCACTTGGTCAAAAATATACCTAGAGTTGCATTAATATTATCACACCAACAATGGGGTAACACTGGAAACATTTGTAATAAATCCTCAGTTAACAAATCAATAATTACACGAAAAATATAAAATTTCGACACAGCTGAAAACAATGAAATAAATGAAGGACTGGAGTTTTTTTTTTTTTGTCTGCTTCCTGGCTATTTTTTTAAATTAAAACAACATTCTTTGCAATATACGTACACATTGCAATAAAACACTGTTCAATTAATATTGTGCAGTAGATTTTTAACCCATTAATAGCTACTAATAAATTCGAATTATAATAAAACAGCAACCATTGCTTGAACAATAAAGTTTTGCTAACAATTCTCGTATTAAATAATTTAAATTTTCAAAAAACTGAAAGTCATTTGGTCAAAAATATTCCGATGCATTAATTCTATAACACCAACAGCAGGATAATGTGGAAACATTTGTAATAAATTCTCGGCCAGCACGTCAAATCAATAATCACACGAAAACTATCAAATTTCGACATAACTGAAAACAATAAATATATGTTTTTTTTTTTTTTTTTTTTTTTTTTTTTTTATCGTTTTCCCAGCATATTTTTTTTCTTAAGAAAAAAAATAAATCAACACTTTTTTACAATGTACCATACACATTTCAATAGAACATTGTTCAATTAACATAGTACAGTAGATTTTAGTATATTGATGTAGCTTCTAATAAATACAAATTATAATAAAGCAGCAATCATTGCTTAAACAATAGCATTTTGCTAAAAATTTTCAAATCATTTGCTAAAATTTCTCTCATCAAATAATTTAAATTTTCAAAAGAACTGAAAATCATGTGGTCAAAAATAGCCCCAATGTTGATTTAATACTATAACACCAACAGTGGGTTAATACTGGAAACATTTGAAATAAATCCCCAGTCAACGCATCAAATCAATAATCGCACGAAGAATATCAAATTTGGACATGATTGAAAACGCAACGTTAAGCGCCTTTGTATTATATTATGCCTTGTGAAACGAAAACATGACGTGACAATGAAAAACCACCAATTCATTTTCTTTCTTCCCCTAAATTAACTCTCGTCAATGTCGTGCTGAATTCATTGGAGGTAAGTCATTAGCTTGATCGTAATTATTCCAGACATTCAGCTATTCGCGTTTCCAGAAATGCGAGCGCATTTCGTTTTGTTTTTTCTCCATCCTCGCAGAGAATTGGTGTCATTACCCCACGATATAATTACGCTCTTTTATTTAACTTAACTTGTTTCATGTATGTAAAGATGGGATTTTGTAATATTTTTTACTCACTTCCAGATAAGCCAGAATTTAAAAAAGTAGTAAATCTACAGATCAGGAGCCTCAATGTCAGCTCTGAAAGTCATTGTTTTTTAATCTCACTTTTAATATTATTTAGCATCTTACAATCCGCATTTTTTGTTTTAAATGTTACATACATACTTATAGGCATATAAAATACTTCCGAGGTTTCAGAAATTAGAAGCGTTCAATTAAATACGATTTATGCAATGATATTCTGAAATTCTTATGAACGTCTTATTCTTGTATTTTTTTAGATTAAAAAAATGCATTTCTTATTTTGATATTCTTTGAAATAGGGTTGCTAAGCAACTAATAAAATAAAGAGGAAAGAAAAAGAAATGCATTTTAAAATTTGTAAAAAATAGGAAAATAAAATGTTTTATATTTCCCGAACAGTCGCAAAAAAATTTCCAATTATATAAACAATTAATTTCTAAATTCTAATAGATGTATCGCCAAATTTTTAGAGCTATTGCATATATTTAAGACCTCCATATCGAAAATTTAGTATCCGTAATTTTACATTTAAATCCATTATTCAAATATGCGATTTTCATTTCAGTGAAACATGAAATTTGAAAATCGTCTGTATTCCCATAGGAAAGCATTATGACCTAAAAAGAAATGTTCCATATTTTTCGAACGAATGAACCAAATGTAACTAAAAACTATACAGCTGATTCAGGCTACCTCACCAACACACCTACCAAAAATCAACTTAATAGGATGATTTTTACAGCAGTTATCGCGGAACAGACAGACAAAAAGACGGAAACCAAAAACTTTTCGCGTCTCCACAGTGAGCCTTCACTGATGTTTCGGCAAATATGTGAGACGTGTTTCCAATAACAATACGGTGTTTTAGTATTTTAGAACTTTTATATAAATTGATAAATTAGTTTTAAAACATTTTTTCGTTATCCAGGTGCTGGTGATAAATCGCCAAATATTATTTATGGTTGTTTCAATTTTATATGAGTTGGATGTATACAGCAATGGAGTTAATTATGTGTCAAATCGTGCTCGCTAAAATAAGCCAACTGACTGTGAAACTGTAACAATAAAATATTTCAAACACTAAAAAGTAGAAAATAATATATGAATACAAAATAAAAAATGTAATATATATATTACACTTTTACATTTATAATTTTACTTATTAAATTTACATTTTTACATATTTATATTATTTAAACGTTTCATATTTTTATGATTTAATTAAGTGTTTATATTAAGGAATCGGACAATGAAAACAAACTGCAACAATGAGAGATTTTAAACATTCAAGGGTGGAAATTAAAATATAAATAATAAATAAAGATCTTAATTTAAAAAAAAAAGAAAAAGAAAGAAAGAAAAAGAAATAATAAAATAAAAACGTGCAAATCTGCAGATCAGGGGACTCAACATCAGCTCGGCAAGTTGCATTTTCATCTTGAATTCATGTTATATTTAATAAGTTCAGTACTTGTTTCCGGCTAATATTTTATAACGAAATTAAAACTTCATCACTAAATTAAAAAAATAATAAAATAATGCAAATAAAACACAAATTTAACAGACTTTTAATCGAACTACGCACTTAATTCCTTGAAATTATCAGATTCAAAAAGGCTGCAGTTAAGTAGAGAAATCTGTGGCGATTCCTTCGGCTGTTAACCCCTGACAAGCGGCTAATATAAAAATATCGCTTTTAATAAATTTTAAAACTTTATTTGAATGCATAATTGATCTTTTTCATATAAAAATGTTTTTTTGGTGTTGTTAGTGGGCAGTCTTTAAAAAAAAAGAAAAAAAAAAAAAAGATTAAATGTAAAAAAGCCATTTGGTTTTTCTATAAAAACAAAAGTTTTCACCTATATTCTGTAACCTGAGTAGCCCGGGTTGGATACCCTAGTTATTTTACGCTGTACTTATTGTTACATTAAATAATATAATTATGCATTTCGTAATAATATTAAGCCTCTGTTCCTAAAAATATGAAAATAAATAAAATTATGAGATTCACATCACGATAAAAATAGATCCAAATCAAGAGCTTTGCGTGCCAGAACTTGTGAAGCCAGCTGGCATAAAAGTTTTTCATTTGAACTAATTGAACTATGCAAGGGATTTTTTTAAGAAGGAAAAAAGAAACCCTCCTGTAATGATGCTCTTTTTAGAAAGAATAATGTCTCTAATTGAATGATAGGCTTTAATTACAGAGCTAGAAAAAAAATTGTTGTGATTGACTTTTGTATGTGTTCATTTTCGATTGAAAGAGATTGAGAGGAAAAAAAAAGTTTGAAATGATAGTGGTAAGAATAAAAGCATACTTGTTGCTAAAAATAGTTACGTATTTAATGGTGAATTTTTCTCCTGTTTTTTTACTTAACAAAATAAGATATTCTTAGAAAAAAAAGATATTTGCAGAATATTTGTTATTATTAATTTTGCTTGAATGCTAACTTAGATGAACCAAAAAAAAAAAAAAAAAAAGAAAGAAAAAAAAATTATAATCCCTGAAGTGGATATAATGCTTTCACGGAAAATTTTTTTTATCATAAATAAGTTGTTTTTAAATGGCTTTTTTTTTAAGTGCATGAAGGTACTTTTTTTAGAAGCAGTTTCCGGGTATTCTAAAGGGAAAGAAATGTACTTAATAAACGAAAAAATACAATCAGAATTTAGTTTCTTTACACCAATAACATCATTAACCGGAACTAAATTTGTGGTGTTTTACATTTAAAAAAAAAAGAGGCTGATTTGAAGTGATATCTGTGGTAAAATTATAATTTTTCTCAGACATTTGCAAAAGAAAAAAACAAAAGAAGAAACAAAAAGAAGAAAAAAGAAAAGAAGATAGATAAAAAAGAAAGAAATGCCTCCTATGATGATGTTAATTTTTCTATCTTTAATTTTTTGTAACACAAATGAGTTCAGCAAAGATAAGCGACTTAGTCGTATCTAAGATTACATAGCAAAAATATACCCATGATTAATGCTGTCATTATGATGTTGAAACAGGAAAATCGGAGATAAAACAATTCGTCGCGAGCATAGTTACTATAATAATAATTGCGTGTATTTAGATATATACTTACACATACGCATACACTTGGCAAAGTTGACAATACTAGGAGAAATATTGTCAAAATTTTCCTCAAAATCAAGGTGAATTTCGTGCTAACTGGCGACTTTGGCGAAAATCCCATGCAATTTATTACCCAAGCTTGGCAAGGACATCTTCTGTTATAATTGACACCTCAGCACACTGCAAAAAATAATTGTTGATTTTACAGTATAAAACTGGCACCCCAGCTGCCAGTATTATACCGTAAAATTAACAGTATTAAACAGTAAAATAAGCAGTAATACGCTGCCGCGCAAGCAGTAATACGCTACCGCTTATTATACCGCATTATTATACCGCTTATTATACCGCAACATATAGTATTACTGCTTGCACGGCAGCGTATTACTGCTTATTTTACTGTTTAATACTGTTAATTTTACGGTATAATACTGGCAGCTGGGGTGCCAGTTTTATACTGTAAAATCAACAATTATTTTTTGCAGTGCAGAAATTGCTGTTACTGTTGCGATGATATAACAGAGACGTTTTTGGCATCTATTATGACTGCTTAATTATAGAAAAAGAAGATTCCAGGAAAAGAAAATTAAAGAGTCGGTTTATTTCCATTTACAGTGAAAAACGTCTTAACTTTGCTTTAAAATCGAGTTTAAGAATAGGTTTTAAAAAGAAAACCAAATTTATATTAATCTTAAAACTTTCTCTATTGAATAAGAACGCTTTAATCAAAGTGATTTTGCTTGTGCTCAAAATAACAAAAAACTTACAGGGAGTACTTAGGTATGGTATATCGATTATTTTTCACACTTATTGGAATTAACAAGCTTACTTTGAATTTCCTTCTTTGAAAAATTCATTAAAGAATGTGTAATTTTTTTTTTTTTTTTTTTAAGAGAAGAATTTAACTGGGACAGTTTATGGCGTTTCTCTACTGTCAAAATTCTGGAATTAAATCTGACTATATTTTACTATTCAGTAAGACTTGTGTTTGTTGCGTACTAAAACCCTACACCCAGAGAAAAGTTTTGTTGAATCAACAAAAATTTGGTTGGCACAAAACTTTCCGTTTAAATATGGGTCAGTGGAAAATTTGTTTGAATCAACAAGAAAAATATTGTTGATTTTTTTTGCAATTCCAACAAAAAATTTGTATCGTCAGCAAAATAATGTTCTGTTAATTCAAGTAAAAATGTTCCATTATACTTGAATTAACAAAATTCTTTTGTTGAAAGTTTTCTCAAAATAAATATAATTATCTGTAACTCTTAAGTTCTTTTCAGTTTCGGCAACAAAAACTTTTGTTTAAAGATCAATTGTTTTGTGTAATTTTAAGAATTTTCTTTGTTTTAACAGCAAAAGGTTTTTGTTATATAAACAATTATAATATTTACTTTAAAATTATTTTTTGTATTAGAACCAATCTAAACTTAACTAATTTTTTAGGTAATTTTTAATTCATTTTCAGCAGTGAATTACGCCTGTAATCCTTGAACAATAACAAGTGAATTTTTATCCTGCTTTTTTCCAAGCGTAAACCTACAGATTGAACAATGTCCCAAGCTGGGAATCGAAACCGGGTCCTCAGAATAACGATCTGAGACTCCAACCACTGAGCCAGAAGGAACGATATCCAAACTCGAAATTTCTCACTCTTGTATATGTCGGACCGGCTGCAACCACAGCACAAGATGGAAATGTCATTATGAGCACAGGGTCCGCTTAAGACATAAAAGTAGGGGTAGCCCGACGTTACTCTGGGCCCCCCCCCCTCTACCAATTGCTTTGTTATTTACTAAATCCATTTTTGGTATGCTGCAACAATTTGAAATTTTACCATCAAAATTTCGAGTAAACAACAATTTAGAAAGAGCGAGCTTCTTAGATAAAAATATCGTAAGGAAAGAAATGCATTTTTTACCCTGATTGATTATTTATTTATTTATTTATTTATTTATTTGTAAAAAGTTGTTCTGAAAAGTAAATTTGGGGGCACTTTTGCATTTCTTTGGGTAAGCACGGGCTTCCCGGGACTATTCGGTAAACAGGCCCTGCATGAGCATGCAAATTTCTGCGGCAAACATGAGACGAAAATACAAAGCCCAGCATACGGCAACATATAGTTAATTTCTTATTCCTTTTCAGCAGTGAATTACGCCTGTAAAAAGCAGAATAAAAATTCACTGGTTATTATTCAAGGATTACAGCCGTAATTCAATGCAGAAAATTAATTAAAAATTAACTGTGTTGCCGTATGCTGGGGCCTCAGAGCGCTATTCTGAGGAACCGGGTACGATTCCCGGCTTGGGACATTTTTCACTCTGTCGGTTTACGATTGAAAAAAAGCAGGATAAAAATTCACTGGTTATTATTTAAGAATTACAGACGTAAATCACTGCTGAAAATGATTTAAAAATTAATCCGTGCATTAGTTCTTGTTATTTAGTTATAGTGAAAATCATGAAAAAATAACATAGCAGCGTCACCTGTTGGGCTATTTACACCAAAACGTAATCAGCTTCTATTTATGTCAAGGTCTAACTCAATCTGTATTTTGATGTAAATCAGTGCATTAGTTCTTGAGAAATCGCGAATCTATTGCAGAAATAGCGAAAATTGCAACATAGCAGCGCATGGTTGCGCGATTTACACCAAAAACTAATCAGCACCAATTTATATCAGGAAGTAACTCAATATAAAGTTTTATTAAATTCCGTGCATTAGTTCTTGAAATAGAGCGCCCATAAAATTTTTGTCACATGCAGACAGACAGAGTCATAGACAGTCATTTTCTAAAAACAGTCAAATCGGGTTCAGGACCTTCTAAAATCCGTCGAAAACCAGAAGTTGAAAATTTTCATGACTCCAATACTTTCTTCTTGTAAAGATAGAAGAAAGTAATAAATGGGATAGGGGGATTTTTAAAACTACCTTGGTCCGTCCCAATTAAAAATGTTTTAATTTCCCAAAAATTATGTTAATCCTAATCTTATTATACAACTATATAAGTCAAATAAACTAAGTTACATGAGAGAGTTATGGCTACTATACAACAATTTAAATTTTGTAAAAGAAACAAAATTTTGCTGGAATTACAAATTACAAAATTATGGTAAAATAAAAAACAGATTTTGTTAATTCAAGTAAAATTGATGAAATTTTGTTAAAATTTTGAAAGAGTGTTAACAATATTTTTTTGTCAATGCAACAAAACCAACTTTTTACTTCAACTAAAAATTTTGCTTGAAACAACCAAAATGTACTCAACAAAACATATTTTGTGGTTTTAATCAATTCCTTTTTCTGGGTGTAACATGAAGTTAGTGTTCCTTCACCAAATACCTCATTTCCTCTATCCTCAAATTCAGCGTTCTCTTTAAAATGGTTTAAAAGGCTACTTGCTACTTCACTGTCACTCACGCGAAAACACCCGCACGCTAATATTA
The DNA here is from genome assembly GCA_963931845.1 of Maratus michaelseni. Lineage (NCBI taxonomy): Eukaryota > Metazoa > Arthropoda > Arachnida > Araneae > Salticidae > Maratus > Maratus michaelseni. Next base: position 73,196,156 of record OZ007598.1, read on the forward strand.
CTCCTATGGGAGAAATTTTTAAGATATGTGGTTTGCATTTCAATATTTTTAAATGATTTTTTTCTCTTTTGTATTGGATAACTGGGGTTGATCGCTATAAAGGCCATTTTTTACTTTTTCAATTTTGCTTGTAGGTTTTATTTTATTTTATTTTATTTTATTTTTTAATGAGGAAATTTTCACTTTAGAAACCGGTTTCAAAAAAGTGAAAATATCCTAATTAAAAAAAAAAGAAAAGAAAAAAAGAAAAAAACCCCGTAAACAAAATAGAAAAGGTAAAAAACGACCTTTGTAGAGATCGACCCCCAGCTATCCAACGTAAAAAATTCATTTAAAAATATTGAAATGCAAATGAGATATTTAAAAAAATTTCTTCCACAGAATTAACATTAACGAGCGTGTGTTTTCGCATGAGTGAAGTAGCCTCTCAAGTACAAGACAAATTTTGGTGTCCTAAATTAATTTAAGAAGTAAAAAAAAAAAAAAGCCTTATCGTCTCATTGGGGGCTTTTGTAAGAATGAATAGCGAGGCTATGTGCGAAACTTTTTAGGACCCTAATTTTTGTTTCAAAATTAAGGTAATTTTTTTCTCGTCGTGTACTTTTATAAATAAGATTGGAGTTCTCTTAGCCTACATCCTACTTTATTCTTACAAATGGGATCTCTGATATATCCAAGAACCTCTAAACGACCTCTTTCTAGGAATCCCATGCTACTTTCTCCTTCTCATACGTTAGCTGGTGCATCTGATAAAGGTTTTCTGATGTTTGAATCTACAAAGAGTCATTTTAGTTTACTTTACTTTCACCTAAACATGGAAGCTTAAAGCATCAATACTTGAAATAATCAGCTATACATAATTGAGAAATGTCATGAACTGCTTCAACAGCACTCATTTTATGTGAAGAGGAAGTGACAGTACTCGGCCAAGAAGCAACTAAACTAGAACAGTGCGGTGAAACCATAGACATCTAGTACAAAAATAATCTAGCCTGTCAAATAAAATAATCTAGTCTGAAATATCAAAATTGGAAGAGAAGAAATAATTTTAAAATTGTTATTTTCTTAAATTCATTTTTTTTATAAAAAATATTATTAATTTCTTAACAATTTAAGGCCTTTTATTATCACTAATGATTTTTCTTCATTGAAACATGAACCAAAAACTTTAATATAGGTCTTATTTATACAATAATTTTTTTTCGTACCGAGTTTCTTTAAGGTGGAAGCAAACAGACATTCAGTAAGAGCACATGCATTAATCTGCAATAGTTCATGACTCCTTTCTCTAAGATCAATGATCTCACAAATGATTAAAGTTGTGAGATTAAATGTAATGCCTATTTATGATCCAGCCTTTTTGTTTGCAAAGAATAAATTCAAGACCATCTACATGAAAAAAAAAATGATGAACAACAGCCATTATAATAAAATCACGGAATATTCAGACAACTTCAGTTGAATGAGAGCGAGAAAAATGTGTGTTATCTAAAGCTAACCTTTAATTATCTCGTCGTGTAAACGTTTTCGCTCGATATACATCTTGTCTTTCTTGATTATATATTGGTTGCTTTCAAGTTCTACAACAGTATTTTTTCCCTTTTTTGTTTCCCGATATTCCAAATGGCGTATCTATTAGATTAGCAATGTAAATTTGATAAATCTGTTTTCAAAAATATACTAGAAAAAATATTTATCATTAGATTCGAATGATTTAGTTAAATTGACTTTTAAAAATGAATAACGATTGATTTTTACAGTATCATAAAATATCGGTAAGATATTCAATAGATCTCAATTCTACTTAACAACTGACATTTAAAAACACAAATAGATGTTAAAAGATGTTTAAAAACCCTCCAAGCACTTTTGGCCGCCAACAACGACCATCCTCAGGGAGCGAAAATCCTTTCTACTGCCGTCTTACTCATCTGAACCCTAGTTTCGTCTCGAGGTGGAAAAGTCTATTATTTCTTGGGTGTTGCTTGAGTTGGTTTCTATGGATACTCTGATTGATAATAACTTTGAAAACTATTCGAAAAAGAGGGAGTCCTTGTGTCTTTCTCTTCTGATATTCAGGACATTAAACCACATATTGGGTATAGTGTATGATACTGTATCGTTGCAAACCTGATTTCCTTTACATAAAATACCTATAGATTCTCTGATAACGGATGTATAGTAGTTTGATGATGGATAAATGATTTTTGCTTGATTGAAATCTCTTACAATATTTTGTTTACAATTTAACCGTGATAAAGCAGTAGACTTGTAGCATATTTTATGCAAAGAAAATTAGGTTTGCAACAATACGGTATCATATAGTATACCCAATATATGGTTTAATGTCTGGAATATCAGTAGATAACCGCGCAGGGGAAAAAACCCCTACTTTTTCGCATAGTTTTCAAAGGTGTTTACATTATCAATCAGAGTATCCATAGAAACCAACACCCAAGAAATAATGGACTTTTCTACTTCAAGACGAAGCAGATGCGTAAGACGGCAGTAGAAAGGATTTTCGCTCCCTGAGGATGGTCGCGGTTGCCAGCCAAATGTGTTTTTTTTGTTTTGTTTTTTTAAATATCTATTTGTGTTTTTAAATGTCACCTGTTAAGTAACATTGAGAGATCTATGGAATCTCATATTGATATTTTATGAATAAAGCAAGGTGAAAATTTGCATTTCCTCTATGTGTTTTGGTTTTACAGTGTCGTCTTTTTACTTTCGTCTATCTATACAAGAAGAACGTATTGTATTCGTGAAAAATGCCGAGTTCCGGTTTTAGACGAATTTATACGTTTTAGAAGGTCCTGAACACGATTTGTCTATGACTCCATTTTCTAAACGTCAACAATTTTCGAATAATAAAATTTTGATATTAAATCTGGAGTCGCTTTATGCGCCAGTCTGTCTGTAAGGGGAAGAAGAGGAGAAAACAAGATTATTTGCACGAAAAAGCTGTGATATAACCACTACAATAAAATCATAGATTATTCAGACGATTTCAGTTGGATGGGTGAGATGGAAAAACATGTTATAATGGCGTAGCACACATTTTGCCTTCTAAATGAAACTAGATAGTACTTTCAATGTAGTTTTTACTGAAATTCACACATCTGGCCTTAACTCTCTTCCATTACCCTAAGATTTAAATTTTAAATTCATTTATTACCAACGTATGGGTTTATTTAAAAAAAAATTATAACGATATATCCTGTCTTAACCCCTTTGTGACGATTGTCCTATACATATTTTTTAACCTTTTAAACGCCAGTACTTCTAAATAAAAATACTAGTCTAGTTTAATCTGCAATTAAATAAGGCAAAAATCATTATTCCAAAATACTGGTCAAAAATTTCAGGATTGTACGCATGCGCAACGTATATATTATATAATCACGTAACCCTTTATATCACATATATACGCAACGGTCATCGCGAAAGAATTAAATGAAATTTTTCATGTTCTCGGCGAAAACAATACAACTGAATTTGCGAGATAACTGCTAAATAAAGAAGCCTGTCAAAAACGGACTGTTATCTGGTCCCTTGTGATTCCGTCTTACTGTACATAAAAAGTTAGATAAAATTTGTAAGTATTTTTTTCATAGTAAATGAGGTTTATCTTCTGAAAAAACTGATGTGTTCGCTACTTCATGATGGAATATTGTTTGAAATTTGAATACAATATCATGAAAAAACTGCATGTGATATAGAAAATCGCCAGCAGATCATATTTAGCTAAAATCACCTGGATTCATTTAAAATACAAGACTGTTTAAAATTTGCTATGATGTGTTATCTAAGACTAATTTTTAATTAACTGTTCGTGAAAAAACTGTCTCCTCATATGTTTTTACTTATATTTTTATTTCTGAGACATTTCTCATTAAAGATTATAATCTTTTTATTTTCTTTCTTCTATTTAGCAATTAATAATAATAATAAATAAATTTATTCGCTATATTGACACGCTAAATTTACCCGATTTGTTTCCCAAAAAAGAAAAAATAAATTACTAAAAAAATAAATTACTAATATTTCCGTGTGATTCTGATTGAATCAATGGGAAAAAATTGAAATAATGATAGATTTTTTTAAAAATACATTCTTAAAGTTCTATAATAGGAAGATTTCCACTCGATTAATTTCGTGTGCAATTTCTTAATTGATTATACAGGAATCTAACAATGAAATGATAATTTCTTCCAACAAAAACTCAATAACAAGTGACAGTGACTCAAATAACAGTGACAAAGAAAGTATTAGATAATTGTTATTTAAAAAAAAAAAAAAAAACTCAATGAAGAAGTAGTTTCAGATATATAACATTAAAATAGGAAGTAATTATTTATCTAACAATGCTTGTGCTGTCGGAATAAAATATAAGCGAGGTCCTAGGGAAAACTTTCTAAGTTCTAGTTGGAGTAATGTATTATTAATAGGGGTGGGAATCGATAAAAGTTTAAACTGGGTTAATCGAATTTTCTTAATCGATTAATTAACGGGATTTTTAATCGGTTTCTAGTTTGTTTTCCATGATTTTTATCTTCCTTTAATTAATTAAATATTTATCCAAAAATAAAGTTTTTTACTTTTTTTTTTTTTGCTAATATATACAAAGATATTTTAAATATGACTATAGTATAATAGTCCGAGACGCATCTGTAAAGAATCGTACGCTACTGATCATTCGTAAAGTAACGATTTTATTTTGTTTTGTTAAATACATTTAATATAAAATTTATCTTTAATTATGAAGTCGTTTGATTACGTAGGATTTCGTACAGCTGCCTTTGGATTCTTGGTACATAATTATTCCAAAAATATAAATTAAAAGATCCATTTATTTTTCTTTAACAGAATAAATTTAGGCCCAAAAAAGTTTCTTGCACCAGAGTCTCTTTAAAGAAAAATCCATCCTTAGCCAATAGAGAAGTTTGGAATTACAAGTCATGAAATCAAATCAAATATTAAATTTTATATAAATTATCTTAATGTGTACATTCATGGTTAATGAGCTTAGTTTGATTAAAACAATTTAATAGGATTTTAGAATTTTTTTACCGGATTAAGCGAACCGATTAACTCGATTACAAAAAAATCGATCATGATTAAGCATTGATCAATTAATCGGATCGATTAATTGATTGGCTCAGACTAAAGTATTAATAGTAATAAAAATTAATGCATAATTTAATGCCAACCAAATTCATAAATCTTTCTAAATTCGAGACTAAAGCTATAGCTCAAGGGTGGTCAACAAGTCGATTGCGACCCATCGACTGATCATGAAGAAAACTTTCATTAATCGCCAACAATTAGATGCAAAACTGATTTTTTTTTCAAATGTAGCATAAGTAACGTGGAAAAAAAGAACACGAAAATACATCAGAATTTCAATTATAATCTTGGAGCTCGAAGGCTTCCGAAAATACATTCCATTTGAGAACTATCTATTTTTTAAAATTTTAGCAGTTATATCTGTTCTTGTTTTTGGAGGAACATATTTGTGTGAATCGCGGTTAATTTATAACATTCTAAATTAACAAAGTAATTATTTATTCACCGAATATTTATTCACCGATTTAATCACATCTGAATATGAACGTTTAAAAGAAGACATGAAGCAAAAACTTATTAATAAATCTTTCATTATACATATTTTCTATGTGTGTGTTTTTTTGTTAAGTCAATAAATATTTATATCGCAACATAAGTTTTGTTTTAAATTCATCTCTACTTTACACTTGAACTTTGTGGAAATTTTATAGGTAGATCGCGATCCGTATCAAGGTAAGAAAGTCGATCTCACTCTGCTATAGATTGTCTAGCCTACGCAAAACTTCGGATCTGAGTTCTTGTTATTTACAATTAATCATAAATACTACTAACCAATTTCTGCACTTTTTTTTTAAACTTTTCAATCAGACTGCAGATAATTGATTTATTCAAATCTTCATAAAGATCCCCAGTGCTTTCTCAAATAGTAAGTCTTTGAAGTATCATAACATCCTTAATATGCACCGCAAGTCATTTTTCCCCAGAAATCATAATGGAATATATTTTGGTGCATCCCTGCAAACGAACTATAATCGCTACTTATTCTATACTCCTGGGAAAACATGTTGTAGTCTATCTCAGTGATGTTTATCAATCTCATTGAAATATCATAACATGAATAAAAAGCACCGCAAACGATTTTTTCCTATAGATCGCAATGCAACGGAATTCTTTTCACTGTAAAAAAAAAAAAAAAAAAAAAAAAAAAAAAAAATGCTACAGCAAAATTATTGTAGTAGGTACCAAGCAAAGTCCATAATAATAATAATAATAATAATAATAATAATAATAATAATAAACAAGTTTTGTTTCTTGATGAACGAGCTTTTCCCTTAGATAAACGGATTTTGTCCTTAAAAACATGAAAATTACGGGATTTGACCGTTTACCTTAAAAAAGGGGCATTTCTCGTAAAATTACTACGCGTAGCTTTTTTTAAACATTTATTAACTATTATTTTAACAGTTAACAACACACACAAAAAAAAAATTAGTGCACCTTTTGATTTCATTTTAAGAAGATTCAAATGTAGATGAGTTATATGTTTTTAGTTTTTTTAACACTAAATTCAATTGTAGTTATCAACATTGGATAAAATTTTGTTTTACATGATTAAGTGCATTTTTCTATTAATTTCTAAATATAGTACGAACTTTAAAAAGGCTTTACATCAGTTTTACAGTTGCTCCAATTATTATAATCTTGGATATTAGGATCTTCAATAATTTTAAATAAAAACAAAATATTTGTACTTTTTTTTTTTTTTTTTAAAGTAGCATACAATATTACAGTTAAATGAATTTTGCAAATCGCAACTAAAATTTTAATTTGACGCATAAGATATTTACAGTGGGTGACATTTCACGCATACTTTTTGGTTCCCAATTTCTATCACTGCACTGAAAAAAAAGTGTTGATTTTACAGTATAATACTGGAACCCTAGATGCCAGTATTATACCGTAAAATTAACAGTAATAAACAGTAAAATAAGCAGTAATACGCTTCCATCTGGGGTTCCAGTATTATACTGTAAAATCAACACTTTTTTTTCAGTGCAGTGATAGAAATTGGAAACCATAAATACTTTTCAAATATGTTGGAAAGTGTTAAACATCGAGCTTAATCCCGTCTCCATTCTACTATCTGCATCCATTTATGGTACCTTTCTCTACGGTCAACGACTGAGGAATAATTAAAACACGGATATTGAATCGGACGTCTTTTTATGAGCTAACCGGTCTGTTTGAAGAAAAATAAATTCAAGATCACTTGCACGAAAAAAATACTATATAAAAGCACCACTACAATAAAATCACGAAATATTCAGACAATTTCAGTAGAATGAACGAGCATCTCATCTGTCATTTAAAGAAAACCTTTAATTATCTCTTTGTGAAAAGTTTTCGCTTTGTGTGTTTTATTTACCCTTTTTTTTCCTTTGATGCTTTTATTATTATACAACAGTTTTTCTAATTTTTTTTCTCTTTCACAGTAATGCAGATATCGAATAAATTGATATATATATATCAGATTGCCACGGTTAATTTGCTAAATCTGTTTACAAAAGAAAATTAGAAAGAACAATTACTAATAGATCCCAACTGATTCAGATTATGTTGACGAAAATCAAAACGATAATTGATATTATGCTATCTTTTTAATGTTCTACAATAGCTAATTTCGGCTATATGTGGTGTAATTTCGTGGATGAATACATACGAATCTAATGATTGATCACGTAGTAAACAATGGTTTTGCCCGAAAAAGAAAACTATATTGATCAGTCAATGACAAAATGATAGACTATTATTGTAATAAAATATGTAATAAGAAATATATATGTTTAGAGTAAATACGACCAAAACAGGAAGCAATTATTTATTTAACATTGCTCAGTGTTAAAAAAAAAATAATAATTCTAAATAGTACATAAGATCGTCGACAGGTAATACTAATTGGTATTTTTGAAATTATTTGTATATTTCTCTGTTCAAAAGATTTTAGAAATGCACAATTAATCCTAAATGTGGCTGTCTATATGGAGACAATTAAAATGTACTAGAAGTATCTAAAAATGTTAATACAGGCAAAAAAGCAGGTGAGGTTTTTTTTTAATTCCTTTTATTTTTTAGTTGTCCTTCTAAAACACACAATTAATCCAATTAATATGACTTTCTGTATATAGATTTAAAAAAAAAATGTACTAAAAATAACTAGAAACAATAAAAATACAGGGGACATTTTCAGGTTTATTTGAAAAAGTTCCTATTCCTATTTATTTGTCCTTCTGAAACACACAATTAATATGACTCTCAGTATATAGATTTAAAAAAAAATACTAGAAATAACTAAAGAAACAATAGACTGTAGAAACAATAAAAATACAGGGGAAATTTTCAGGTTTATTTGAAAAAGTTCCTATTCCTATTTATTTGTCCTTCTGAAACACACAATTAATATGACTCTCAGTATATAGATTTTAAAAAAAATACTAGAAATAACTAAAGAAACAATAGACTGTAGAAACAATAAAAATACAGGGGAAATTTTCAGGTTTATTTGAAAAAGTTCCTATTCCTATTTATTTGTCCTTCTGAAACACACAATTAATATGACTCTCAGTATCCATATATTTAAAGCTGTTTGGTAATTCTGTCAAATCAAATATTCCATCGAAATTCGACCGAATACGCATGCGTCAAAAAATCACCAGCCAATGAGGTGAGGGTCTATGACTGTCTCTACAAACGTGTTTGGGATCGTATCATCTCTTGTTTTTTTCTGTTGTCACGTTGCGTTAAACCTAGGAAGATATTTATCTAGAACTCACTGTGGAGTGTTTAGAAGGTATTTATTTTATTTATTTATTTTATTTATTGTAATTTGTATGAATACTTAGGTGTCCATTTCGGATTTACTGTTTAAAAATGAATTTAGGCTCATACGTTGGCGAAATCCCGATGGAATTTTTTTTTTTTTAAATCTCTATCATTTTGTTTATATAGTACAGAAAATAATTATTCAAACGTGTAGAACACGTAATACAAAATTGGACCACTTATGGTCTGTTTATTATCGGGAATGAATCTTATGGTGTTCCGATTGATAATGAAAACGATTATGTAAATATAATGTCAAAAGACAGTACGCACGGTAGTAATATTTTTATTATTATGTGTTCGAAAAAAGCAGAATCTGAGCATCTGAATATAAGTTATAAAATATACAGAAATATATTATCTCTATTCGATTTAAAAGTTTTGTCATTACATAAGTGGGCTATTTTATTTGTAAAGAGTATGTATGCATTATATTGTTTGTATGTATACAAATCTTTATAATGTTTTGATTTGCAAACTCTTAATATTTGAATAATGTTTACATTATATTTGTTTGTATGTATACAAACAATATATGTATACAAAGAAGTATATATGCAAACAATGTATAATGTATCATGTAACAATATTAATATTTACATTGTATTGTTTGTATGTATACAAATCTTGAATGTTTTAAATGGGCAAATTTGTAATGTTTTTTCTGTTATTTTTTTTAAATGTCAAAAAAAGATAAATTTTCAAACTTGGTATAAAAAACTTAGGTACTTTTCTCTATTATCCCATTGACCACTTTTCATAACAAAACAGAAATATATTATCTCTATTCGATTTAAAAGTTTTGTCATTACATAAGTGGGCTATTTTATTTGTAAAGAGTATGTATGCATTATATTGTTTGTATGTATACAAATCTTTAGAATGTTTTGATTTACAAACTCTTAATATTTGAATAATGTTTACATTATATTTGTTTGTATGTATACAAACAATATATGTATACAAAGAAGTATATATGCAAACAATGTATATAATGTATCATGTAACAATATTAATATTTACATTGTATTGTTTGTATATATACAAATCTTGAATGTTTGAAATGGGCAAATTTGTAATGTTTTTTATGTTATTTTTTTTAAATGTCAAAAAAAGATAAATTTTCAAACTTGGTATAAAAAACTTGAGTACTTCTCTATTATCCCATCGACCACTTTTCATAACAAAATACTATCGCCAAACTGTATGATTAAATGCCAAAAATGCAGTCCCATTTACTTGATGTCGAAAACATTATACGTGTTTTTTATGTCATCAAGTGGTTTTTAATTCAACATTTGCGTGTATTTTTCATTATGTTTATTTGATTTATTAGTTATTTCATTAATTAAATTAACAATTGTATCCTTAAATTCTTATATTTTATTTATTTATTTTGATATTCCAATGACAACGTTCTCCCATTTATTTGGCGATAGTTTTTTTTTTATGAAAAGTGGTCGATGAGATAATAGAGAAGTACCAAAACTTAATTACGTATATGAGTATATTCTTTGACAGTATTAATCATTACTCGATATTTTAAAACTGCATCATATTTGTAGAATTATATTAATTTAAACAATGCTTCTATTGAAGTGTGAAGAACCATATACCTCTATGAAGAACCATATATTTACATAATTGTCTTCATTAGCAATCGGAACACCATAAGATTCATCCCCGATAATAAACGGACTATAAGTGGTCCAATTTTGTATTACATGTTCTACGATATTTTTACATACATTTGAATAATCATTTTCTGTACTATATAAACAAAATGATAGAGATCTAAAAAGACAATTTCCATCGGGATTGATTTCGCGAACGTTAAAAGAGCCTAAATTCATTTTTAAACAGTAAATCCGAAATGGACACCTAAGTATTCATACAAATTATAATAAATGAAATAAATAAATACCTTCTAAACACTCCACAGTGAGTTCTATATAAATACCTACCTAGGTTTAACGCAAAGTGCAAGAAAAAAACAACAGGAGATGATCCCAAACACGTTTCTAGAGACCGTAATAGACCTTCACCTCATTGGCCGGTCCTACCGGAAGATTTTTTTTACGCATGCGTATTGGGTCGAATATTGTTGAACCATTTGACAAAATAAGCAAACTGCTTCCACCTAGGTATTTATACACAATACAACAAATAAAATAAATGCCTTCAAAACCCTTTTGATCATCACATCAGCGTGCAAGACAATTTTTTTACCGGAAACCATTTGATGAATTTCATTATTTTTCCGTTATCGATTGACAAATTTTACGATTTTACCGCTAACGATTGCTGAATTTCACAATTTATCGACTATTGATTAACGAATTTCATGATTTTTTCCATGAACATTTGTCGAATTGAACAAAAAAAATTAAGAATATCGTCAAATTGTCTCGGGTAAAAAAATTTTGAATATTGTCAAATGCCATCGAGAAAAAAGTCTCTTTGTCAAATGATTTTGAAGAAAAAATCGGGAAATTCACAAAATGGTTTCGGAAAAAACTTCACCAAATGGTTTCAAAATTCTTTGAGTGACAGAGGGAAAAAAAATTTCATTTTACATTCAATCATCGCAATTGGCGAGTATGACTAAGTTTAGCCAGTGGTGGCAATAACATCAATCACCAATTTCCAGTATTACTCGCCGATTGGTGAATGTTAATTTTGTCTTATATCACAAACTGTATTTACATATACTACTAGATATAATGATTATGAACCATGATTTTTCTGTTATTGGGCGAGATTCATGTTTTTTCAGCAATTCTTTGACGAAATTAGTGTTTTTTCAGCGATCCTTTGAAGAATTTCGCATTTTTCTCACGATCCTTAACGAAATTCGCATTTTCCAGCAATTCTTTGATAAAATACATTTTATTCCGCAATTTTTAGACGAAATTTAGTAAAAAAGCGTGATCTTTTGGTGAAATTTCCTTTTTTGGGATTCTTTGACAAAATTTGCTTATCTTTCGCGATCCTTTTGCATAATTACGTTTTTTCTGTGGTCTTTTAACAAAAATCATGTTTTCCCATGATCCTTTGATAAAGTAGTGTTTTTTCCTCAATCATTTGACAAAATCTGTTATTTTCCCCCCGCGAAGATCGGTTAGATAATTTTAGTCTGCAGGTGCCCTAAAAAGTCTGTGACGCCCGTTGCTGCATCGCACACATTCTTCCATGGGGCATCGAACGAAGTAAATTCAACCTAAAGAATCATTGTTTCATTCCTGACATTTCTCGAAAGAAACAACGTTCAACTCATTGACTGAATTGTAAAGGGCGAAATGTGTCAATTAGCAGAAAGTGCGCAATTTGTTCGTTCATGGAAAAAATCGTGAAATTCGTTAACCGATAGTCGATAAAATTCGAAATTCGTCAATCGATAGCGGAAGAAGTGCAAAATTCATTAATCGACACAGTGGAAAAATCGCAAAATTCATCAACTGGTTTCGGGAGAAAAAATTTTCGAATATCGTCGAATGGCTTCGAGAAAAAAAATTCACAATCTGCCAATTTCGGGGATGAAATTTGCCAAATGGTTTCAAAATTTGTCGCGCGACAGCAGAGAAAAAAATCTTTTTCCATTCAATCATCGCAATTGGTGAGGGTGACTATTATGTTTGACCAGTGGTGGCAATAAAGTCCATTGCCAAATTTTCAGTATTACTCGCTGTTTGGCAAGTGCTAATTTTGTCCTATACTTCAAAACCCTTTTGATCATCACATCAGTGTGCAGGACAATTTTTTTTACGGGAGACCATTTGATGAATTTCGTGATTTTTCCGTTATCGATTGACCAATTTTACTGCTATCGATTGTTGAATTTTATAATTTATCAACTATTGATTAGCGAATTTCATGATTTTTTCCATGAACGTTTGACGAATTACGCAAAAAAAAATAAGAATATCGTTAAATTGTCTTGGGTAAAAAAAAATTTAATATTGTCAAATGCCTTCGAGAAAAAAGTTGCAAGTTGAAACGGCTGTGACCTCTTTTTCATGTTATGCATCTCCGGTGTCCATCCCCCCACTCCCCCCCCCCAAGTAGGACACTTTTCTAAATTTTGCACACACCCCTCATGTGATATATCGGTGGAAAAGTCTTTGACCACTTATTCATGTTATGCATCTCCGGGGTCCATCCTGCCCCCCCCCCCCCTAAGGGGGACACTTTTCAAAATTTTGTTGACACCCCTCATGTCATACATTGTTGGAAAGGTCTGTGACTGCTTAATCATATTATGCATCTCCGGTGTCCATCTCCTCACTTTGCCCCCCCCCCCTTAAAGGGTACTTTCTAAATTTTGCACATTACCCTCATGTTATATATCATTGGAAAGGTCTGTGACCACTTAATCATTTTATGCATCTCCAATGTCCATCTCCCCACTTTGCCCCCCCACCCCCCCAAGGGTACTTCTCTAAATTTTGCACACAACCCTCATGTTATATATCATTGGAAAGGTCTGTGACCACTTAATCATATTATGCATCTCCAATGTCCATCTCCCCACTTTGCCCCCCCACCCCCCTAAGGGATACTTTTCTAAATTTTGTTGACACCCCTCTTGTCATATATCATTGGAAAGGTCTGTGACCACTTAATCATATTATGCATCTCCGATGCCCATCTCCCCACTTCCCCCCCCCCAAGGGGTACTTTCTAAATTTTGAACATTACCCTCCTGTTATATATCATTGGAAAGGTCTGTGACCACTTAATCATTTTATGCATCTCCAATGTCCATCTCCCCACTTTGCCCCCCCCCACCCCCCCAAGGGATACTTTTCTAAATTTTGTTGACACCCCTCATGTCATATATTGTTGGAAAGGTCTGTAACTGCTTAATCATATTATGCATCTCCGATGTCCATCTCCCCACTTTGCCCCCCCCCCCCCAAGGGATACTTTTCTAAATTTTGTTGACACCCCTCATGTCATATATTGTTGGAAAGGTCTGTAACTGCTTAATCATATTATGCATCTCCGATGTCCATCTCCCCACTTTGCCCCCCCCCCAAAGGGTACTTTCTAAATTTTGCACATTACCCTCATGTTATATATCATTAGAAAGGTCTGTGACCACTTAATCATATTATGCATCTCCGATGTCCATCTCCCCACTTTGCCCCCCCCCGTACTTTCTAAATTTTGCACACAACCCTCATGTTATATATCATTGGAAAGGTCTGTGACCACTTAATCATATTATGCATCTCCAATATCCATCTCCCCACTTTGCCCCCCCCACCCCCCTAAGGAATACTTTTCTAAATTTTGTTGACACCCCTCATGTCATATATCATTGGAAAGGTCTGTGACCACTTAATCATATTATGCATCTCCGATGCCCGTCTCCCCACTTCCCCCCCCTAAGGGGTACTTTCTAAATTTTGCACACAACCCTCATGTTATATATCATTGAAAAGGTCTGTGACCACTTAATCATATTATGCATATCCGGTGTCCATCTCCTCACTTTGCTCCCCCCAAGGGGTACTTTCTAAATTTTGCACACAACCTCATGTTATATATCATTGGTAAGGTCTGTCACCACTTAATCATATTATGCATCTCCCATGTCCATCCCCCCACTTTGACCCCCCAAGGGTGTACTTTTCTAAATTTTGCACACACCCCTCATGCGATATATCGATGGAAAAGTCTGTGACCACTTAATCATATTATGCTCCCCACTATGAAATTTGTCAAGTTAAAGCAACTATAAATTTTACTTTTATGGTATTATCAAGTTGTTTGCCGTCAAATTTTGACGGGTTCCATCTAGTATAGATAAAAAAAAAAAAAAAATACTAGAAATAACTAAAGAAACAATAGACTGTAGAAACAATAAAAATACAGGGGAAATTTTCAGGTTTATTTGAAAAAGTTCCTATTCCTATTTATTTGTCCTTCTGAAACACACAATTAATATGACTCTCAGTATATAGATTTAAAAAAAAAATACTAGAAATAACTAAAGAAACAATAGACTGTAGAAACAATAAAAATACAGGGGAAATTTTCAGGTTTATTTGAAAAAGTTCCTATTCCTATTTATTTGTCCTTCTGAAACACACAATTAATATGATTCTCAGTATATAGATTAAAAAAAAAAAAAATACTAGAAATAACTAAAGAAACAATAGACTGTAGAAACAATAAAAATAGAGGGGAAATTTTTGGGTTCATTTGAAAAAGTTCCTGTTCCAATTTATTTGTGCTACTGAAATACATAATTAATCCAAAATATAACTCTCTATAAAGATAGTTAAAATGTAAATATCTCAAAATTTAAACACCGGTGAAAAAAATGCTTGGACTTTTTTTTTTTTAGGCTTCCGTACTTAAAAAGTAAAAACGGAACCATTATAAGATCACTCGTTTGTCTGTCACAGCCTTTTTTCTCGAAAACTATGGAACGTGGAAAGTTCAAACTTGGGAGAGTTATAAAGGCTATTTATAGATTATTAGCCATTCACAAATATTTTTATGAAAAATTTAGAGGGCTAATTAAGTTACTTGAAAAAAAAAAAAAAAAAAAAAAAATGTCTATTGTTCAAAAGATTTTGTACCACCGAATTCAAAAGTATGTTTGTTTTAATTTTAGGTATTATATTTTCAAAGGTATTGTCGAAAATGTACTGCAAAAATATGTCGCCCCCCCCCCACCTCCTCTATTTCCGAATCTACTGAAACTAAAATTATAGAAAAATTAAGGGTAGTATGCGTTTATTTAAATGTTGTAGGAAAATTATAGCGATTATCTTAGGTCACACAATTTTTGAGAAAATCGCATTTTTCCGTTGCACAAACTTTACTTTGCGAGCGCTCGGCGGGAGAGTTGAGGGGTATCTTTATGAGGTACCTATCGAGGCGGAATCATCCAAGGATTGTTGATAATGATTTTCGAAAAAAATTGCAGCTAATTTGCCGAGATATCAATTAAAAACCTATCTAGAAAAGCGTGGCATGGATCAAGGCTGCGTTATAACTTTGCGACCTTCTTTCGAAGCGTGTTTGAAACAATGCAAAGTTTAAACTTTGTACAAGGTCTATGTTTTAGGTAAAGGTAATCATAGTGGTAAATAGTCAACGTCTTTCATTCCAATTGAATTCTATTATTGAAGGTAATTATTAAAAATAATTCATAGAATAACTTCAAGACATTAAAAGTTAGTTGTTTTGAGACAAAAATCGCTTATAACTCAATATGTAAAATGAAAAACCGTTCGATTACAAACCACTTCAATAATCATGCCTGCAAGTATCTCTTGCTTTATATTTAAAAATGCGTCAGAAAATTTCGCGTTGTTGAACTTTTTTTTTTTGTTAAATTCCTTTAAAATTGTCTACTGTTACGTCAAATACAGACAACAATAGCTTTTCTTTTAGCAACACTTTTTTGTAATAATGCAGTTAGTAATAAGTAAAATGTATTAGAAGTATCTAAAAACATCAACATAGGGAGGGATTGTTTATTTTTTTTTTTTAACAAAAAGTTCCAAACAGTTCCTTTTACTTTAGTTTGTGGTTTACAAATACATAATATATCCGAAATGTCTGTATTTTTATCTGTATAGGACAAATAAACTGTTAGAACCAGCTAAGAACATTAACTTAGGTGAGACAAGTTTTTCTTAAATAGTTCCTTTTTTTTTTTTTTTTTTTTTTTTTAACTTGTGCTTCTGAAATATATCCAAAATATGACTGTAATCATGGCTCCCAAATGATCTGCTTTTTGAATACTAGCATTTCCTAAGAAATTTTTCGGGGTAAGTTTCTACAACGGTTTGATTAAAAAAAAAACTTTGAGATAGGTTTTTACGAAATTTGTAAGAAAAATCTAAAAAGAACATTTTGTATGAAAGAAGCGGTATTCAAAAAACGGACCATTTGGGATCCTGTTATATATAGAGATAAGAAAAATGTATTAGAAATGTAGAAAAACATTAACATAGGTAGGAAATATTCCTTTTTTTCAGCAAAAAGTTCTTTTTCAGATTTTGCTTGAGGTTTTGAAATACATAATTAATCCAAAGTGTGACTATTTATATAGAAAAATAAAATGTTATAAGCATTCAACAACATTAACTTAGATGAAAGAAATTTAATTTTCTTGAAACAATTCTTTTTACTTTTAATTTATGCTTCTGAAATACATAATTAATAAAAAAATATGACAATCCATATAGAAAAATAAATGCATTAGAACAATCAAAGTGCTTTAATCTTGGTGAAAAAAAAAAAAATCAGTCTTTTGAAACAATCAATTTATATTTTTACTTTTATTTGTGTCGAGATTTATATAATTTGATTCAAGAACACTAATTAACTAATAATAATTATTAATAATAACCAACCTTTATACAATTAAACAAAAACCTCAATATTTCGATTCTGAAACAGCATTTACAAAAAAAAAATATATAAAGACTTTTACAACAATTAATATTTTAGTCAAATTTCAGAATTAACTGCGGGTCTAAATATGAACTAAAAAAATAAAAACAATGCACAGCGATGTATACCGAAAAAAGAAATAAAAGAATGGAGAAAAACAGCATATTTCTAAAGCTAGAGAATTTTTTCTGCATAGAGAATATCAATGCAAGGAAACGTGTTTTACAGGAAATTAAAATGTTGGCGATCAGACAAAGAGCTTGTAAATTTTTCATAGCGGCATAGTGGAAATCTTTCACAACTAACATGTGCCTATATCGTAGATATCTACTTATATAACTAATTATATGTCTGTATCTGCATGTTGGTATATGAGTTTGTTTGTATCGTACTTCCTTCTAAATTGTTCGATGATAAATTTCAACCAAATTTGTTCGACATGTTCCACTAGCGTTTCTTTTCATTTTTGGTCAAAAAGTGAGTAAACGTAGCTATCTCATGATTGTATATGAGAATCATTACACTATTTTTTTTTTTAATCTTACATTTATTTTGTTTTCATTCTTTTATTTTTATTTTTTTATTTTTTAACGAGATATTGCTGGATAAGACATATTACATTATTAAAAGTTTCATGAGCGGTGTTAGATTTCAAAATATCGGCGAAAGATTTTTTTTTTTTTTTTTTTTTTTTTTCAAATACAACCAAAATTTGTGAAAATCATTCTATTTAAAACAAAGGTTTTCTTTTTTTCTTTTTTTTTTTAAATATGTAATTTATATAATTTTACGTAAAACGCAAAAATAGATGGGAACCGCAACTAACTTTCAGAAAACATAAAATCGAGTTCAGGGGATTGTTTATTTCCTTATTGCATGCCAATTGGCATATTTAGTAAGAGTGGTTTGTTTTGTGGCAACCCTTTATTGATACCGATAGTAGATTTAAATCTCATTATTATATGCGCATTAAACGATCATACATTGAAAAAAAAAAAAAAAAAAAAGACAAGAAAATGGAGAAACAGACCAAACATTTTTTTTTTACCCTCGTGAATCTGAAACAAAACCACCAACAGAACAAGAACTTTCCTAAAAAAAAAAAGAAAGAAAGATCAGGCGTAAAGCTTAGATTTTGAAACACTTTTCACCAAGAATACTGTAACAAAACCTCCCCGTTTAATAAGGTGAAAGATGATATCTAAGAAAACAATTTGGAAAACGCATAACACACATGAAAATCCAATTTCAGTATTTGCCGATTTGCCATCAATAGTGGTAAAAATGTCCCCCCCACCTTTTTTTTTTTTTTTTTTGTGTGTGTGTGTGTATGTGCAGCTCTGTATGTGATTTATAAATTTGTATGTGTACTACATAGTATGCTAAAATTAAGTTCAGTTAAAAAACGCGTAAGACAGTTGAAAATTTCCCTTCAGCAATTTTCGTCAATAAACGGAAGTTTACTCGAATTCTCTTGTGCATCCCTGTATATGATTTATAGAATTTATGCACACCAAATAATATGCAAAAATTTAACTAAATTTAAAAACGCATACCACAACTGAAAACGCACATCCGGTAATTATGGCTAATAGACAGTACTGTAACCTAATTCTTTTGTGTGTCCCTGTAAATGAACAATAAATGCTATAGCACACCATATCACACCATTACACATAAGTATCTTATAGTACACCTCATTTATATGTATCAATTTCAATATGTTTGAAATAGTGTAATATTATTAAAATACATTGCAACCGATTTTTCGTCATAGACTATATTGTAACAGAATTCTTTTGAATGTCCCCGTAAACGAATTATAAATTCTACATACTTCATTATGAATACCGAACATACCATAGGAAACCTCAATAATACATATCAATTACATGTCAATCTGATTATATTTACTTAACTTAAAACACGGACAGATAGACAAACCGAAGTCATTATGTTGGAAAGTGTTAAAAAAATAATTATGAAAATCAAAACATTCATTCAAAAGTAATGCGCGGACAAACATTGAAAAAGAAAGAAAGAAAGAAAGAAAGAAAGACATACAAAACGAACTGTATAACCTCCTTTACTAGCATAGTATAACCCCCTTTCTTCGATATACATCAGGAAAAAAATATAGTAATCCTGAAAATTTTCGACTTGTGTTTTTTGATGGATTTTTACGTTTTGGGATATCTTGAATACGATTTGATTATTTTTGGAAAATGTCTGCCTGTTAGTCTGTGCGTGATACAATTTTAGTTGGTCGCTCTATCTCGCAAGAACTAATGCACAAAATTTCATAAAACTTTATATTTTGCTCAACGTTGACGTAAACTCGTACTTATTAGGTTTGGTGTATATCGCCCAACAAGTGGCGTTGCTATGCTGCATCTTTCGTGATTTCCGTGATAGCTATATGTCAAGAACTAATTCGTAAAACTATATATTCTGTTAGACCTTACATGAATAAATACTGGTTAGGTTTTGATGTATGTGGACCAACAGGTGACGCTCCTATACTGTGTTTTACACGATTTCCTTCATAGCTATATATCGGCATCTGTTGAATGGAATTTCATCAAACTTGGTATTCAATTAAACCTTAAAATAAGTTGGTATTGATTAGGTTTTGGTGCATATTGCTCAACAGGTGGCGCTGCTGTGTTGCGTTTTTAACGATTTCCTTTATAGGAGTCTATGAAATTTCACCAAATGTAGTAAGACATATTTATAAAAAATTATGATGTTTCAGTTTAGGCTTTGTTCATTCATCAGAGGGCGCTGGTATGCTGTGATTTTCATGACTTCCGTGATAGTTATATCTCGGCATTTGTAGGATGGAATTTTGTCAAATTTTATAGGTAAGATACTATTTATATCACTTTTAAATGCTAAAGGTGTAAAATTAACAACTATAATATAAATTAAAATAACTTTTATTAGTTGTTTTACATGTTTCGACTCTTTCCGAGTCATTTTCAAAAACAAAATGAGAATATTCTAAAGCTGCACGATGCGGCATCTTTTAATTTACCGAAACTGTGGCTAGAATTACTCCATGGTCAAAGATATGAAAATAAACAATCAAGTAAAAAAATAATAGATACCGTGCGTAATTTTTAAAAAGTACATGGAAATAATAACCTCAAAGCCCGTGCAGCTTTAGAATATTCTCATTTTGTTTTTGAAAATGACTCGGAAAGAGTCGAAACATGTAAAACAACTAATAAAAGTTATTTTAATTTATATTATAGTTGTTAATTTTACACCTTTAGCATTTAAAAGTGATATACTATTACAAGGTGTTATAATTTATTATATTGTTATATAAGATACTATTTATTACAAATTACGTTGATTTAATTTTGACTTTGTTCTTTATGCTATATTTTTACGTTGAACATTATAGGGGTATCCCAGTTGCTGTTAAATTGGGTATAAATGCACTAAATTTTGTATTTCAAGTTATTAATTAAAAATATATATGTTGGTGGAATTTTGTAATACCCAACACTGTTCAAATAGGTTCTTTTTTTTTTTTTTTTTTAAATAGAAATGCATTCTACTTCGTAATAGTTTGTATAACAATGTTATTTAACCCTATCACTATGTTCTGGGTCCACGTGGACCCCAAGCACTTTCAATAAGTTGTCAAAAAAGTCTATCACTCACTGAGTAGTTTCAGCCGGTGACATCTCATATCATAATGTTTGTAACACACGGTAAAAATTAAACTGTACAAATATAAGTGGTACTTGTTTGTTTTTTTTAATTTGAAAAATAGATAGCATATTTGTCCTGGGCAATAACAGGGCATGTTTTGATAGGATATAGTGATAGGGTTAAATTAATATAGTATTAGAAGAATATAGAGGAAAGTTTTGTGATAGCTAACAGTATACTAATTTATTGTTATTTTTCGTTGAAATCTGCATTTTCCAGCATATATGAAGCGCTAATAAGGTGATTCGCTTTGTACTTCAATCTATTAATTATAAAATATAGTACCTATATAAACATTTTTTATGATTATTTTTCATGTTAATTTTGTGGTTTAGTTATTTGAAATCTTTGTAGAAATACTGTCGAAAGTTCAGTTCGCATTTCGTTATATAAATTTTTCTTGAACGTTTCAGTGAAAATTCCTCTCAATAATAAATACATCCTATTTTGTTAAAAGGAAAAAGAAAATTTTATTTATGATTTTTTTCCCCTGTAAACCCGTGGTGAATGTGGAAATATTTAAAGATGTTTTTAAGGTGTTTTTCGATGTTTATAATACTTTTTTTTTTTATGGTATCTTTATTCTATTACCATAAATATATGTAGACTAGAGATTTTGAAACGACCAAAAGTTACAATTTCTTCTCAAAATAAACAACAAACAGTTACATAAATTTTCTAATATTTTATTTGTGTAAGACATCTGGCAACATCTCGCAGCTTCAAGCCTGTATAATTATATCACCGAAATGTAATCGTTTGCGGTTTTTCAAACTTATACACTCTTGTAAATTATTCGTCCTTAACCCAAATCAGGTTTTGGCAGACACATCGTTACAAGCATATATTTATGAAAAACAGGTTTTTTAAATACATCAAAGCGAGATCACAAATTATTTCTGCAAATGTATCATCTTAAGATCTGTAAAATATATAAAAGGAAGTCTTAATGAATGTTAAAAGATATTTTTATAGCTCTACCTACCATGTACATTGTGAAAAAAATCGAACGAAAGATATCATTCTAATTTTAATTCATGAAACAAAATATGAGTATCGATTTAATAAAAATCGGCCGGAGGATATATTGCGCTCCTAGGCACTTTTTTTCACAGCCATCTTTTGCGATTATTTATCCACGAAAAATAAAGAGTAATACAAATAGTATACAAACAGACAAATACAAGAAGGTACTGACGGGGCTCGATTAACCCCTGAAACTAGGGGAAGCACAGTATCATTTTGGGTGCCCCCCTTTCATTCCAGAAAAGTTTTCTAAATTCTACATACATAGAAAATCACCAATTCTACAAATATTATTCCCAAGTGTAATTCAGTCGAATTCACATGTACGATATATTTTTATATTCCCTGTATATACTTTAGATAGAGTATATTTATAGTACATGCGGTTCTTGTATGTTCAGTACATATAGTTATTGTATGCCATAGTGAAACTCAATAACATATATTAATTGAATGGCAATACGAGTATATTTACGAGAGTTAAAGCACGTACAGACGGCAGACAGAGAAAGTGAAGTCATAAGCAGTTTTCGGTTATGTTGGAAAATGTTAAAAATGATAAGACAAAACAAAACCAAACGGACAAGCAGAAGTTCAACTATTTTTTATCCCAATGAAACCTATAAATATAATAGAGAAAAAAAAGTTGTATCCAGGTTCTTTGCATAGCCCTGTATATGAATTTATTTATGGTCTACAAACATCTCTTAGTATGCTAAATATACAGCATAACTCAATTAAAAAACTCTCTTTAGGCAATTCACGCTCATACACAATAATGCTTACAAATTCTTAGACTGAATACAGAAAACAGAACGGCACATTACTGTATCTAACTAAAATCTATTTTTAAAAAACTAAAAAGTTTTCAGACATTTCAAAACGGTTCGTTAATTCTCAAAAGAGCTTGTTAAAACTCCCAGGTAAAAAGTTTCTCATTGACCCAATTAATAACTTCAAATTTAATGCTATTCAGACGGTGGAAATATCTTTGAAAAAAAGATAAAATAACATTTAAATTGGCTGCATAAGTTCCTGGAATTTTTAAATTGAAAAGTTATCGTAAGAAAGCTTTATTTAACAAAATTGCAAAGCTAAATAAATCCCACATAAAAGTTGAATCGTATATCTGATAAAAAAAATAATAATAATGGCAAGAGATAATTTTATATACAGACTGCAAATGACATAAATGTTTAAAGAAAGTATTCATATATTAAAGTACCTTTTATCTGTTCAGGTAAAAACTATTTGCTTCTAAAGAAGAAAATTCTAGATTGATGCCACTTACAATATTTATAGAAAAGAAAATATTTGAAACAAACTGGCAATCGTTTTGAAAATTGCAATATCGTCTGCTTAGTCTTAAAAAAATGTTTGAACAATGTGTTATTTTGTGTAACAGATGTTGTCTGAAAATAAAGTCATTCAGGACAGTGTTGAATTCAGACACTTTTCTCTGGGAGGGAATTTTGCAGATTGGGGATGGGAGGGAGGGAGACGACAGTATGCAGTTTCGGAGAGAATTTTCATTTTTAAACCATTACCAAACACAAAATCTCAAGTCTTCCGGGGGGGGGGGATTTTGATGCTACGTGAGTGGTGGCACCCCCTAAATTCATCACTGATTCAGAATGAAATGTGAATGTTATATAAACATTGTGCAATAATATATGACTAGGCAGGCTTTAAGGAAGATAGTAGCAGGAATAATATGTGTAATTTATTATACAAAAGTGTTATTTTTGTAGCATAACTGACTATTATATACATACAAGAAAATTATATTTTTAATTGTTATGAATATTGAATTTTTTTATAAATATATAGACGTAAAATAATTATTACTCGGCAAGCAATTAAAATTTAAAAAGTATATTTTTTATAAGTACAAAAGAAAAAAAAAACCCTTACATATTCAACTTATTTATCTCAAATTATGAAAAGGAAAAACAATATTTAATATGCTCACGAAAAGTAACATGCTTATTATTTCATTTTCGTTGAAATTTATTAAAAACTAGCTGACCTGCCTGGCGATGCCCGTGATAATAACCATAAATATATCTGAAATCAGTGTTGAATGTTTTTTTTATTTTTAAACGAAAATCATCCTATTGCCTTTGGCAGCGTACATTTCGAATTTGTTTGATTTTGTATTTTTAAATGAAAACCTATCCACAAAAATCTATCAACCTAGAGTTTTGGGGGCCCGTGGCCTTCAGCGTGTATCGGGTGCCCGGCGCAAGCTATGGGGTGTTTTCTTCTCTCTTTTTTTTTCACATCAAGCGATTTAATATTAAAAACAAAATAGTTCTTATTGTCTATACTTTTTGAAATTTCTATGAGTTATAAATATGTTTCGGAAGCTTAATTTTCGTGAAAAATATCGATATTTAGTTCCAAAAACTACCCGCGTATCCACGTTCTGAGTAAAAATTTTGCTGTTTTCATTAAAAAAAAAAAAGAAAAAAAAAAAAAAGGGAAAAATCTTCTAATCGTTTGAATATTTTGAAATTTTTATACCTGATGTGAATCATGTGTTTGAAGACAACAAGTAAAATACTTGTGTTAAAATACCGACAGTTAGTTACATTTAGCATAGAAAAAAAAGAGTGTTTTCCAGGAGGCACAAAGTGACTTCAAGCAAATTTTATTGAAAGGGTTAATATTCGTTTTTTTATAAAGAAATTTCCCCATCGTAGAGAGGAAGGTATCCGAATTAATTGAGTATTTTTCGTTTTTCTGTATCTCGAAAATTCAGGAGCTTAAAAAAAGAGGGGATGGGAAAAAAAACACAAAATCGAATATTTTTTAATAAAAAAAAAATTTTTTTTTAGGTTAAAGCTTTTAGTTTTTTGAATGGATTGCGGTGTTCGAAAGTAAAAAAGTAAGAAATTTAAGAACATATTTTTGGTTTTTCCAGTATTTAGAATGGTTTAATACAAATGTGCGCTTAGAAAGAAGCCCCCCCCAAAAAAAAAAGAAAGGGGGGCGCTCATCCGCGAATCGGATCTTCTCTGAGTTTGCACTTCGGAACGGGGTTTCGCAATGCACCGGCAATTTTTCTTTAATTGCGAGGTTTAATTAATATCTCGGTTAATTATCAAAAAATGAAAAATCTGAGCCTTAAGTACATTAGGTCCTGCCTTGAACTATCCTCATCCAGAATTTCAGACCTCTACGTTACAGAAGATTTTCCTAGCCATCATAAATACACATACACACAGACAGATGAACTCTCTTCTTTTATTAGTATAGAAGAGTACGATTCAATGAATTGACTAAGTAAACGCCAAACTTTTTATTAATCTCTAACCTACCTTATCAAGTAAAATAATGAATTTTGTTTTTTCCGAATCGTATACAGTATTTTCACTCTCATGTAATCCTCTGTTCATTGCGGACGGTAATGGTATCACAAGGAACCTGGATCGTCTGTAAGTCTCTGAACAATAAAACTAATTTATGATTTATTGTGTAATTTTATTGCAGTATTTTTGTAAAATACATTGTTTTACGTTTATACCTAAAGTCCTGTTCATATCTTCTTGATTTTTTTTGTGTGTGTGAATATGTGTAATAAAAGCACATTCTAATGCAGTATACTTAGTGCTATTTAAATAATTTTGTACATAAACCTTCTAGTGGGTAGACCAGTTGTCGATAGTACAACATAATCGATTGTTACGATAACTATTGGTTCATATCAATCCATTTATCAATTAATAATGGACTACTCTTAAATTTTAATTATTAAATTTCCCTCTTTACTAATCTTCACTTTCAAATTAATTCTTTGGATCCAAAACTGCATGTCTATTAAGTTTATAAACATTAAATTAAAACAACATCAAACGAACGCATGCAATGTTTGTGCCAGAGAGAGATATTTTTAATAAGAGGTTACTAATTATTTATTATGAAATAATTTTTTCAAGGAGTGTTAATTTAAAATAAAACAACAGTTTAAAGCTTTACAAACCAAATTTTGGTTACAAATTTTGGTTGAACCAAATTTTGGTGCTGCAGTAGCTGCAATCATAAGATGGTGAAATATTGTTCCAACATTTGGAGCTATGGATCAACCGGAGCTCCAAATGCTTTTGACGATATTTTTCCATGTTATGGTTACAGCTACAGCAACAGAAAAAGTTGGTTGAAACCACCAGAAAATTTTTAACCGTATACAGTGAATAAACACCAATTTATTGGTCAATCATGATGGAAAGTGTAACAGCAAATACTAGTAAAAGCCACTGTGGTAAAGCTGGTGGATGATTATGAGAGCTATGTGAAGATGTATAAATATTCTATAGAGATTGTACATTTGCTTGACAGTAAAGTGACCACGATGTCACGTAGTGACAAGTACTATTTCACCCTTAGCATTCTTAGTACAAACACAGGTTTTGATTGGAATGCAAGAATGAACAAAGAAACAACCTTGAAATTCTTTCTCAGAACTGATACCCGGAGGGAAAATAGATTTTTGTTTGTTCGAGTGAAACAGGATTCCAGAACGTTCAACAGAGTTGGATCTTGCTGTGTTTTTGTGAAAACTGATCTATTGGTGAGAACTGATCTATTGGTGCAGCAAGCGTTTACCACTCCATAGCTGAGGGATGTGTTGATGTGTAAAAGGCGAACGGTTGTTCTCTGGCTTTTGAAGAGAGGGGGATTTGAAGTTTGGAGCCGATCAGAGAAATGTCGAAAAACTTTTATTAGAGGCTAGAGACGACATAACGAGCACGTGTGTTGCTAGTGGCATAATGGTAACTGCTCTTAACTGTTGCTATTTTTTAATTTTGGGTTAAGTTTTATTGTTATGTAATTATGTGTTCTAATAAAGAACGTTAGATGTTAAATAAGAGGATGTCTTCTTATTACAAGATACCAAAAACCTTGTACATTTAACACGAGCTATAGGTCGCTACACCACACGATGACGTAGGAAATATTTGTACCAGAGAGATATATTTTAATAAGAGTTTACTTATTTATTTTATTGTGAAATTAATTTTTCAACGTATGTTTAGTTTAAAATAAAACAACTGTTTAATGCTTTACAATGATGCATAATCTAATAATTTATGATTTACAGTGAATAAACTCGTCAATTTAACCAATTTACCCGTCAACCAGTGTTCCCAGATAGTTGAATTTCAATTTCCCCAAAAGTTCTAAAAATTTTCCCCAATTCAGTGGGGGGTTTTTTTTCCGAAAAAGTCCCCAACTCAGTTCCTATTCAAAAAAGTATATTTTAAATTTACCACTATAAAATTAAACTAATTTAAACATTTTTTTTTCTTTCAAATCAAGACTTTAAAAAAAAAAAAATCCCAATTTACAATAACTAAACAAACGAACTTGCGAACTGACATTTTTATCCTGACCAATTACTTTCTGGAAGAAAATAATACGAATTACGAAAAGATAAATAGATATTAGAATTAAATACATAACATATTAGAACTTAAAACCCGTGTAAACTGTAAATGACGAGCACGAGGATAATGATTGGTAACTGATAAATTTCTACTTCCGAATCGACGAATCCAGATCCAACGTTGCCAGGTGACTAAAAGTAAACTTGAAATCGTGAACGAAAACGTGAAATAGAGTTTTTCACCAAAAATATTCTTCTGAAGGTTTAAAATTCCCCAAAATGAGGTCAAAATCACCAATCGGGCAACACTATCGTCAACACTGATGGAAAGTTTAACAGCAAACAAAATCCACTGTGGTAGCACAGCAGATGGATGGTTATGAGAGCCGAAGAATGTATAAAGATTCTGCAAATATTGTACAGTTGCTGGAGAATAAGTGACCACGAACATGTGGAAGATGTACAGTCTAAAAATTATTAGATATTTCCATTAGGCAGTGTGTGCTCTTGGACTAATGGACTAACATAGTAAAGACACATCGGTTGAGTCGCTATCATAAGCGAGCAAAAATGACGCGAAACTCTGTCAGTAATTGTAATTTTGTACCTAGCCTCTTCAGAAAATGTTAGCTTAGCAATAAAAATAATATTATTAGACATTTTCCCCGCATAGTGCTAAAAGAGAATCGAATCAGAAAAGAAAAGAATCGAATAAAAAATGTTAACAGCCAACTTAGAAATTAAAATAATATTATTCGATATTTTCCCCGCTTAGTAGTAAAAGAGGATTAATCAAATACAAACTGTTAACATCCAACTTAAATTAAAATAATATTATTCGACAATTCCCCGCCTAGTGCTAAAAGAAGATTAATCAAATAAAAAATGTTAACAGCCAGCTTAGAAATTGAAATAACATTATTAGACATTTTCCCCGCTTAGTGCTGAAATAAATAAAATTAATCAATCAAAAATGTTAAATGTCAGCTTAGAAATAAAAATAATATTATTCTACATCCCTCCCCCGCTTAGTGCTGAAAGAGGATTGTTCCAATAAAAATGTTAAGTGTAAGCTTAGAAATTAAACTAATATTAGTCGGCATGCCTAGAGTTGAAATAAGATTAATAAAAAAAATAATATTGCTGACTCTAACATTAAGACTGTACTGAATACGTACTATTACTCAAGCTTATTATAGTTCTAATCATGTTTCATATTTGAATAACTTTTATACGTGAGTTTGAGTCAAAATGTAGAGTGTAATAAAGAACTCAATGGATCATGTACGTTCAATAATGTTAACACGCAACTTCTATCTATGCTACTCCTGCATTCAGTTTTGTGAATAAAAATATTGCGTAATAAATATAAAATGAGTATCTCAATCATTTCTGTTAAAAGTAATTTGGATGGAAGTGGTCTTTTCTCCGCATACTTTGTACAGTAATTTGTACTTATCGAAAACTGATCGTTCCCAGTTAACACATCTGCCTTCCTACGTGAGTTGAATGCCATCCTACAGAAAAAGTTAAGTAAAATAAGCTTAGAACGCAGACATAGCTGTGAAAAAAAAAAAATAAAGAAAAAAAAATATATTCTTTATTCAACTTAGTATAAGAATTATTATCATTCCAAACCACCAGCGTTATATGAAGGGAGGGGAAGGTCAGAAAGGAGTCAACATTCAAAGAGATGTCAAATTTTTTCTATGAATCGATATATCTGGTCTATAGATACATTTCAGATATCCAGAGCTTCCGATAAAAACTAAAATTTTCCCTAGAGCTTTTGAAAGAGAGCTCTTCGATATATGAATTTAAATATGACAAATAATGAAAAATCAATATACATTCTGGATGAATGCATTTAAATGCTGGAAAGAGAGGTGCCAATCACAAACAGTATGTCATAAATGTATCATATTTCTTGGTCTAATTATCGTGTGTACATGCGATTTGTGGCATTTTATTTTAAAAGCTCTGGAGTATAAGAGCTCTAAATGAACTTTTAACGAGAGCTCTAGCTCTAGGTCAGAAAGGAGTCAACTTTCAAAGAAATGTCAAATTTTGTCTATGCATCGATATATCTGTCTGAAAATATAGATATATTTCAGATATCCAAAGTTTCCGATTCCGACATAACATAAAATTATCTCTTCTTCAGGTGGTCGAGGACACAAAATGTTTTTAATGCACGCCTTTTTTTATTTATATTTTTTTACTTTTTTTTACCCTTGAAATGTACATTTACATAGTATATATTTTCTTTTTCAAATGTAAATTCTTTTAAAAATTTAATTAAATTTTTTTTTAGTTTTAACTATTTAAAAAAATGATATATTTTCTAACAATATAAATTATTTTGGATATTTTATTATTATTATTATTAGTAGTAGTAGTAGTACAGTGAAGATGGAATATTGATTTGTTATCGGGTTTTCCAGAAATATATTTTTTTTAAGTTCTAATAATTTTAAAAAACAAAAATCTTTACTATATATATATATATATATGTGTGTGTGTGTGTGTGTGTGTGTGTGTGTGTGTGTGTGTGTGTATTAATTTTCTCTCTCTCTCTCTCAAAAGAAAAAAAAAAGAATCACGAAGACAATTTAAAGAATACGTAGCTGAAAGACAGTGTACACAAACTTGCTACACTCTATACTTCATAAAAAATAAATTTAGATATATGAATTTAAATTTGACAAATGTTAAAAATGAAAAAAAAAAAAAAAAAAAAAAAAAAAAAAAAACCTGAACTAAATGCATTAAATCCTGGAAAAAGACGCTCCAATCACAAACAGTATAACATAAAAAGTATCATATTTCATAATATAATTACCGTATTTACGAGCGATTTGTGGCATTTTATTTTAAAAGCTCTAAGAGTATCTTCTAAGCTAATTTTTTTTTAAATGTGATTATGTGTGAAAAGTCCACCTTAATGATTTAACCATTTAGGTTCTGGTGAGTGAATTTTTTCCCACATAAACAAAACAACAAAAAAAATATTTACAATCAAATTCATTTGATATTAAAATGAATAACATAATTTAGAGGTTTTTCTCCCCCTTTCCACACATAAATTACAAAATGAATTAAAACTTTCTCATTTTCATGAGTTAGAAATTTTGTGTTTTTCGAGTGTTATAAAGAAATATTTTGTATAAGAGATAACTTATATTTCTCTTACAAACTTCTATTAATAATAATTTGAAATTTTTACAATTATAGTAATTTTAAAATAACTTTGCAATGTCATTTCTTGTGTTTGCGTGCTAAAATGATGACCTAGAGCTCTGATGGAGAAAAAAAAGAAAAAAAAACATATTCCCACCACTCCTAGCCTACAGAGGAGGATTAAAAATTTGTTAAACTATATAGTCCAATTTCAGACTGCCCCCCCCCCTTTTTTTTAAGCATATTTTCAAAATTTTAATAACCCGGAGCTGAAAGGGATAATGATTTCTCAAATAGATAAATTAATTTAGTTCATGCAAAGTAATAATATTTTTCTTTTATTTTTTATTATAAATTTTTGCTGTATTATTAAAAATACGTAGTTATATTTAAAATAAATATATTTTCGTAAACAGATCATAAAAGTACTGCCATATTTAGAAAAGATATAGCCATTAAAACAACATCTTAAATTTCGAATTTCGCACCTCCCGATGCTCTTAAATGGAATGTTTCACTAAGAAAATTTATAAAATACATAGGATATTACTTCACATGCTTAAAGTACAGAAAAGGTCATTCGAAAAATAAAGATGTTAATTGTATTACTTATCCCTTTTGATAGGATCAATTTAATAAGGACTATTTAAAAATATATGTGAAAAAAGTTGCTAATATTAATTTTTTGCAAAATAATAATAATAATAATTTATTATTTTAAAAGCCAATAGGTCCGAAGTAATGATATACTGATAACTATTGATAAAAGGTATTCATGTCACTATATGGATATTTTCGGGGCAAACATCGATAAATCGATATAATTGCAATTTTAATCATGCATAAAAACAATGCTCCTTGACGAATCCATTCAATATCCGAAAATGAATTGAAGTATCAATATGAATAATCCAATAATATATCGCAATATACTAACATTTATATAAGCACTGAATGAAAATATCGATCTAACTTGCTTGTTATAAAATATAATGTAGACTAATTTTCACTACCCCTAAGAGAAAATTATTAAATCAAAAGACAGAATCTTTTTAAAATCTATAAAATCTAGTTTATATATGTGGTATAAATAAATTTATTTATTTTGCTTTTACAACTATCCCAATATTTTTATATTGAAAAGGCAACATCAAAATTCCACATTTTTCGCAAAATAGCATTGGCTATATTTTATGTAATAAGCAAATAACAATGAAATACTTCAAGATAAATAAGATTACCAATAAAATAAAGAGTAACTATAGTCTAAATAATTTGATGAAAAGAAAAATTCAAAAAAGTTCAAAACATTTACGAAATTTTCAAATTTATACCTGTTTTGTTATTTTGATGTAATATACTTTTACTAATTTTAAAACATTCACGAAACAAACTACTGAAGCAAATCTACATTTGTAGCAATAAAAAAGTTAAAAAAATTGGCTAAATAAACATATATTTCTGATTAGCTTTTATAAAATTATATATTTAACATACATATGTTAGAACACTTTAAAAGATAATTTTTTTCTCATTGTGAAATATAGATATGTTTTTATTTACTGCAACATAAAGTATGACACAAACAAAAACACCTTATTCTTAAAAAATGCTTTTAAAACCATCTTTAATTTCAAATTTAACTTTTTGTTATTTAATTTTTAAATGATATAACTTTTAGTTAGTTTTCAATTATATTAAAACACTTAAATATAGAAACAATTTTCTATATAAGTAAAACACATATAACAGAATTTATACACATACATATAGATAGTTAAATAGAGCTATAGTTAGGTAGATATTTAGATAAACATATGTATAAATAAAGCAAATACACATTTATTTGCTTATTTATGATTTAATTTTAATCTTTAAAATAGAATTATTCTGAAAATCCTTGTATTTGATAACATTACAAAATTTCAACTATAAATGTAATATAAATTTTTTCATCTTCAAATAAATAATAAATAGCAAATATAGATTCACATGTCAAAAAACATAAATTATATAAATTCTAATCAATATATAGAACACTTTTTATGTGTTTTCATCTTGTATGAATTTATCTTTCAATAAAAAGTATAAATATCTATGTAAATATTGAATGCCTGTTGCCATTTAATGTGTTTATCACACAACGTGATGTAAACTAGTTTTCACTGCATTTAGGAGAAAATTATTTGGTTCCAGGAAGAGTCTCCTTATAAATAAAAAAAATAAAATATTAATAAAATTTCTTTGTACTGTGACATGTATTGTATGACTTATAATTACACTTATTTATTCTCGTTAAATAATCCTAGTGTGTAATCCTAGTCGTTAAATAATCCTAGTATTCGTATAGTGAAAATGGAAACATTATCATCTCTCTCTCTCTCTTATTTTATTATTTTTTTTTTAACAAACAGTTACATTTTCCCTAACATATTGATACATTATATAAAAGTATATTAAAGGACTAGTATATTTACGAATTTTCCTTTTCATTAAAATTTGAAGTGAGAAGCACAAGAGAAAAATATACACAACTGAAATATTATCAATGTACATTCTTTTTGGATAAAAGGTAATTTACTAAAGCTGAAAACACTCTCAGTCGCTTCTAAGTATGAAAATTCAAATCATAGGTCTCCTAATCTAGTAAAATATTAATTACATTTTAAGCATATTTTACATTTTATATATGTGCTGCGATATACATCCATTAATTTATTGTGGGTTTTATACACATTTATATACATAATATCAATATATGACCATCAAAACTTTCCTTTTTTTTTTTTTTTTTTTACAAATAATTACACTTTTTCTAGCATATTGGTACATGTATACTTTTCAAAAATGTATTTCAGGAATAGCATTACGTATTTTTCTTTCCATAAAACTTTAATGAAATGTAAAAAGAAAGAAAGAAAATGAACAACTAAAATATTATTTATATAAATTATCTTTGGAGAGAAAATGTAATTTACGAAGTCTTAAAATACTCTTCCTGGCTTGTAAGTATTTAAATTTAAATAATGAATTATCTGACCGCATATTCTGTGTAAGAAGTAAGAAGCACATTTAATTATTCTCTCTCTTTTTTTTAAATATCCCAATATTTCTGTAGCTAGAATGGCAGCATTTCTTTTTTCACAAATACTGTGTACAATACACTGTCCCTAATATATTGATACATGTAAATTTGACAGGTATATTAAAGAAATAATATGTATAATACATGCATAAACTAAACTAAAATACCATCAATTAAAATTCTCTTTAGAGAAAAGGTAATTTACTAAGTATTACAATATTCTCAAGGGCTTCTATGTAAGAAATTCAAATCATGATAAACTTATGTTTCGTGTAGATTCTATGATATAAATATATTCATTTGATTTTTTAAAAAGTAATCTCAGTACGTGTATACCTAAAATGGCAGCTTCAAAACTTCTTTCTGTATATAGATTGTTACATGTTCCCTAACATACTGATACATACAGGTTTCAAGTTAATATTGATTGAATAATATATTTGCATATTTTTCTTTTTATAAAAAATTGAAATCCAAAACTTTAAATAAATAAGTAAAGGCACAATTAAAACAGCATCGATGTAATTTCTCTTTAGAGAAAAGGTAATTTAATAAATCTTAAAACACCCTCACCGGGTTGAAAGTATGGAGATACAGATAAGGGTTTTATTGAGCACATTCTATGCAGTAAATAAAATTTATTTACTCTCATTTTTAAATTACCCTAATATATATTTATATAATTAAAGTGGAAGAATCCGAATTTCTTTTCGCACAAATAGTTTCAACTTTCACCAATATCAATATAATAATATGTTAAAATGGAGAAATATTAGAGACGATACATACGTAATAATACGTATTTTTCTTACAATAAAAAATTGATAGGCAAAAATTGCACGACAAAAATACTATTGATATAACTTTTTCTCTAAAGATAAAGAAAGGGTAATTTAATAAATCTTAACACTTTCACTGGGTTTTAAATATGAAGATTTAGATAATGGCTTTACTGATCATACATTTTATGTAGTAAATACATTTTTTATTATCTTTTTATTAAAAAGTTATCCTAATATTTGTCTAGCTAAAATGGTAGAATCCAAATTTCTTATGGCTCATATAGTTACACTTTCTCTAATATTAATATGTTAAAATGGAGAAATATTACAGACGATACATACGTAATAATACGTGATTTCTTTTCAATAAAAATTTTGTAAGCAAAAATTGCACGACAAAAATACTGTATTTGATATAAAATACTCTTTGAAGAAAGGTAATGCCTAAGTCTTAAACCACTGTCACTGGCATGTAAGAATGGAAATTTCAATCATGGCTTACCTGACCATCTTGGTCCTTGTTCGCAGATGTCCGGCAGTGCCCACGGGTCATCATCATCGTCGACGGGGACCACTCTGGTATCACCATTCTGGTCCACAATGGATGGGACGGAAGTCGAAAGGTCTTCCGCGCTCTTCATGTTCACCTTTCAAGAGAGAGCTGCGAGATGCAGGATGCAAAGACAGATACCGGCGGCTAACATGGCTGGCAATGACGTCACCTTGGCGTCCCCACGGCGCATGCTCAGTGGGTGCAGAGGGAGAAATCGAAGTGGCGCTGCTTCTCAGGATATCATCTCAAGGTACGCTTTGGCAAGGGATGTTGTGTCGTCGCAAAGGGATGCACGCACGCTAAAGGGTTTATTTACGCACGAAAGAGAAATCTACTTTCGTTTTTTTTTTACTCCTTCAGGTGAAAGAAATGCCGGAAACCTAAACAAAATTGTAATTTTCGTTAGTGCTAAAAGAAATTAAGTGGCGTGATTATATTATATTGAATGACGTATACATATTTCTCGCAATTATTTATTAATTATTAATTAGTCATTAATTGAAAGAGATGAACATTGAATATTGTATTTAAGAGTGATCTACCACCCTGGATACTTTATTTAAAATCTCCTTTTTTTTTTTTTTCTTTCTTTTTTTTTTTTTTTTGGCTAAAGTTTTATGAAACTTAAATACAATTTAAAATTATAATTTGCCTTCAATGTTAGAAGAAATTAAATTATGTGTTCAGAAAATCACAAAAATTCCTTTTTATTCGGGCTTTGGCAGGATTTTAGCGAGAAAACGGAAAAAAATCGCAAATATTTTCAGGCAATCTATTCACTGTTAACACAAAAACTTACACTTTCGGAACGGTCCCGAAAATAAAAATTTCCTCGTAAAAATAAATAAATAAATAAATAAATAAAAATAAATGAAAAAGTGAAAAAGGGGCCTTTTTAGAGATCGATCTCGGCTATACAAGGCAAAAAATGTATTTAAAAATAATATCGAAATGCAAACGAGATATTTCAAAAGAACGTTTCCACAGGTAGGTAGGTTTAATATTAGTGTGCGAGTGTCTTCGCGTGACTGAAGTATCTTCTTAAGTTGGAAGTTCATGTCAGTTTTTGAATTTTAAAATTGCCGCGGTCAGAGGGATTATATGTTCCGTTAGTAGTTAAAGGGCTAAAATGATGCACTGTATTAAAATAACATAACCAATAACAACTGCACTTACAATAATACGTTGTAGGCTCATGTTTAAAAAATGCGAAAATTTACATTAAATGTAAGATCAGCCTCCAATAATCCGAGGGGGGGGGGGTTGCTTTTTAGAGTACCGTAGAATACACATGTAAATATAAATTTTCTGATTTATCTTTAAATTTAAATTTACAAATTTTCAACTTAATCCATATAGATGCTTAAATTGAAAATGACTATTTCAAAATGTCTTAATACCTTGCTTATTATTTAATCTATTCATCGCTATATATACTATAGGGGATCCAATCCGGACTTCCCGGATTATAGAATGTAGGTGAAACAGTAATATTTTTAGGTAGATTTCGTAAGAAATACTACCTATTACATTCTCCCCTAAGTTGGAAATTTTGAAAAATTTTTGCAGATATATATATATATATATATATATATAATTATAATATCTATGAATTTCAAAAAACATATCAAGTTCTTGTATCATTCTACTTAAATCTCCAAAGAGATAATTAATTATATATCTATTATTATATATATATATATATATATATATATATAATTATAATATCTATGAATTTCAAAAAACATATCAAGTTCTTGTATCATTCTACTTAAATCTCCAAAGAGATAATTAATTATATATAGAACTTGATATGTTTTTTGAAATTCATAGATATTATAATTATATATATATATATATATATATATATATATATATATATATCTGTCTATGTCACTTTTTTATGGACACGATAACTGGAAAAATTCTGCATAAATCTTTTCCAAACTGATACATAAAATCAAGGGACATAAAATCTCGGTCAAGTTCGTTAATGGGCAAAATCGGACCAGGGGGAGGGGGGGGGGCTTTTTGTGAAAACAGAAAAAAACCATAATTTCTTAATTATTGTACGTATCGAATCCGTTTAAAGTTATTATTACTTCTAGGAGATGACAGATTTTTGATATAATTAAAAATTGCCTTAAGGGGGGGGGAGGGGGGGTTTAGAAGAAAAAAATTCATAATTTCGTCAATTCCCAAGATTCCGCTTAAAATTAAGATAGTCCGCTTAAATTTATTATAAATCCTCTTAACATTATCTAAAACTTTTATATTGACAAGTTTTTTATAGGACCAACCGTTATAGCAAAAGAAAAAAAAAAAAAAATTAAAAACACAAAAATCCCTGACGGCTCCGCCTGCAAACAAGTTATTTTTTGAAGTAGGCGGTTCCAACTCCCGCATCTTTTCGAAACTGATACATAAAATCAAGGGGCATAAAATCTCGGTCAAGTTCGTTAATGGGCAAAATCGAACCAATGGGGGGGGGGGGGGGGGCTTTTTGTGAAAACAGAAAAATCCTATAATTTCTTAATTATGATACGTATCGAATCCGTTTGAAGTTGTTATTACTTCTAGGAAAAGGGCCGAAAATTGATGTATGCCAGATTTTTGATATCATTAAAAATGGCGCCAAGAGGGGGTGGGTTTTAGAATAAAAAAATTCATAACTTCGTCAATTCAGAAGATATCAAATCCGTTTAAATTTATTATAAATCCTCTTAATATTTTCTAAAACTTTTATATTGACAAGTTTTTCATAGGACTAACCCTTATAGCCAAAAAAAAAAAAAAAAAAAAAAAAAAAAAAAAAAATCCCTGCCGGCTCCGCCTGCAAACAAGTTAGGTTTCGAAGTAGGCGGTTCCAACTGCCGCATCATGGCAAAAAGGTCATTTCTTCCGCAATTCCCAGCAAACAGGGGCCCCACGGTCTGCGTCTTCGAAATCTACCTGTGCCTGTAGGCCGAGCCGTTAGGGATTTTTTTTTTATATTGAATAAATTTTTTTTAGACTGCCCACTACCAACACCAAAAAAACACTTTTATACGAAAAATACCAATAATGTATTCTAATAAAGTTTTAATTTTTTTTAAAGGCGATGCTTTCGTAATAGCCGCATACCAGGAATTAACAGTCAAAAAATAGCCAAAGATTGCACTACTTACAGCAGCCTTTTTGGTTCTGTCTGATAATGTAAGTGGTTTAAGCGCGTAGTTCGATTACATGTCTGTTAATTTTGTGTTTTATTTTATTATTTATATTACTTTATTTATTTATTAATGAGGTTTTAACTTCGTTATGGAATATTAGCCGGAAAGAAATGCTGAACAAAATACATAAACAATAGGGTGAAACTGCCAGTAACTCACACATTAAGGATTCTTTCTATTTCAAATCACTATTACAAGATTTTAAATCTATTTTATACTTACCTTTGCTTTTGAAAGAATAGTAGAGATATGTTAAAAAAAATTATTGTTGGCAAAATTTTGAAAAATTATACATTTTATTACTAAAAATTAATTATATTCATAAATATGGCCAAAAACTCCAGTAACTGGCACCATCCCTATTTTGAAACACCAATAACTGGCACAAAGTGAACCAGTGACTGACACTTTATTTTAGAAGATTAAAATGCTTTAAAAAAAAACTTTATTCTTTATTATAAAAACAAAATACATTAATATTTATTATAAAAAGGGGGATTTAGTAAGCTGTACTGCATTATTAGTAATGCAGAGTATATAGTAAGAGTATATACACTGCAAAAAATAATTGTTGATTTTACAGTATAAAACTGGCACCCAGCTGCCAGTATTATACCGTAAAATTAACAGTATTAAACAGTAAAATAAGCAGTAATACGCTGCCGTGCATGCGCGGTAGCGTATTACTGCTTGCACGGCAGCGTATTACTGCTTATTTTACTGTTTAATACTGTTAATTTTACGGTATAATACTGGCAGCTGGGTGCCAGTTTTATACTGCAAAATCAACAATTATTTTTTGCAGTGTAGCAGTAATATTTAGTACTGCATAATTAGTAATGCAGATATCCAATAACTGACATTTATGAACCAGTAACTAACATCTGGTCTCAGACACTGTTAAAACAACTTAAATTTTAATGGTGTTTACTACGAGATAAATTTAATTTATTATTATGCATTTTTAAATACAGTAATACCTCGGTTTTCGTTGACTTCTGTTATCGTCGGTTTCGGTTTTCGTCGATTTTTTCCGAGAAAAATTTGTTTCGCTTTTCGTCGGTTGCCTCGGTTTTCGTTTATTACCTGTGTATTTTCATGCTTTTTTATTGATTGCGAGTGCTCCATCATGAAACCAAAGAAAGTTTCTTGTAAGCAACTGGTTTAATAATAAAGTCTTACCCCCTTTTTGACAAATCTTCAAGAAGCGGCATAAACATGGCACTTCGGACAGCTTTTTTGAGCGATATAGGTCCTCTGACTCTGAATCTAGTCCTAATGCCAAAAGACCAAAAAGGGATGTGACCCCGGATACAATGCCTTGATACCATACGCTAAGAACACTATATTAATTTCTTATTGTTTTTAGTATTAAACGCTATAACTATTCTCCAGAAAATGAGTTTTTGATACGTATTTGTAGTGTTTAGGGATCGCCGGGTAGCGATTTTCTCGCCAAACAGATAGCGCTTACGTAACTTGATGAAAATCATTGAAAATGAAACATTTTAAAGATGTTTACATTATTTTATTTTATTTTATTTTGGTTTTTGTTTATTTTTTAAAAAAGTAGAACCAATTTTGATGAAATTTAAATGGGACCAAATCGAGAGTATCCTCTTTCAATTAAAAAAACATCACATGAGTCGGTCGCGTAGTTTCGGAGTAATCGGTGAACATACATTAAAAAATAATAATACATATGCGTCGAATGGAGAACCTCCTCCTTTTTTTGAAGTCGGTTAAAAACTACATTCTTCTAATGACCAGAACTTACCGAGTTATAATGATCTAAATTTTATGAAATTTCAGCGTTTTCTGGCACTATAAACGGTAAAACGCGTTTTCCTATGGATCGATTTTTCTTCTCTATACTGATAACATAAAGAAGAAAAGTTTGTGTGTTTGTAGGGGGTAATCTCTGGAACTACCGAACCTATTTCAAAATTAATGTTAGCGAAATGATGAGGACAGTGTCTGCTTGAACATGGATTATTTTTATTGTACAGCAACAAAAGTTATGATGTTTTTAAACATCTTTTTTTCTTTTATTCTAAACTGTATTATTTTTTTGAACGAGTCTTTATTTGAATGTAATAGTCTAATAGTCTTCTAAGTGATCATTAATGTGTCTATTGTGGGTTCTATGGCTTGTGAACATATATTAATATAAAATGTACTATAAAATTTTCCCACAAATATGTATGCAGTATTCATTAAATGAGTCAATTATATTTTAAGAAAAATCGGATTTTTTTGTGGAAATTGAATCGGTCGAGCCGGGCCTGATTTCATTGATTTTTTCACGGTCCGGGCCCAAGGCCGTAACCAATGGGGGAATCACCAGGATTTGATCTCGCTCTGACATTTTTTCAGAAAGACTATAAATGAGCCAGTAAGTATCAATCAAGAAAGTCAAAATTAAAAAATCAACTACAACTAAATATCTTAAATAAAAATTCTATGAGCTAGCATCTTTTTTATTTGATTATGTCAGCATGTTGAAAAGATGAATGTAATTTAAGAAAATAGGTAATAAACAATAGAAAGTTTTAAAATTCCCTATTTTTATTTTTTTAATGGAACCGTGTAAAAGTGGGATTCCTATGCTATCAAACAAATTGATTGAAAATTCAAATAGATTCTCCAACTTGTTTAACTGAAACGCTTGAAGAATACAGTGAGGGTCTAATTTCAAATATCCACAAATTGGCAAACCTAAGAGTTTTGACATATACTCATGGGAATACATTTCTGACAAAAGACATTTTAAAATATATGCAAAAAGCTTCAGAAATCATTAATTTGGTTGACACTATTGTTGATACATTGGCGCAGTAGAATCACCAGCATCAACGCGAAATTATAAATTTCTTTGCAATGACTCAAATATTCAATTTTCTTTTGTGATAAGTATCGGTTACTCGAATTCACAATAGATAACTTTTAAATAATTTTACCTCTATTAAAGTATTACAAAACAAATCTATACTGATATTATAAAGAAGTAAAGATTGTTTTCTTTTTTTTTTTTTTTTTTTTTTTTTTGTTTGTTTGTTTGTTTGTAGGGGGTAATCTCTGGAACTACTGAAGCGATTTCAAAAGTGATGGTGACAATCCCTGCTCCAACATAGGCTATATTTTATGTCTGTGCCACTGCCCCCTGGGGGGTGCAGGAGCGAAAAACGTTCTAAAATTTCGATTTTTTTTATACTGAAGGAGCTAGAAACATGAAATTTGGCATGGTAGTTACTTATAAGATGTAAATGCTCTCTAAGAACAAATTCTAAAAATATTTGAAATTTAAAAGGGTGAGATGAGTGAAAAGCGTTCTAAAAACATTCTAAATTACAATATCTATGGAATCTCAGGAACTACATAACCATTTTCAAAAGTGATGGTGGCAAATGGATGGTAACAGTCCCTGCTGTAACATAGGCTATATTTTATGTCGGTGCCACTACCACAGGGGGGGGGGGGGTTGCAAGAGCGAAAAACGTTCTAAAATTTCGATTTTTTTATACGGAAGGAGCTAGAAACTTGAAATTTGACATGATCGTTACTTATAAGATTTAAATGCTCTTTAATAACAAATTCTAAAATAAATCGAAATTTAAAAGGGTGAGATGAGCGAAAAGCGTTCTAAAAACATTCTAAATTACAATATCTATGGAATCTCTGGAACTACAGAACCATTTTCAAAAGTGATGGTGGCAAATTGATGGTAACAGTCCCTGCTGTAACATAGGCTATGTTTTATATCGATGACACTATCACAGAGGGAGGGGGGGGGGAGAGCAAAAAATGCTTTAAAATTTCGATTTTTTTTCGACATTAGTGTGGCTTAATTAGTAATTTCTGAATTATCTGTGGCAGTAAAATTTCCTGTAATGAAAATAGGCCAAAAAATACCACTTGGCATTTTTCAAGAATTACACGAGCAAAGCCGCGGGTTTTGCTAGTATAAAATACGATAACAAGAATAACATTTTTAACCTACAAATACCCCTCCGAAATATTTTTCTGGTTACGGTCTTGGCCGGACCGGGCTATGAACTGCAAAATGATTGAAAATTCCGGCCCTTGCAGACCTCTAATACATATTTTTTATAATTCAAGCATATCAGAAAATGGGTGAAAAATCGATTACAAAGCATCATATTTGCATACATGAATCAAGTTATATAAGAGAATGTAACAATAAAAATCCGCCTTAAAATATACTTTGCTTCAAAATCATTATTGTCTGCTTGCTTTTGTTATTAATATTATAGGCGAGATTAAAGTTTTCGGCTCATCCCTAAGCAAAAAATTTGACAAAGGCCACCCCCTTCAGAGAAAAGCAATTTTAAATTTTGCTTTCGTTTATGTCTCTTCCAGCTGTTTATAGTTAAATGGGGCTCCTACACCGTAGGAGGCCTTGTGACTACCATTGTGAGGCGTATGTGTATCGTGTTAGATGTTTTTGTACTTCGGCCACTTTTACAGAGCGATAATATTATTCCATGTTGTCAATCATATGAATAATAGCGCCTTTTATTATTTGCTACCAACAGCGGTGAGCGGTTGGATTGAATGGTGAGCACCACATATTTTGTAGATTTCCTTGTTTTTCCCACATATCCAATATCATCTGTGACGTAGCACCGTATGTCACACCCTAAAGTAAATACAGAAGAAATTAAATGCATATATTCAATGCTTTTTTTCGATATCTATGAATTAACTCTAAAAATAATGTTATGAGTAAATAGACACCAATGGGTTATTCCGTATTTAAACGAAATAAGATCGCAAGAGTTACTAATCTACTATTTTCTTTGCAATATATATATATATATATATATATATATATATATATATATATATATATATATATATATATATAATTATAATATCTATGAATTTCAAAAACATATCAAGTTCTAATATCATTCTACTAAAATCTACAAAGAGATAATTAATGATATTGTGTAATCAGAATACCACATAGCTAATAATTAACTTGTGCAATCATAAAATTACCATAGCATGTGCTTCAATGGTAATTAGCCAAAATTTACTCATACCTGAAGAACATTTAAA
The DNA here is from genome assembly GCA_963931845.1 of Maratus michaelseni. Taxonomy (NCBI): domain Eukaryota; kingdom Metazoa; phylum Arthropoda; class Arachnida; order Araneae; family Salticidae; genus Maratus; species Maratus michaelseni. Next base: position 73,239,561 of record OZ007598.1, read on the forward strand.
AAGAAAGAGAGAGAAAGGGGAAAAAAAATTATAAATTGGAGTTGCTATTAAGTAAACACAAATGGATTAATAAATTAATTATGAACATTATTCAGTGGAAAAACTGGACCACAAGAGAACCAATCAAGAATTGGATATGAAAAAAACATATGTGGATGTACTCGTCAGCTTGGCTGCACCCACATGTGTTTTAAAAATAATTCAGTATTTCATAATTCTACATGATGCTAAGAACAGTAGAATCAGCCAAGTATACTGAATTATTACCAGACAACAATTGGAAAAATTTAAAATTGGAAATATGTAAAATGTACATAAAAAACCATTAAGAAATATATAATATATCACTTACAACGATTATCCTAAAATCTTTATAAATCACCGCACTAAATTACCACCAGATATCATTTTTGAAATAATATTGGAAATTAGAACCCTTAAATTGTAGAAAAAATGTTTTACTCACAAGAATGATCCAGAATCCTCAAAATATAGCAACTTCTGCATAATGATCAATTCCACATGGCACGTATCAAACATGTTGACATTCGAGTCGAGTTGAGAGAAATGATTTGAAAGACAAGTTGAGAGCTCATTTTTTTTTTTTAAACACAACTCGATCAATGACACCCCAACACAAAATAATTCAAAAACACACAAAACTATTCTGTTGATAATACTCTTATAACAAAATTATATCCGTGAATATATAATTACTCCATCTAATTTTAATTCCTGAAAGTAAAATTAATATACAAGCAATAGCTCCCTCTATAGTTAAATTAAAAATAATCGAACGAAGGAAATTCATCCTAAAGAATCATTGTTTCATTCCTGACATTTCTAGAAAGAAACAACGTTCAATTTATTGGCTGAATTGTAAAGGGCGAAATGGTGTCAGACATTAGTGGAAATAAAGTGCGCAATTTGTTCGTTTATGGAAAAAATTGTGAAATTCGTTAATCGATAAATTGCGAAATTTGTCAATCGGTAGAGGAAAAATCACAAAATTCATTAATCGACGGAAAATTCATCAACTGTTTTGAAATTTGTCGAGCGACAGCAGAGAAAAAAATCTTTTTCCATTCAGTCATTGCAATTGGTGAGTGTGACTATTATGTTTGACCAGTGGTGGCAATAAAGTCCATTGCAAAATTTTCAGTATTACTCGCTGTTTGGCAAGTGCTAATTTTGTCCTATACTTCAAAACCCTTTTGATCATCACATCAGTGTGCAGGACAGTTTTTTTAGGTAGACCATTTGATGAATTTCGTGATTTTTCCGTTATCAATTGACCAATTTTGCTGCTATTGATTGTTGAATTTTATAATTTATCAACTATTGATTAGCGAATTTCATGATTTTTTCCATGAACGTTTGACGAATTACGCAAAAAAATTAAGAATATCGTTAAATTGTCTTGGGTAAAAAAAATTTACTATTGTCAAATGCCTTCGAGAAAAAAGTTGCAAGTTGAAACGCCTGTGACCTCTTTTTCATGTTATGCATTTCTGGGAGTGGGACACTTTTCCCAAGTGGGACACTTTTCTAAATTTTGCACACACCCCTCATGTGATACATCGCTGGAAAAGTCTTTGACCGCTTATTCATGTTATGCATCTCCGGGGTCCATCCCGCCACTCCCCCCCCTAAGGGGGCACTTTTCTAAATTTTGTTGACACCCCTCATGTCATATATTGTTGGAAAGGTCTGTGACTGCTTAATCATATTATGCATCTCTGATGTCCATCTCCCCACTTTGCCCCCCCCCCTCAAAGGGTACTTTCTAAATTTTGCGCACAATCCTCATGTTATATATCATTAGAAAGGTCTGTGACCACTTAATCATATTGTGCATCTCCGATATGTCCATCTCCCCACTTGCCCCCCCCAAGGGGTACTTTCTAAATTTGCACACAACCCTCATGTTATATATCATTGGAAAGGTCTGTGACCACTTAATCATATTATGCATCTCCGATGTCCATCACCCCACTTTGCCCCCCCCCCCCCAAGGGATACTTTCAGAATTTTGTTGACACCCCTCATGTCGTATATTGTTGGAAAGGTCCGTGACTGCTTAATCATATTATGCATCTCCGATGTCCATCTCCCCACTTTGCCCCCCCCCCCCCAAGGGGATACTTTCTGAATTTTGTTTACACCCCTCATGTCGTATATTGTTGGAAAGGTCCGTGACTGCTTAATCATATTATGCATCTCCGATGTTCATCTCCCCACTTTGCCCCCCCCCCCCAAAGTACTTTCTAAATTTTGCACACAACCCTCATGTTATATATCATTGGAAAGGTCTGTGACCACTTAATCATATTATGCATCTTCGATGTCCATCTTTCCACTTGCCCCCCCCCCCAAGGGGTACTTTCTAAATTTTGCTCACAACCTTCATGTTATATATCATTGGAAAGGTCTGTGACCACTTAATCATATTATGCATCCCCGATGTCCATCTCCCCACTTTGCCCCCCCCCCAAGGGATACTTTCTAAATTTTGTTGACACCCCTCATGTCGTATATTGTTGGAAAGGTCCGTGACTGCTTAATCATATTATGCATCTCCGATGTTCATCTCCCTACTTTGCCCCCCCCCAACCCCAACGTACTTTCTAAATTTTGCACACAACCCTCATGTTATATATCATTTGAAAGGTCTGTGACCACTTAATCATATTATGCATCTCCAATGTCAATCTGCCCACTTTGCCCCCCCCCCAAGGCATACTTTCTAAATTTTGTTGACACCCCTCATGTCACATATTGTTGGAAAGGTCTGTTACTGCTTAATCATATAATGCATCTCCGATGTCCATCTCCCCACTTTTTGCCCCCCCCCCCAAGGGATACTTTCTAAATTTTGTTGACACCCCTCATGTCATATATTGTTGGAAAGGTCTGTGACCACTTAATCATATTATGCATCTTCGATGTTCATCTCCCCACTTTGCCCCCCCCCCCCAACGTACTTTCTAAATTTTACACACAACCCTCATGTTATATATCATTTGAAAGGTCTGTGACCACTTAATCATATTATGCATCTCCAATGTCAATCTGCTCACTTGCCCCCCCCCCCCCAAGGGATACTTTCTAAATTTTGTTGACACCCCTCATGTCACATATTGTTGGAAAGGTCTGTTACTGCTTAATCATATTATGCATCTCCGATGTCCATCTCCCCACTTTGCCCCCCCCCCCCCCACAAGGGGTACTTTTCTAAATTTTGTTGACACCCCTCATGTCATATTGTTGGAAAGGTCTGTGACTGCTTAATCATATGCATCTTCGGGGTCCATCCCGCCACTCCCCCCCCCTTAAGGGGGGCACTTTTCTAAATTTTGGACACAACCCTCATGTGATATATCGATGGAAAGATCTGTGACCACTTAATCATATTATGCATCTCCAATGCCCATCTCCCCACTTTGCCCCTCCCCCCAAGAGGTACTTTCTAAATTTTGCACACAACCTCATGTGATATATCGATGGAAAGGTCTGTGATCGCTTAATCATATTATGCTCCCCACTATGAAATTTGTCAAGTTAAAGCAACTATAAAATTTAATTTTATGGTACTATCAAGTTGTTTGCCGTCAAATTTTGACGGGTTCCATCTAGTATCTATAATATCATCAACTAACTAAAACGTGAAGTGTCGCCATCTGTTGGTATTATAATTATTCATAATTAATATTTAGTTACATATCCATATTATTATTAACATAATCACTTCATTAGATTTAATCAATATATAAATTTTAATAAACAATACTTCCTTGTAGTTTTTACATTAAATTCGAATAAAATCCTACAATATGAATAAATATACACAGAATTTATTCATCCTGCACAGCATTTCAGATATTCTTAACAAGAGTATATTTTGTAAAAGAGATATTATTTTAAAACAAAGTGCTATGCTGCCAGCTGTGTTAAACCACTGATATATATTATAAACTTATAATTAAATTATTAATTTTTTATTGTTACTTCTACTTAAATATATTTTAGACTTGTTATTAAATAATTAATGTATTGTTTATACTTATACTTAATTATATTTTAGATTTCAGAGATTAATTTAATATCAAATTAAATAATTATTATTATTACTACTGTGCTTCAATCAAATTTATGCTATGCAGTAATTAAAAATACTTATTAAATTTAATTTCATAGATAAAAATAAAAAACTATATATATATTTATACACTTTGCAAATAGATATGTTTGTGAGTTATAATAACCAATGTTATCCATGTATAATTTTATGTGTTATTGTATAAGTTAAATTATAAATGTATGAAAACTGCTCATCAAAGACACCCTAAACATATGTGATCGGCAACGCACAATCACATACTATACAGAGTGTATATAATGTTCATTCAAATTTTAAATTTCCTAATATGTTATAATTGTATTAATGTATGTTATAATTGTAATATTATATCTATTGTTATATGTTATCGCACATTAAAACAAAAATTTATTACATACAGTGTTAATAATTAAATGATATAATAAATGTTATTTAAAAGAGTTGATAATTGAATTTATCATAAAAATTGGATAACCATATATTTTTGCTTGATCTCGAATAAATCTAATATTTTTGTTTTTATTTATATCTGAGCACAAGTATTTTATACGATGTAGATAATTGATAATTATATTTTTATATACAGATTTATGTAAACATGAAGCATAATTGGTAAAAATATTTACTTTAAATGGAAAATCAAATCTCTTATCATAAATATCAAAAATTAATTTATAATTATTATTAATATTGATTTTTAAGTCAAGAAAGTTAATATTATTATTAATTAAATCATTTTCGCTTAATTTAAGTTGAGTAGGATAAAAATTGAGTGGTGATGTGCAATTTTTTTCATTGAAATAAAATATGATAATGTCATCAATATAGCGATAAAATACATAATCATTGTTCGTACTAATATTTCTTTCATAATAATATAAGTAAAGGTCGGAGAGAATACTAGATGCTGTTCCGCCCTGCGGAATTCCCTGGCATTGTTTATAAATAATATTGTCATATATGATGTAATTATTATGCAATGTAAAATTTAGTAAAGTTTTAAAAAATTTTACTGAAATATGTTCTTTTAATTTTAATTGAGATTTAAATTCTTTAAATAATATACACATTGTTTTATGTAAGTCTTTTATATCAATGTTATTAAATAAATCATTAAAATCCAATGTTTTTATGAATTTTACCGGATTGATATTATGTATTTTATTAATGAGTTGAAAACTGTTTTTTAAGCAATGTTGGTTATTATGTTTTAACGTTATATCATATATCTGCTTTAAAATATTAAGTAGTAAATTACTTGCATTATTATTATATGTGTTACACCCGATGGTAACAGTGCGAAATTTAATAGGATTTTTGTGAAATTTTGGAATTATAACAAGATAAGGATAATTTAAATTATTACATTTGATTTTTAGTAATTTGTGATAATTTAATAATTTTCTATTATTTATTTCAATATTTAATTTAGTTTTATTAAAAATGTTACTTGTGTTGATTGCATTGTGAATTAACACTTTATAGTATTCTTTACAAATGATAGCATAATTATTTGGAGATTTATCTACATAAGTAATTATAAATTTGTTTTGTAATTCTGATATATGTTTATTTATATTATTAAAAGCTGCATGTGTAATATGATGATAATTTTTTATAATTTCATTTTTCATTTTATCTATAACAGAAAATCTCCAATCACTAAAATACTCGATTGGTTTATTGTAATCAATAGCAATTTTATATATAAACAAATCAATATCTTGAATAAACTGCAATATTATGGATTTGATATTACACTTATATGGAAGGCGAAATTTTGTTCCATTATGCATTAAGTTTTGTAAAATAGGTTGTTCTACAATATTAAGATCACCAGTAATGATATGACCATGTGTTGTATTTATGTACTTTTGATATTTTGGGTCATTACAATAACATGGGTAATTATTTGAAGAGACCATTTGTTTTGCAAAAGAATTGTAATTAAAAATTTTACGTCCAAGTGTGCGATTATATTTGTATGTCTTGTGAATGGTAAAATTTTTTATTGGAAAATTGTTAGTAATGTTGTTTATTATATTGTGTAAATTGATATTATTAAATACATGATTGGAAAAATTTATAATTAATTGTGTATTATTAGTTTTATATTTAGGTTTATTAGAAAGACATGTATTTAATAGGTTTGCTCTATATTGTAGAATATCATAAAAGATATCACAAAAATGTGTAGACTATTGATTCTTTTTAAATACCTTGAAATATTGGTTCAAATATTTCTTTTTTATACTAAAAACATGTTTTCTTATATCAAGCCAACAATAATCATTACAAAATTTTGCCTCAAGATCATCAAGCTCCTTTTGAATCACAATATCATCAGTGTATTTTTTGTTATTATGTTTACCTCTACCAGATCTTGAAGTTTTTTTTATGTTTGAAAAATTTAATCCTGAATAAAGATTTTTATAATTTTCATATTTAGTTAAATCTGAAAATACAGGATGTGATTTTTTGTATACTAATTGATTTAATCCATAAGGATATGTAGTATTAAAATGTCTTATATATTTAGATTCTAGAAAAAGTCGTTCAGTAAAATTTTTTTGTATTTTAAGTATTTTAATAGTAATATTTTTAAAATCATGATTTTTGAAATGAGTATATTCAATATTATGAGTTGTTTGAAATTTAGATTTTTTATATTTATCAATATGAGAACGATGTAAATTTAGCCGCTTATGTAATTTTTGTCGAGACTGTCCTATATATTCCATATTACACGAATTGCATTTCAATGAATAGATTACATTGTATGCTTTGCAAAATTTTACCAAATTAAGATTGTTATTATTTGAAATCTGTGACTTATCAGCTAATGGACATGTAAGGCAACGCTTTGATTCACACTCACGAAAACATAGTACAGGCTTGGGACAATAGAATAGGTTATCTGATAACGATCCAGGAAGATCCCTAATAATCTTCCTGTACCGAGCATTAGTCCTGGATCCACCAAGGCCTAAATTGCCAGTATCTAACATTTTACTAATAACTGCCATAATTGTTTGAAAGCAATAGAAATTGCAGGAGATACATATAAAAATATATTTAAAGATAAAAAATGTTTTGAATCAACCTTATTGTATATATATATATATATTAATACAATATATATATATATATATATATATATTAATTAATACAATATATATACAGTGTGGTCATAAAGGAACTTTGTTAATATACGAATCTCTAGTGGACACTTCATTCAACCAAACAGAAATGAAATGTGAGATATAATAGTTATTTAAAGGTATGCGCTCGAGATTGGGATGAACAAGAACAATGAAGCCTGCACGGTTACGGTTGCAGTGAAAAATTTTCCAAATTTTTGAATGGCAACACCCATATTTTGACATCCCAAAATGATCAGCGCATTGAAAAACCACAAACGGCGTTGGAACCGTGCATGTAGCACGAAAAACAGCTACGTAAGACACATGCAAAGAACAGCATTGTAACCAGCCAATATCAATAGAGAGAAGAGATGCACAAGCTCTGATCATAGAACACCGTGCGCAAATCATCATTTCTGGAAAACCTGTAAAAAGCAGTGTGGAGAACTTTTTCTTTTCCTCTCGTCAATGTTGCTGAATCACCATAACTATCGCATGTATGACAGTTTCCAGTTAGTTCCAATTTTTCCTTTCATAACTAATCATCAGTTCATCCACATCAGATTTTATAGAGATTACTTAATACTGTAATTTGTTTACAAATGATTTAGATTGATAGAATATATAGATATGATTTTGAGTCACATACAATAAACACCATAGATGATGTTTCAGTCAACTGAAAAATACCTTGTGAATGAGCGTGTTCACAAGGTTCGCAGTTCGCCTGTTTATCAACAGAAGAGTAATTAAGAGCTTCTATAATGATTACGAAAGTAATAAGATGTGTTAAAATTATCACCTAAAATTCATTGTCGTAGTTTTGAAAGTAAATTTCTAGCAGATTCAAGCAAATCAAGTTTTAAATAAAAGAACTACGATAGTTACAGTCAATCATTAATGCTTTTACCTTTAAAAAAATCTTTAAAAGAGGTTTATTTTGCTTAAATTGATAAAAAAAAAAATTGGCTATAGAACATCTAGGGGGTTGAATATCGATCCTTCCCTTCATCTTATTGGTACCCTTGGACTCACAGATTCAAATTCTCACTCAGAAAGAAGTATCAAGTCAACAATTAAAAGTCGTTTCAATAATCGAAAATCCTCCAAACATCCAAACAATCGATTAAAACACCACGGAATCTCCCACCACTAATTCGGAAACCAACTAGAAATATGAATGCTGTCAATGATATGGGTGTATGTTATAGTATGTTATGACCAAGGCGTAAATCTCGCCAATAGCATTAGCATTTTCCCCCCTCGCCAATATCAGCGTTTATTTTTCGCATGTGTAAATTAGAAACACTGTTTTGATGTTGAAAAAAATAATGTTTTGGTTTATAGTATTTTTTCTTATTTATTTATTTGGTACTAAATATGTTACCCGGGCGCAAATCTCGCCAATAGCATTTTTTGTTCTCATGAATAGCAGATTTTATTTTCCGAGTGCGTATAAATTAGGAGCATGTATTTGATGCTGAAATAAAATTCTTTGTTTGATGGTATATTATTTCTTTTTCTTCTTCTTATTATTATTTTATTTATTTGTGTGTATGTGGGGGGGGGGGGAGATTTTAAATGAAATGAGTGAAAGGTATGTATTTTAAGTGTATGTAATATATGTATTTTAAATGTATGTATTTTAAATGTGTCTATTTTAAATGTATATATTTAAAATGAAAGTTATGTATTTTAAATCAAATGAGCGAAAAGTTTATGCTTCAAATAAAATGAATGCAATATGAATGATGACGATGGGAACAATATTTGACGATTTATCACCTGCACCCGGCAAACATAAAAGTACCATTTATTTATTTCTTTATTTTTGTATTTTAAATGAAATGAGTGGAAGACTTGTATTTTAAATGTATGTAATATAAATTTTTTAAATGAAAGTTATATGTTTTAAATTAAATGAGTCAAAAGTTTATATATTTTTAAATAAAATTAATGCAATATGCTAGGTGGCGATAAGAATAGTATTTGGCGATTCATTACCCAGCTAATATAAAAGTACCATTACTGGAACAGATGTCGCAGACGCACCCAGGATAATGCGATTTCTGTTTTTGCGCCATTTTGGCAAGAAAACCCCTCTTTCGAATACATGTTACACCTAGCCTGCGAAAATAGTATATTAATTTTATTTTGTTATCAAATAATTTATTTTATTATAAAACAAATAATTTTTAGGCAAAGATGTCATACACGTTGGCGCAATTTTTTCCTCCGCCAATTTGGCGAACATTTTGTTTTTGAATATTATTTACAAATAGCATGCAATAATAGCATGTGATTTTTTATTTCAATATAAAAATAAAATAAGATAATAAATGAAATAGCTGATATTATTTTAAAAAAGGAAATAAAAATAAATAAATGATAGTTTGATATAAATAAATATTGATATACATAATACAAATAATTTATAGAATTAAAATTAAAATTAAAAGTAAATAAACAACAATTAATTTTTTTCGCCAAATAGGCGGAGGAAAAAAAATCGCGCCAACGTGGTGCGTATATGACATTTGTGCCAATTTTTATTATAAACACACACAAATTATTTTATTATAAACACACACAAATTATTTTATTATAAACACACACAATGTTAATTTTTTTTTATAAAATACACATAATGGGAAGAGTTCCATATCCTATGCTGGTTGGCGCGATTGGCAAATAAATCCAGAACGTATCCAAAAGCGTGTAACGTCACGTAAATAAAGTCCATTCTAGTGGTTAAAAAAGCAACCACAAAGGCTGAAGATCGCAACAACCACATCAAACATTTATCGCCAAAAAAATCCAGCCCAAGAAACGGAACTCTTCCCCACATTATAATAAAACACACACGGTGTCAAGAATACAGTTGATTCAGTAATTAATACCAGAGACCATTGATTATAATACGCACTATCTGGTCAATCGGCCAAAATCACTAGGTAGCCACGCCAGAGAAAAATTCGCTATTTTGGCACCCAAAAGAATCCCCGGTGGGTCTGTGATATTTGTACCTGATTATTTCTGTACATGGGTTTAATAATTGGGTTACTACAGTTATCATAGTGAAATAAGCAATTTACTACATTTGTCGCTTTGGCGCAAAATTACCAGTGGGGTTCGTCTAACAAAAAACTACCAATATATATGTACTAACTGATCTGCAAATAATAATAATAACCACATGCGATATAAAACAGAACATAATAATTAAAAAAAAAAAATGACAAACAACTGGCTACATACCCAAATTAAGACTCACTTTTTTTCTTTCGATTTTCGAAATAAAAACGTTAAATAGTTGAGCTAAGTTTCGTTAATTATGAAAATAATTAATCTTAATATACCGCACACTGTCATCCTAATTTGTATACGTAAATTATCTATTTCAACAGATATATAGAATTCACAAATTTCTTACTTTGTTTATTTTTTGTAACATCTACTTCCGTAAATCGGGAATAAAGTGTTGCCACTAATTAACAATATTCGTCATTAAATTTGAATAACATAAAATTCATGTTAAATTTTCTTTACATCGATTAAAAGTTTTATTTATAAAAGAATTGATAAAAAAAAAAATGGAACAATGATCATTTGTGTTAATGGCTTCCTCCCCCCCCCCTTTTTTTCTGTAACGAATAATTCTAACTAAACTTCTCGTGTGATCCAATTTAGAATCTTTTTTGTGAGAATTTCGTCATTATGACGCAATCTTAGTAAGATGTTTGAGTTTTGCGGTTTTGATGGTCAAAAAAGCAAATTTTCTTTTTAATATGACGTCATTTTCACTGGCGGAAGAGTTTCGTTCACAGTGATTTAAATATCTTGTTTTTAGGGTACAAGGTAATATTATTATTACTTATCCATCATACGTAGTATAGGGTAAAACTATCCTGCGCCGTCAGGCGCCCACGGGGGTCGCCGACGCGCGTAAACGACCATCGCACCCAAGCCTCTGAAGGGCTTTTAACGCACCAGGGCTTTGTTTCGCCCGGCGCTGCGATCGGCCTGAGGCCGCTCCCCACTGCGGACCCCCAGGTCATTTTACGAAGGTATGGTGACATAGGTCGTCGCGGCAGTAATCCCACATCTTGGAGGAAACTTCCGCAGACGTAGTATAGGGTAAGTCTTGTACTCGTTTTAAAAATCGAAAAATTTTTTTTTGAGGAATTTACACGTTTCAGACACTGGAGATTCAGAAAAACATATTTGTAGAAAAAAAAAATTTTGCCGTCCGTCTGTGTGTTTGTGTGTCTGTAAACGCTCTATCTTCCGAACAAACTGAGATAGAGACTTGAAATTTGGTGTGTACTTAGTATGTAATAATTGAAAGAAGCTTATTGAATTTCAGTAACCTCGATTTTCCGAAACTATTTTTTTTCGGACTCTCAAAGTATTTGTTCTGATAAAAGGTATAGAAATTTTTTTGAAATTGCTTATTTTAAGGAGTAAATATAAAAGACAATAAAAAACCATAAATTTTGCATAAGGAATGAAGTCGGTCGGATAATGAGTTGCCGAGATATTTGGAATCCTATTTTCCACACTCTTCGATTTTCCATGAACCTGTATTTCATCCAAATGTCAATTCAAAGATATATTTTAATTGGAAATAAGACGCCTAATCCGACGCAATAAACCGTTAGTTAATATGATTATTAGTTTTGGAGTTATAAGGATGTTTCTTTTACGAGTAATATAGAGCATTTAAAGTTTATGACGTCACCAAGCCCGATTTTATTCGAATTGCAATGCATTTTATAAATAGTTTAGACATGTTTTATTTTCATATTTTATATTATGCATATCCATGATGGGTAAGTATTACGGTGGCCCCCAACGACTAGTTATTTTAATAATGTGCTATTAAATAATTTAGATTTTCCTACATGATGACTTTCTGGTCTTTACACAATGCAGTACTTGCACGAATATTACTTTTGAATACCACAATTTCCGAAGAGTAATGTAATAATCTTCACCTTATTTATACGCATATATTATAGTATTCGGGAACAGTGGTACTGAAAATATGGAATTGTGCAAACCTTTACGATGGCTGCATGTGCATAAGCAATAAGTATCTCGTAAACACGAAATTTCCTTAACTTCTTGCAATTGTTAAAATGTTTTTTGATTGTTTTAGAATCTCTTTAAAGTGCAGTATCAAACTTTTTTGAAAAAAAAACAAAAACAAAAAAAAACAGAATAAACAAATGTAAATAATGAAAAGAACATTATTATAAAATGAGTAAAGTAAATTTAATATATTTTAACTAATTCAAATTAACTTCATATTAGTTTTATGTTCAACATAAAATGAAAAACTGTCTTTACGTTGACAGACTTCAGTTTAGCAGTAAAGTGGGGTTCCAATACATAAAATAAAATAAAAATTTAAGAAGTTGGGTCGTCTTATGGTTAATCTTCCATAATCGGGTCCCTAGCCAAATTGCGTAATTGAGTAAATGTAATTTGGCACCAGAAAGTTTTTTAAACCTTTAATGATATTCACATTCAGGTAATGGATCCAATTACGAAAATTTAATCGATTATATTTTTAAAAATATTAAAACAACACTTTTTATCATTTGCTCTTATTGTGTATAGGCAATCAGTTGCCAATTGTGGTAAATCTGTCAATTTCTCCTTAGTTACCTTATATTAATTAGTTTAGCAACCAAATGTTTATTGCAGAGATGATTAAAAAATCATGCTTGAAAATCATTTAAAGAGTCATAAAAAAGGCAAGGATCAATTTCCCTGGCATTAATTTCTGTTTTGTTAAATAAATTAATTAATTAATTAAAAAAAATTATAATTTAACAAATTACAATAAACACTGGGAAAATGTTCCGAAAGCTTAAAAAAAATACCGTACTTTCGTGTTATAGCGGTCCCCACAATTATGATTATGCCAAGGTTGCAGTTATGATTTCGCCAAGATCATCGCAAAGCTTATATTTGCATCCTATATACGCATATATATATTCCAAACACTCCTATATGTGCCGCATATACGTCATTATACACATATTATTTACGTCTTGTTGCACATACATCGTATACACATGTCATATATATACATCATATATGCATCATATCTGACTATAACTTGATTGACTCACGTATCTTGGCTACATACGTCAAGAAATGTTATATATATATCATATATTATTATAATGTCATACATGCTTTATAATTTGGCGATAAATCTTGGTCGCTTGGCGATTCATTCTTGGAGGCCGCTATAACACGAAAGTACCAAATTTACAATGTATTAATGAAAACAGAAACAAAAAGTTTGGGACAATTTTTATTTGTAGACCATCCCCTAAGCAAAATTTAAGTATTGCTTTAACTCTTGTTTAGATTGATTCTGAGCTAAAGGTACTTTGAGGAAATTAAAGTTGAAGGATGTTTTTTGCTTTATAAGACGATTTCTAATCCGACGTCAATTTTTGAATTCGGCATTTTTCATATCTGATAATTTGCATCTATCCTTTTTGTAACTTTAACATTTTTGTAACGATTTTATGCATTTCTATTGCCTATTCAAAGAAAAATTCTTCTAAAGTTAAAGAATTTCGTTAAAAATTCTTCTAAAGTTACGGAATTTCGTTAAAAATTCTTCTAAAGTTACAGAATTTCGTTAAAAACGCTTAAAAAATAAAGTGACGACGTGAATAAACTGACAACGTCAAGAGGTCCATTCTCGACCGAAAACAACAACCATTTTTGCAATGGTTAATAAATAAATATAATAAAATAAAAAACAGACCAGTCATACTGACTTCACAAAAAAAAAAAAAAAAAGGTCAATTGTCCTTGCAAAAGAGGTTCTAAATTGAAAACAGAGTTTCTAGAGAAGAAATGTAGGAACAACCTCGTTGTAAAATCTCAAAAATATTCATTAGGTAAGGCTGAGATTGCCTTAAAGCATGTAAAAGCATTTCGCGCCCTTGAAAAAAAAAAAAAAAACCATCCTTCGATGCAGCAACCTCGTTGTACTGTAATCTCAAAAATACGTGAAATTCGATAAATATGCTATCACTATAACGCATGTATAAGCGCTTCACGTCCCCACAAACAACAACAACAAAAATCACCGAATGCAGCAAACTCGCTATTGAAATAAATCTCAGAAATAAATGAAATTCGGTAATGCCGCGATCTACTATACTGTATGTATGAACGCTTCCCACTCATGGAAACAACAACAATAACAAATCACTGGGTGCAGCAAATTTGTTGTATTGGAATCTCCAAAATACATGAAATTCGGTAATGCCACGATCACTATAACGTATGCATGTTAACTTCGCACCCATGAAAAAAAAAAAAAACTGGATGTAACAACCTTGTTGTACAGCTCTCTCAAAAGTAGATGAAATAATTCGATAATCGGGTGATAACTATAACGCATGTATGTGCGCTTCGTGCCATGAAAAAAAAAAAAAAAAAAAAACTGGGAAAAGCAACCTTGTTGTACAGCTCTCTCAAAAGTAGATGAAATAATTCGATAATGAGGTGATAACTATAACGCATGTATGTGCGCTTCGTGCCATGAAAAAAAAAAAAAAAAAAAAAAAAAAACTGGGAAAAGCAACCTTGTTGTCGTTGTATTAGGAATCACAGGGATACTCGAAATTAGGTAAATCCGCGTTCATTTTAATGCATGTGTGTGCCCATAAAATCAACAGAATAAATAAAAAAATAATAATAATAAAAAAACATTATCACTGAATGTAGCAACGTTGAGGAAACCTCAAAAACACGTGAAATTTGGTAATGCTGTGATCACTATAACGTTAACCAATTTTAAACTTCTACTAATGAAAAAGCTCGTTTTTCACGCGCTACTCCGAGATTCCATTACATTAGGCAGAGGGATATCCATCATGGCAACCGGGCAATTTCTGTCTACGAACTTTTAGGGCAATTAATCTTTTTCTCTGAATGCCAGGTCAACCGACCCCCCCCCCCCCCCCCATTCCAGAAAAATAAAATCTGTAAAGTGAACTAAAGTTTTCAAACAAATTTTGTTCAAAAGTACTTTGTTTTCTCTAATCGCTAATATAAAAATTGAAATTGTGTTATTTAGAAGTAAATGTATAATCAATAAATAAAGAATCAATCAATCAATTAATCTTTTTCTCTGAATGCCAGGGCAACCGACCCCCCCCTCCCTTTCCAGAAAAAGAAAATTTGTAAAGTGAACTACAGTTTTCAAACAAATTTTGTTCAAAAGTACTTTGATTTCTCTAATCGCTAATATAAAAATTGAAATTGTGTTATTTAGAAGTAAATGTATAATCAATAAATAAAGAATCAATCAATCAATTAATCTTTTTCTCTGAATGCCAGGGCAACCGACCCCGACCCCCCCCCCCCCATTCCAGAAAAAGAAAATCTGTAAAGTGAACTACAGTTTTCAAACAAATTTTGTTCAAAAGTACTTTGATTTCTCTAATCGCTAATATAAAAATTGAAATTGTGTTATTTAGAAGTAAATGTATAATCAATAAATAAAGAATCAATCAATCAATTAATCTTTTTCTCTGAATGCCAGGGCAACCGACCCCCCCCCCCCCATTCCAGAAAAAGAAAATCTGTAAAGTGAACTACAGTTTTCAAACAAATTTTGTTCAAAAGTACTTTGATTTCTCTAATCGCTAATATGAAAATTGAAATTGTGTTATTTAGAAGTAAATGTATAATCAATAAATAAAGAATCAATCAATCAATTAATCTTTTTCTCTGAATGCCAGGGCTACCGACCCCCCCCCCCCCCCCCCCCCATTCCAGAAAAAGAAAATCTGTAAAGTGAACTACAGTTTTCAAACAAATTTTGTTCAAAAGTACTTTGTTTTCTCTAATCGCTAATATAAAAATTGAAATTGTGTTATTTAGAAGCAAATGTATAATCAATAAAAGCCAAAATGATAATGCCAGTCGTTGCTATCACCGTCTTCATGACATCAGTAAACCGTACTACTCTTTAGCATACATATATTTAGATGGTCTGCGCATTTCTGATACAGATACTGTAGGTCTGTACCAAAAAAGAAGCACTTTGTCGCTTAAAAAGAAAGAAAGAAAGAAAGAAATACAAAAAGGAAAAAGAAAACCAGTTCAACACTGCTTAATCTAACTGAAAAAAAAAAATACATATTTAATATATTTTTAATTTCTATATTTTTCACCCTTTTAATTGATATATTTCCACCTTAAAATACTTTTCCTTTACTTCTCCTATTTTAAAATTCCATTGTTTTTATGCCTGGTGTCTTAGCTTTCCGGCATGAAAATTTTATTCCATTTTATAATACTATTTTCATGTCCTTTTCATTTTCTCGGCTTATACTGCAAAAATCATGGTATATAAAAATATGAAAATTGTTAATAATAGAAATGTATAATAAACATATGCTGAAGCTAACAGTTTTTAACGTTGAAGTTGGACAAGAAGGGCATTCAAATTTGGCGCAGTAGCTGTAGTAAGTTTTTTTTTTTTTTTTTTTTTTTTTTTTTTTAAATAGAGAGGTAATGTATGTTGTACGAAAACTTTTGTCTATGACTCTACTTAACATATATAAATTTGATAAAGTTGTTTGTTTTAACCTTTTTTACCTTATAGTCGATTTGTATGTTTTGTACGAAAACTTTTGTCTATGACTCTACTTAACAAATATAAATTTGATAAAGTTGTTTGTTTTAACCTTTTTTACCTTATTAGTCAATAAAACAAAATACTCTTCAACCGAAAAATAAACATTTTTCAAGGAATGCCTTTAAACTTTTTCTTCCAATTTTTATTAAATAACTCTCACGTTTTCTTTGTTTAGACTGTCTCTTCTTTGTTCTATTCTCTATTTTCATTTTCTAAGAAGAAGTATTATTTATTCTACATCTGGTATTTTTTGCTTTTAAAAGAATTTCTTTTTTTCTCGCGTTATTTTTAGAGTTTTTCTTGAAGCTTTTTTCCCCAAGAGAGTATTGCGGTTAACAGGCATATCTAATGCAAATCAAATTATCTGTTGGAAAGTATACTAATACTTATGTATGTGTAAATAGATAACTAATACAGATATAAGTATCATTCATAATATCATAAGCATAACATATGTAAGTAACTTCATTTTTTTGTTTTAGGAAATAACAAAAAAAAAAAAAAAAAAAAACAGAACGATATTATAAATGTATGTTATATTAATATTTTTACCCGAGACTGTATTTAATAATTCATCATTAGTTTAATGGAATTTTATATTTATGCATTTTATATACACTGTAAAAAGGGTAAATGTTTCTTAATCTATAAAAATATAATATAACCTAAATATAATATAATATAACGAAAATATACAATAACCTCTTACGAGTAATTCACGATACCAAAAAGCGTTCTTTATCTTTAGAAACTTCAGAAACCAATATATTTTTGAAATTTAAAGAAGCATTTATAAAATCAAAGTTTCTTTTACTGGCCTGGATTTTCGGAAACTTTCTTGAGTAGTTTTTATAGTGTTATCAGTTTTCCAAAAACCGTAATATCGGTTTTCAGGATGCCACCAATTTGTGATTAAAAATGTTCAGTTACGTAATTGAATTTATACATTAAAAAGTAATA
Organism: Maratus michaelseni; assembly: GCA_963931845.1. Taxonomy (NCBI): domain Eukaryota; kingdom Metazoa; phylum Arthropoda; class Arachnida; order Araneae; family Salticidae; genus Maratus; species Maratus michaelseni. The sequence goes on from OZ007598.1 coordinate 73,257,472, forward strand.
AAATAATATTAATTCTAATGCTGATGCTAATTCTGTTAATGTACCATGTTTGACTGTAAAACATGTTTGTTGAACATGAAAATGTTTACTAGAGAATTGATTGCATCCAAAAATCTATATTCTGGGTTGAGAAAATTGATTAATACACTATAAAAAAAAAAAAAAAAAAAAAAAAATGCGCTGAAATGTTTCCGAAAATTAGTGGCAGCAAAAGAAACTCTGTTTTTATAAATGTTTCTTTAAATCTCGAAAATATATTATAGTTTATGAGGTTTCTAAAGATAAAGAACGAAAGTGGTTATTGTATATTTTCGTTCGTGGTTATAATATCTTTTTCTAGATTAAGAAACATTGGTCTTTTTTACAGTGTATATTTAAGCAAAAATACATGTTTTTTGTAAAATAAACATTAAAAAAAAGCCCTCTGAAAGCTTTTTTGAATATAGCTTCTATGAAACAACTCTCAATTCATACTTTGTTTAGATTGTCTCTCTCGGTTTTTTTTTTTTTTTTGTTGTTGTTTGTTTGTTTGTTTTTTGTTTGTTTCATTTTCATGGAATTATGATTTTTTTTTTCTACGTCTTTTTTGCTTTTAAATACTTACTTTTTTTTCTTACCAAACAATATTTTTAGAGTTTTTCTCCAAACATTTTTTATTATTCTAGTTTTGCGCTTCAAAGATTTATATAATTCGTTTTTATATTATTAATAAATACATTAATAAATATAATAAAAATTTCATCAGGTAATTTGCATTGCATTATATAAATCTTTGAGCCACAACACTCCAATAAGGGAATATGATTGGAAATAAATTTCTAAAAATATCGTTTGGAAAAAAAAAATTCTTTGGATAGTAAATAATGACATAGAAAAAATAATATTTCTGTGTAAAAAATAAATAAATAAATAAATAAAAATAAATAATAAAAAAACCTCTAAAAGCTTTTTGCCTAACTTACGGAAAAAATTGCACGTCTTCATTATTTAAACAGTCTCCTTTTTGTGTTTTAATTTTCAAGGAAGTATTATTTTTTTTACCTCATTCATTGATTCTCAAAAATATCTTTTTTCTTTCTTTTTTCTTTCTTTTTTTTTTTTTTTTTTTTTTTTTGCTTTCACCAAACGATATTTTTTAGAGTTTTTCTGCAAACATTGTTTTGCAGTTCATTGATTTATATAATGCAATATAAATTACCCGATGACAATTATGTTAATATTTATTAATGTATTTGTTAATAATTCAATATAAATTATATGTTATTAGCAATATGGTGTAAATTAATAATTATAAATAAATAATTATAGATTGACTGAAATGTACTCATTTCCTTTTTCTATAGCAGCTGGTGTAATTTCAAATATAACTTGTACGAAGTTTGTTTTGTACGAATACTTTCTCCCATGACAGTAAAATAAATTCCATGTTATTCTTTGCTTCTCAGAAAATTTCTTTTTTCTCACCAAACGATATTTTTAGAGTTTTCTCCAAACACTTTTTCTCATTAGAGTGTTGCGGTTCAAAGATTTATATAATGCAATATAAATTACCTGTTGAAGATATTTTAAATATTTATTAATATATTTGTTAACAAACAACTAAAATATGATTTTGCTTTCAATTCTAGGAAACAATATTAAAAAAATAGATCCGTATTTTAATGTATGTTGCACTTTTGTCTATGACTCTGTTTAATAATTTATCATACGTTTAATGGAATCTAAAAACTCTAATTTTTATGGAAAAACACTCGGGACTTTTTTGTTTCGAATATCTCTCCTTTATATTTTATCACCACTTTCAATTAATAAGTATTTTTCTCCAAACATTTGTTCCCAAGAGGGTTTTGCGACTGAAAAAATTATGTAACAGAATGTAAATAACGTGATGAAAAATATGTTAATATTTATTAATGTACTTGTAAAAAATACAATATAAATTATATACCATCATCAATATAAAGTAAATTAATAATTTAAATAATTAATTATAGATTGACAGCAATGTACCCGTTTCTTTTTTCTATAGCAGCTTGTGTAATTTCAAAACGTATTTTGTACGAATACTTTCGCCTATTACTGTATTTAACAATTTAACAAATAGAACAAAAATTTCATGTCATTCTTTGTTTCTCAAAGTTTATTTTTTCTCACCAAATGACATTTTTAGAGATTTTTCTGTAAACATTTTTTTTTTCGAATAGAGTATTGCATGTTTATATAATCTATACTATTATATAAAGCGAGAACGCCTGACTGACTGACTGACTGGCTCATCAACGCCCAGCTGAAACGACTAAAGTCAGGATCACGAAATTTGGACAGCAGATTTCTGTTATGACCTAGGCAAGCAATAAGAAAGTATTTTACAAAATTCATCCCCGAAGAGTGTTAAAGACGGGCGGGGGGGCGGGGGGGGGTGTGTGTGCAAAGTTTTAGGTCATTTCGCCATATCACAGCAGCTGTTTTAAGCAGGAGCGCGAAATTCCGAAAAACAAATCTACTAAAAAAATGATTAAACACGTATTTCTGTGATTTTAGAAATTCACCCAATAAGGGGGTTAAATTATTTTTTAAAGGGATTAAATAATAATTTTAGATTAAAAAAAAAAAAAAGAAAAAAAAAAAGATGAATTTTGCAACAATACAGTTGCAGAAATAAAGTCGCAACAGTAGCTACAACAATGTAATTATAACAATGAAATTACAATGAAATACATAAAATACAGCTAAACCAATGTTATAAAGAAATAATTAAACACGTATTTCAGCTAATTTCAGTGATTTCGTCTCCAACATCGGCAATGAACCCGATTATGGAGACGGGGATTTAAGTTTTAATCTTCCCCCGGGAGTGAAGCCGGGACGGGCTGCTAGTACACTATAAATTACCAGCTGAAGATATTTTAAACATTTATTAATATATTTGTTAATAAGAAACTAATATATGATTTTGTTTTCAATTCAAAGAAATAATATTAAGAAATATACCGATATCTTAATGTATTTTGCTCTTTTGTCTATGAGTGTATTTAATAAGTCATCATAAGTTTAAAGGAATTTTACTTTTATGCATTTTATAGTTACAGAAATAAAATTGTCTTTACTTAAAAAAAAAAAAAAAAAAAAAAAAAAACTTTTAAGAATCGGCTCTAAAAACTTCTTCCTCTAATTTTTATAGAAAAACTGTCGTTTCTTTTTGTTTAGAATGTCTCTTTTTTATATTTTATCACCACTTTCAATTTATGTTTCTTTCTCTATATGTAATTTTTTGCTATTAAAAGAATTTCATTCAAACATATTTTTTCTGAAGAAAGTTTTGCGATTACCGCAAATTACAGACATAGCGATTTTCGAAACCTTAAAACTACCCGTTTTAATACTTTCGTCATTTTTAAAACAAAAAAAAAATAATACTTTAATACGTGAAAAACAGTCCTCTTAAAAAACATAACGAATATCTTTCTTTATTCTCTCACTTCCGTGCCGACAAAACATTCTACAAAATCATTTTCGACAACAACATATTTTTCACACAGCTTAAAAAAATACAATTTCGAAACAAAAAACATCTTTCTCACACAGCTTAGAAAGATGCATCTGTGAAAAATATCTCCTGTTAGTAGGAGCCAAGAATACATTTAATTCAATTCGATTCGCGACATTCTCCCACCTTGAGTTTTCAACAGGAAAACTCAACAATAGGCACAACAAAATTCAAAATAAAACAAAATATGTGTAACATTATACTTACATTACATGGCCAAAGCATTAATATTCTTAACACTAATTTTCAAAGACAAATTATACAATTTCCTGCAAAAATTCAAACAAAAATTAAACATATTATTACAAATTCAAATTAACACTAGGAAAAGAGATATACTAAAAATAAGGGGGAAAAAGTTTATAATGTTCAATGTTCAAAAAATAGTCTTATGACTGAAAACGTTTTGGAACAGTCACTGTTCTGCCACTTCTCGTTCGTAATACTGGTTCTAAAGAGTGTTCTTTTGGAATCTCTAGATTGTACAGTTTTTGTATTGGTCTTAAAAGTTCACCATTTTCAGTTTTTACCCGAGCAACTCTCGGGTGACCATCTTTTCCAGAAATTAGTTCTTGCACACGAGCTAAAGTCCAATACGTACGTTTCTTATCAGACTCCACGAGAACGACATCACCAACGGTCAGTTGCTTGACATTCTTTGCAGGGAATTTTGTTGGCGTAACTGCCCTAAATACTCAATACGGAATCGTCTTCTAAGATGTTCTCGAACTTGTTGTCTATACTTTGCTCTTCTGTTTAATTCTTGTGCGTCAATTGCATCAAAATCTATCACATCTGAAGATCTTATTTCTTGAAGAAATATTGATGGTGTTAAAGGTGCTAGATCATCCACATCTTCTGAGACATACGTGAGTGGTCTAGCATTTACAACTTGTTCGCAGTCACAAAGAATTGTGATAAGCTCTTTCCTCAAGATGCGTTTCACCATTTGTATCAACCGCTCCCACCAACCACCCCACCAGGCAGCAGTAGGCGGATTGAATTTCCAACGAATCTTTTGTACAGCTGCTGCAGCTGAGATCTGTTCCCAATCGATGTCTGAAAAAGCTCTATCTGCACCGACAAAATTTTTACCATTATCAGAATAAACGGTCGTCGGTCTTCCTCTTCTCGCTATAAAGCGCCTAAAAGATTGGAGGAAGGTATCTGTTGCTAATGATGTCACTAATTCTAAATGTATGGCCCTGTACACTGCACAAGTGTACAACACAATCCATACCTTTTTTCCATTTTTCAAATATAAGGGCCCAGCTAAATCTACTCCAGTTATTTGGAATACTGACATTGAACTCTTGAACTCTTTCTGCTGGCAATGCAATAGGTTCTGACTCTGTCTTCTGTGCACTAAATATTTTGCATCGCACACATTTCTGAACTACTGCTCGAAGGGTTTTCCTGGCTTTCAGGATCCAGTAGTCTTCTCGTATAAATGTCATCATTCGATGGACTACAGGATGGTCAGACGGCAAAAGAATTGGGTACTTAAAATTGACAGTATCTTCTCGATAGATGACTTGTGTTTTTACTCTGATGATACCATCTTCATCTAGGATTGGTCTTAGGCAACGAATTTTCTCATTATTCTTTTCAAAGCTGTCTTTCTGGATCAAAATCATTAATTTTCTTTCAGCTTGTTCTATTTCAAAACATGTAAGATCAGATACTTCTTTTGAATTCGGTTTTCTTGAATTACTTATGAATCTTAGAATCCATGCAATCAATCTTATTATTTTCTTGTATGATGAAAATCGTCGATAATACCAATCATTAGGTTTCGTGTTCTTGTTTAATGCTGAAATGACACTTTTCCGTTTCTCAGCATTAATAACTTCTTCATCTGGTGATTCGATATTTTGAGGCCAAGTAAATTCTGGCTCAGCCAGCCAGGCTGGTCCCTCCCACCATTTTAGCTGCAAGAACTGTTCAATGGAACAACCTCTGGAAGGAAGCTCAGCCGGATTAAATTTTCCTGAAATATGTCGCCACTGATCTTTCTGTAACAAAGACCTGATATCTTCTACACGATTCCAGACAAATGTTCCCCATCTATCATCTCGCTTTATCCAGCTTAAAGCTGTGGTTGAATCACACCAATAACAGATCTTCAAATTTGGAATTCTTAAATCAGCAATGACACGACTACCCAACCTGGCTCCAATGCAGCATGATAAAAGTTCTAACCGCGGTATAGTTAGGTTCTTAAGAGGAGCTACTCTTGCGCGTGCTTGTATAAAACTCACCAAAATTTCATTTTTCTTCTTTACTCTCAGAAAAATACAAGTAGCATATGCGTGTTTACTTCTGTCACAAAATATGTGAAGACTTACATCATTTTCAAAATCATCTAGATTCATCCAGCGCTCAAGTTTGATGTCAGAAATTAATTTTATTCCCTGCACCCACTTCAAAAATTGTTTAGCTAAATTCTCTGGAATTAATTCATCCCATTTTAATTTCAACTTCCAGCATTCTTGTAGAATAAGTTTAGGGAGCAAAGTCACGGGTGAGGCAAATCCCAAAGGATCAAAAACCTTCTGAGCCAATGAAAGTAGAGCTCGTTTTGTAGGAATAATTTGCTCTTCCTCAATAGGGTCGATTTTGCAAGATTGGGTATCGTTTTCTATATATCCCAGTTTAAGCCTAGTACTGGTGTTATGTTAACTGTTGAAGTTTCAGACATAATTTGAATTGGATAATTTGACAGCCATCCCCTTAAATTAAATTTCGCGGAGGACAGTAACATTCTCGATTCAATTATGAACTTTGTTTAACTCTTCAGTTGTGTTGAAACTACAAACACAATTATCTACATACAAAGATTCATTCAAAGTCTCTGCTGTAGAAACAAAATTGTCAGGTGTACTTTCCAGATGGTGTTTCAAGCTAGTCGCTAGTAAAAAAGGGCTGCAATTGATTCCGAAAACCACACGTTTATGTCTGTAAATTATATTATCCTTCCATAAAAACCGTAGATAGTCTCTATCACTTTCTGTAATACCTATCTGTAGGAATGCCTTTTCTATATCAGATACTGCACCAACAGGAAATTTCCGAAAACGATGCAATATTGAATAAGGAATCATTTCAATCATATTTAATCCTTTATCCAGACAATCATTTAATGAAGGAAAATCTTTCACATGAGCCGAAGCATCAAAAACCGGCCTTATTTTAGTAGTTTCACTCGATTCTTTAAATACAGGCCTGTGTGGCAAATAATGTATTTTGGATTTTTTATTATCGACCACCCTTTCAATTATTCCTGCATTTAACCATGTATCAAATACTTCATTATAAACTTCAGTTTTATTCAAATTTGATAACCTTTTCTTCGTTGCAGCAAGCCGTTTTACTAGGTAAGCGGGCATTATCTAGTACCCAAGGCAATGCTACTTCATACCTCCCATATGAATCTATTCTTATGTTTCTTTTAAAATGTTGCATACTTTCTTCAAGAATTTCATTTATAGTTTTAGATTCAACCGGATCAGTTATACCAAGAATATCTAGCTTCCATAAATTAGCAACGGAACTTTCGTTCCAAAGAGACGAAATAACCATAAGAGAATCATTTGTTTCAGATTTAGTACCTGGAATTTTCCCCATGGGAGTCCACCCCAAATGGGTCTTTACAGCAACCGGACCGCTTTTCAAAACTTTAATATTTCCGGTGAGTAATTTTCCCGCCACATCGGAACCAATTAACAATTTAATTTCATTTTCGGTTTTACATACATTGTTTTCAACATCCGAAATCTTAATACTATATTTATTTAATTCTTTTAACCAAGGTCCATTTGGCACCTTTTTTATATTAGAACAAATAACAAGAACATCTAAAACATGCATATCACATTTATAACTATTATCAATACTACTTAAATGAATTCTATATTTGTTGTGGTTTGTTTCACTTGTTTCAACACCACCAAATAATTTATGAATTTATTTAACTTCATCAATACTTTTATAATTCAAATACTTAATTACATCTTCTGATAAATATGAACGCTCAGAGCCCGTATCTATGACTCCCCGTACAATTTTTTCTTTACCATCGTGCTTTACACGTACATGCAAAGTTTGTAATAACACAGTTGGGTCGGAACCTTGAGTAGTCAAAACAGTATCACTACTCCCTGACTCATGCTCATGTTTACGACTTTCTAACGCCGTATTACTTTCTTCATTACAAACATTTTGACACATTACAGCAAAATGCCTTTTACCACAATTTAAACATTTAATCTTCGATTTACAGTTACGTGAAATATGATTTTTCTTAAGACAGACAAAACAAGCCCCCTTTTTCAAAATTATACTTCGTTTATCTTCAAAAGAAAGCGAATTAGCTTTACAACATTTTTCTGATAAGTGACACTTGTCACAAAATATACATGCTTCATCATATTTCTTAATTAAATGTTTATCTTTAGATTTATCACCTACAAATAAATCAGTAGCAGTTGGCATAGAATTATATTCAACATTTTTAAATCTAGTAAAATTCTTAGATTTATCAAAACCAAAACTAGTACGCGCCAATAAAATACGTTCTTCAGACAGCACTTCATTTTTTAAGAAATTAAGTATAGAATTTAATTCACTCTTACCTTGAGCAGACTTTTCACGATCCCGTTCCCAAATTCGGAGAACATCATGACGTAAACAAGATTCCACCAACGGGAATAAAATGCTCGCGTATTTGTCCTCTGTAACCCCAAGAGATTCCAACGATCTAAGTTTGGTTTCTAGGTTGTCATATAACGATGACAAATTGCACTCTCTTCTGGATGTATTATTATTGCATAATACCAGCTGCCGCAGATCGCGAACGTAAATTTGAATTAAAGTGTCTTCTCTTCCAAATCTTTCTTTTAGATGTTGAATTACTTTAGGATAATTTTCAGTCGATATAGGATAACTGTTCACAATTTGGGACGCTTTCGATTTCGGAGTAATTGCTTGCATCAGATATACGAACTTCGAGTGATCGTCTAACACAGTGTCTTCGTGAATTTTCTTGAAGGTATTCCAAAACGTTAGCCACGATCTTAAGTCCCCATCAAACGGCTGCAAACTAATTTCAGACAATCTGAGTGTGCGGGATCCCCTTCTTTCGATTTCTATCGAATTAGGTAAAAGAGGTTGATGTTCGACGACAGGTTTAACGAAAAAATGTCTTACATTCTGCTTCACTATTATTAATTTTTCATGGTATTCTTCGCATGCTTCGAATTCTTTTACATAATCCTTTTCTGCAGACCCATTCGACAACATAAAATTTAATATTTCGTCATCTGTGGAACGTAATCTAGATGCCTTGTCTACTAGTTGATCTAATAGCTCTTCTATTAGATTAACATCTGGGCTTGACTGGTTAAGAGCTTCGTTTAAAGTATTTAAAGTCTTCGTAAATGCGCTTCTAGGCGGCGTTCTTTTTATTTTTAACGCAACCATACTTGAACAGTTTTCCACTTAAAAAATATTACTTTCTATGTCCTTCTGTTCGGGCGCCAATTTTATCGCAAATTACATACATAGCGATTTTCGAAACCTTAAAACTACCCGTTTTAATACTTTCGTCATTAAAAAAAAAAAGAAAATAATACTTTAATACGTGAAAAACAGTCCGCTTAAAAAACATAACGAATATCTTTATTCTCTCACTTCCGCGCCGACAAAACATTCTACAAAATCATTTTCGACAACAACATATTTTTCACACAGCTTAGAAAAATACAATTTCGAAACAAAAAACATCTTTCTCACACAGCTTAGAAAGATGCATCTGTGAAAAATATCTCCTGTTAGTAGGAGCCAAGAATACATTTAATTCAATTCGATTCGCGACAAATTTGTGAAAAATTTATCTAACAGAATATAAATTACGGGATGAAAACTATGTTAACATTGATTAATGTATTTGTAATTATACAATATAAATTATATGCTATCAGCAATATTAAGTAAATAAATAATTATAAATTGACTGAAATGTACCCGTTTCTTTTTCTACAGCAGGTATAACTTCAAATATAAGGTCATTGTGCCTAAATGCGACGCGATTCCCCATAATTTTGTCACATTTAGGGTATATTTGGTATTTTAATAATTAAATATATTTTATTAAGTACAAAATTGTTCAATACTGTGCCTTTAGTACAAAACTAAATTGTTTTGTAGAAATTGAACCATTAATTGTAATGTAATATACGACTGTCGCATTTAGGTCATTTTTGTCGCATTTAGGCCATTTTTGTCGCATTTAAGTCATTATTGTCGCATTTAGGTCATTTTTGTCACATTTAAGTCATTATTGTCGCATTTATGTCATTTTTGTCGCATTTACGGCAGTTAAAACCTAAATGAGATGTCCATAATCCTAAATGCGACAGTATGTTTTATACATGTCAGTTCATCTTAAAATATTCATTTAATTACTGTAAATTTTTGAATTACTTAAAAAAAAGTTGAAATACATAAAATTGAAAGTTGAATAGCTTATTATTAAACTACTTAATATACTAATAGCTTTATTTAACCTTCTTACCCTGTTGAAAACTCATCCTTGATAAAGACATTTCACTTCCGAATTTTTATTTAAAATTATTTAACATACTTATTTAAAATTTAACTATTCTCTTCGAAGACATTAGTTCTCAGTGGTTTTTATTTAACTTACTTTTTGATAAAATTTCTGGTTCTAATTGAATGAAATAAATTATAATTTATTTCATTATAATTCATTAGTTCATTTAATTCCTTATAATTCATATCATTCAGTATATAATTCATTATAATTTATTTCATTCTCCAATAATTATTGGAGAAGTTGTTTTATTACCTTCTCATGACACTCAATTTAAAAGCTTGTGATTGCAAACACAGCAGTAGTTGTTAGCAGTAGTTGCAGCACTAACAGTCAGCATTAGTTGTTAAGTCCTTATTAACCATCTTTATTAAATCATCTCTAATTTAAAAATAAAGAAATATATTGTCATCTTTAGTGGAAAAACATTATCATTAATACTGGATTCATTAAACATGAAAATCATCAACAAAAATTTATTAATTGGCAAGAAACAGGTCAGAGCACAAATTATCGCTAACATCTAAATTCTTATCAGCCAAGTCATTGGTGGGTATGGAAGTATTTAATTCATTTAATTAATATTTCTGATTTCGTAAATTTTTATACCGCATATAGGGATCGAAGATGATTCTGGAATAGTGCATCGATTGAATGGGAAAATGCCATTTTTTATTACAAATTTTAAAGACATGTAATTTTTTTATTTTTATCATATGAAACACCTATTTGAGTACCCGGTCAAAGAAAAAACACTATCGTAGGATCATGTTGAAATTCCTTATTTATTAACTCCAGCTTAATTAAACACAATATCTACTTTAAACATAATTTTAATATAATATATGATAATACCATATAAACTTACCTCAGTTAATCTCCTAAAAGTCTCTCCGCATTTAAGGCATTCAGTTCCTCTCTAATAGATCTCTGAAGAAAACCAGCCACCAAAATGAGTAAAATATTTTAGAACTCTAATTCGAAAACTTGTCGACATTTCCTGATTTTACACTTTAGGTAAATGAAACACAAGTTGTTAGCTCTTGACGTCCGTAAGGTTACTTGATCTTCAAAGTTAAAAAAGAAAAATCGTGAACCCTTTTCGGGATTTTTCGTCGCATTTAAGGAATATGAGGGTGCTTCATAATGAACAATGAGTATTGTAATGGGAATTTTTTTTAAAGAAAATGTTTTATACGCAGAAAAATGTTTCGCGTTTTGTTCCTGAAGTTCGAATTTCTTATTATATAGCATTTATATACGATTCATGCGTGTTAAGATTTGAAGTACAAGAACATTGTCGTATTTATGCACAGTGACCTTATAATTTTCTATGAATAGGGGAGACCCGGCGCATGTTGGCCATAGGGGTACGTTGGCCCATCCGCGATATTTTTCAAACTATCCGGTGGATAGCATTACTAGCTAAGTGAAATGTGTCTTATAACGTCTTCTTTCACCCACAACGTCGTCAGTCGTTAAGAAGCAACCAAACGAAAGCCACTTCAAATTTTCAAATTTTTACACAGGTAAGTTTTTTTTTTTTTTTTTTTTTTTTTTTTTTTTTGCACTTATAAAAAATCGTTTTTGATTTGTTTCTAAATTAAAGTTTGACTTTGGTGAATAGCAGTTTAAATGGACCGTTGTTCAGAGCTTATTTTCTACCTACTGATTTAAAAAAAAAAATAACGGAATATTTTGATACGACGATCAAAAACCAGAATGGCGATATGGGGCATGTTGACTCAGATTAAACGACGAACAAAGGACGAAATTCACATTTGTGATCACCGCCTTTGAAAGGGTTAAATCATTAAAAAATAGTAAATCAGGAGATGGGTGGATTCAATGTACCAGGTGCAAATGTTGGCCACGCGAATCATATGTCACTGTGGATATGATATTTTATGTTTGCATTCATTGTGATGATGAGAAAAAATTGAAAAAAAATTCGATGAAGGCAGTAGTTAAGTTGAACAAAGCATCTTTTCTTATCCTTTGTACCTTTTATATACCAGATTAAAATTACATTTGATATGTTATGTGTTTTTCATTTCCGTTAGCAATCCGAAAATAAAATATACTTAGTGTTCCAACCTACCCCGTTCGACGGGACAGGTTGGCTCAGTGACTTGATGTCCTTCTGAGCTTCATATAGAAACTATTAATGATTATTTTTCAAAAAAATTTCCACGTGTTTATGCTTTAAGGTGCACTTATTGCCCAAACTAAAAAAAAAATAATTAAAATTTTAATGAAATAAAATAAATAAAAAGTTTTGAAGAAAAAATAGGCAACTAGCCTCGATCTCCCCTACTTTCGCCCATGACTGTACTTAACAATTTATTATAACTTTAATAGATTTTTACATATATGCATTTTATATAGTTACTAAAACAAATTTGTATTTTTCTTTCAAAATAAAAATTTTTTCAAGAATTATCTCTAAAAACTTTTCTGTTTAATTTTTATGAAAAAACTATCGCGTTTTCTTTGTTTAGACTGTTTGTTTTTAACCCTCTACTTTCATTTTCCAAGAAGTATTATTTTTTCTATGTCATTCTTTGCTTCTGGAAAGAAGAAAAAAAAGCCTTACCGAACGATATTTTTAGAAATTTTTCTGAAAATATTTTTTACAAGAGAATTTTGTGGTTTACAGGTATATGTAATGCAAAATAAAGTTTCTGTCGAAATAAACATTATTATTTATGAACTTATTTGTTAATAATAGACTATAAATTTATGTAATGAAAAATATTCTAATATAGTAAAATATCATTTGTCCCCTATTCGAAGATTTAAAAAATATATAGAAACACAGTAGAGCGCCGATTATCCGAACTCCAATTAATCGAACTGTCCAATTATCGGAAAATCAATTTCAATGTCCAATTATTGGACCAGCGCCGATTATCCGAACTCCAACTAACCGAACTGTCCAATTATCGGAAAACTCCTCCTTTTTTCTTATCTGAAGATTTTTTCAGGATTGCCCTTGAAATCAAAACGTCTTCCAGATCAGTGGATCGAAGAAAATCAAAACGAATGTTATGAAAATTATCCAGGCCCTATCACATAATGAAGTCTTTGAATGTTTGGAAAAAACTATGAAATGTTTGGAACGAATAGAGAATGCTGATCCTATTCATCTTATGTTAAGAAGAATTCGTGATATGGCAGTAGTGATCTTCTTTATAAAGCAAAAATCAATACAAAGCTTTTTTGCTTAGATTTAAAATTTTCAGAAAATGATAAAAAATACAATAAATAAATAATTAAATAAAGATAAAAAAAAAATTAAAGATAAAAAAAAGGAAAAGAAAAAAAAAATAAATTTCTCGATAAATAAAACAGATTCGATATGTATCCTAATTAAGAAGTTATGTTTTTTTCTGTTTTCACCCCCCCCCCCCCCTCCTGGTCCGATTTTGTCCATTATCGAACTTGACCGAGATTTTATGCCCTTTGATTTTATGTATCAGTTTGGAAGAGATTTGTGCAGAATTATGAAAGTCATCGTGCCCATAAAAAATTTAGATATATAGACAGATAGACAGATAAAGTTTCGAACTGGGGGTGCTGTTGAGTTCTAAGAGTCATGATCGGCGTAGATCTGCAAAAATTTTTCAGAAATTCTAACATAGGGGAGAATGTAATAGGTAGTATTTTTTACGAAATCTACCTAAATATAGACAAAGTTAATTAACATGAATGTTTTTGCACAATTTCAAGCAATTCGCAAATTAAGAAAGAGTTACTTTGTTTAAAACTTACTTGTTTTATTCATACAGAATTATAGAAGACTTATTTTCCAGTTGAATGATATTTTGCTTCTATGTTTGATAATGTGGCGCTTAAAAATGTTCTCTTTACCCCACCCCCTATTTTTTTGTGTGTTGACTGAACCAGTTAAGCTTACTTATTGGAATAGGCATTTTACCAAAATAAACAATTCTAATTGAGGAGATATTAAATTATCCGAGACTACGCTATTACACTTTTATACCATTAATTAAAATAATGAAAACATGAAATAACACTTCAAGTATTGCTTTAAAATGAAGAATCTATAGAAGAATTAATTTTCTTAAGATATTGAATTTACAATGCATTAAAGCACAGGATGTTTCAATAGATGTTCAAGGGTGTGTAATAAACATTCAAGGGTGATAATAAGTGTCAAGACCAGCAATTTTTATATAGAAAACCAGCGTCGCAATTCATTTATTCAGTGTAAAATCCAGGATGTCTTACTCAAAGACACCTCAAATTTTTATTCACAACTTCGACAAAAAATGAAGATATTTCCGCAAAATTTTCAACAGACTAATAACATTGATTTGTGTGAACGGGAAGTGCTGGAAATAATTCGATCAGTGATATACGGTACACACTGTCAACTTACACTCGACATTATGGAGAGAAGAATAACACAGAAAAAAATAAAACCCAATTTAGGTCGAAAGATTCTTAGGTATGTGCCCAAATTGGGTCATGCCTGTTTTGGTTACTACTGTGTATCCATTTTGGGCACTGTTAAATACCCGTTTTCATTTTTTTTTTTTTTTTTTTTTTTTTTGGAAAATGGGTATTTAACAAAAATATAAATTTGTTTCAGAAGGAAATAGAACATTTTAATACATAAAATTGACCCCACTTGAAAAAAAAAAATTGAGAAACGCTGCTTTATAGCACCTGAAAGATATTCATACAATTACAGCAACACCTCATTTGTTGAAATTGGTAAATCCACTGAGCATTACAGATAAACATTCGGACATTACATGCATATATACATTCATAGATACACTTTTAAACATATAAGCCTATCTGGCATGCCGTAGTCGCCTAAAAATACACATCAAACGCTTTTTGATTCATGTTTACATTTCAATAAAAAATGCAACTAATGCATTTTTTTTTTTCACTCAACCCATCATAAATACCTGTAACCTCATTCTATCCTAACGTAATTCTGTTGATTGAAAGCAGTTTTTCTGGCTTCTATTTTTGGCAAGAAAAATCCTTGCGCTTTCTTAGTACATCGTCCGTTTAGTAAGAAAGAGAAATGATTTCGAGATTAATTATTGATCGTTGAAGTTTGTCATAAACCAGACGGCAATGGTTATGAGATAATTATGTCATCGTAATAAAAAATAACTCTGGGACTTGTTTCAGATCAACACAAGCACATAGGCGTAACTAGTGGGGGGGCCGGGTGGGCTGTGCCCACCCCAGGTAGTTCCAGTGCCCACCCCAGAATTTCAAGTTCACGTGAAAATTTTATGACTGCGATATGGTCAAAATTTCAATTTTCAAATTTTTGAATGATTATACCAATAAATTATACTATATATTTCTGAAATGAGAACTAATGTAACGAAAACGGCGCGCACGCATACGTAAATGTGTGTGTGTGCGGTATAAAAGAAGCAACAGACAAAGAAAATCCTATTAGTCTTCTACATTCTTTGCAACAGTTATATGATCCGGAGTCTATAGGGTTCGAAAAGGAACAAAGTGAAATATTATCTGAAAGCTCTAAATCTGAACGAGAGTTTTCTTTTTTGTCACGAAGCGATGGGGAAAAAATCAGTTCCAGATGTCCAGTTCCATATTCTTTCAACTAAGTCAAAAAATATCTGCTGTGGTGAGAGCCGATAAGAGAGGGAAGGGGATAGTGGGGGGCACAGGTGCTCAAACGGTTTTTTTCTTACAAAATAATGACCAATTTAAAAAACAGGATGTAATTGACAAATTACTGATCAATTAATTGTCTGAGTGATGAGATACGGCAAAAGTCGTAAATGAGAACATCATCGCAGGGGGCTTTACTTTTAAGGGTTAAGGTAGGGGGAATTTTTTGCAATTTGCCTGCGGCTGTAAGCGTGTGGGATTATTCCCTCTTCCAAGTTTGCATGCGTAATTATCAGTGCGCAAATAAATTCTGCAGTTTTGGAAATTTTTGTTTGTATTGCTGCATGCTGCTTCATGGATCGAGGCTTTTTGCTTCATGTTTCTGAATGTACTTTTTGTGAGTAAATTTTTCCTTATCAATCTTTGATATTCTGAATAAATAGAAGGGCTTAGTGAAATAAGATGTTACGTAACAAAAATAAAATTCTGAGACAATTTAAATGAAAGCTTTTAGTTGCAATTTTTATTTTATTTTTGTTGTTGTACCTTGTATTTAGTAAGTTAACGAGTAGTACTAAGCTCTCTCAGAAAAACTTAGCAACATTTAATTTTCTAATATAAAAATTATTAATAATATTTAAGTTATTTTTATTAAAATATTAACTTTTAATAAATAATATATCAGGTTTTAAAGATTAATTAAAATATTGGTATTTTACCTTTACCATATGACATATTATCTCATAACATCCTCATCGAAAAAATAAACTGTATTTTGAGAAAATGTAACATAACAGGTTCTTGCTTGAATCTCTTTAATTAATGTCATTTATTATTTTAAAAAAAAAAAAAACTATTTGGTAAAGACAGAAATTTATTTTTGAAATTGTCAAATTTAACCTTAATTTTTTTTTCAAAATTTTAGGAAAATCCTGTATGTTTGCAACTTCTAAAAATGATCGCCCGCTGTGGTGCATTTAAAAATTTCATTGATAAATCAAAAGGAGCAATAAGTTTTTTTTTTTTTTTTTTTTTTTTTTTTTGCCGAGTTGCCAATTGAATAGAAATTTTTTTCTTACTGACTTACTGTTTCTTTCTGACAAATAACACTCTATAACAGTAAAATTTTCCTTCTATGTCCTTAAAAATTTCTTTTCAATTTTGGAATATTTATTTTAAAATAAAGGAGCTCTTATAAATTTATTTTAATTAATTAATAATTTTTAAGATCATCCTCTTAAAAAAAAAAAAAACTGAAAGCTTTTTGTGTGTGTGTAAAGTTTACTTGTAAAATAACTCATTGTTGTACTCATTCCTCAAAACACAAATATTTGTGTTAAATATGGTGGTACAATTTACTTTAAAGTTTATTTTTGAATACTTTCAAATCTTAAAATACATTAATATTAGGCCTAACGAATTTTCAGCATCTGGTTTACAGATGTCGAATATTCGCTATTGGATCAAAATCACTAATCGATGCATCTCTATAAGCACCTTTCAAATGTGATAGAAATAATTTTGAAGAATACTTTTGTTTTCCCATGAAAAAAAGATAAAACTTAAGCTTTTTAACACTTTCCAACCTAGTTGAAAAGTGTTTATGACTTCGGTTTGTCTGGCCGTATGGCCGTCTGCCGTCTGCCCGTCTGTCCGTGCTCTAACTCCCGTAAATATGCTCGGATTGCTCTGCAATTTTTATATGTTATAGTCGTTATCTATAGCATGTTCCCTATTTCAACGGAAGTGTGTAGCACTTATAGTTTAATTTACAGGGACACTCAAAAGAATTCCGTTACATTGCGGTCTATGGGGAAAAATCATTGACGGTTTATTTAAATAAGGTTTCACTATTTTAAACGCATTGAAATTTATATATATCACTAAGGTGCATTAGAAGAAGCTTAATATGGAATAGGGTGTGCATAGCACTTATAGTTACTTTACAGGGGCAGTCAAAAGAATTCTGTTACATTACGTCTATGGAGAAAAATCGTCTGCGGTTTATTTAAATAATGTTTCCCTATTTTAAACGCATTGAAATTTATATATATCACTAAGGTGTATTTCAAGAGGCTTACTATAGAATAGTGTGTGTACAGCAGTCATCGTTCATTTACAGGGACACACAAAAGAATTCTCTACTGTAAGTTAACAATAATTCCTGGAAATGCGTTTTAAGTTACTGATCGCGATTTTAATTTTAACTCGCTTTTTGTCTATTATGTGGTGTGTATAAATTCTGTATATCCTATACAGGGAAGTACAAAAGTTCGCGAGCACATTTCCGTATTATTTTACTCCAGACGGAGAATTTTAAACTGTGCTACGCGTTTCTTAACTGAACTAAAATTTAACATCCTATGTAGTATATATACAAATCTATAGATCCTATACAGGGCTGAATAAAAGTATTCGGATTACTTAGATGTTCTCTTTTAGCTTATTAAACGGTATGATTTGTAAAATTATTTTGGAAGCGTTGGAAAGTGTTACATAATCTATGCTTGACGCATGATTTTTCGTTCTTGCTTATTTATTTATTTTGGGCGAAAATTGTTTTAGGTAAAAATGTTTTCCATGTGAGTTCTCTTTAATCAAATCTCTTTTCTGCTGAATTCTGATGGAGCTAATTAAATTTAAAATCAATCGACTACTATAGAAATCATCGTAGTTTTACAATTATAATGTACTATTAAAATTTAAGAATATATATATATATATATATATATATATATATATATATATTAAACTTTAAAATACTTCTGATTTCTTTTTCTTTATTTTTTTTTTTCAAGATTTTATACACTATTGAATGTGATATGTCAACTTTTGAAAGCACTATAACTTATACAGTATCGAATTTAAAAATTGTGTTCTTATAAACATATTTTGCACATGTTAAAAATTGAGGATTTTATGCAATAAAACAGTGGAGTATCCACTGAATTTTAAATAAAAAACGCATCGTTTTCAGTACCGGTTTTGAAGATAAAAAAATCCTCGTAAGAAAAAAAAAACAAAAAAAAAAACATAAGAAAAAGTAAAATGCGGTCTACGTAGAGATTGACCTCAACTATCCAATACAAAAAATAAAATAGAAAATCATTTTAAAAATATGAAAATGCAAACTAAATATTGGATGTTTTCGCGTAAGTGAAGTAACATCCCCTCCCCCCCCCCCCCACACACACACACCCCAATCCCCTTAAGAGCTCAATCATACATCCTCCCTTTTCATTTAAAATAAACGATTTATGTGAATACTGTAAATTAAAGGTGAGTCAAATTGAAGTCATATTTTAATTTTTCTTGTCAGAATCTCAGGCTGACGTATCATTTTTACTGCAGTTAAAGGAAACATTAATTGTCTTTTGCTTATTTAAATGTATTCGCGCCTCAAAATAAAAACTAATCTTTTCCTTCCACTCCTCAAAATATTCTTTTTCACATTCTTACATTTCTTAGAATTTTTAAACAAATTTAGAGTTTACATTAATGATTTCAAGAAAAATTTTCTCTGATTTTTCCGTTTATTCATTCTTAAAATAAATAGATTCAGTTTACTTTACCTGCATAAAATTACAGTGATCGGAAAACTTCTACATTTTAGACAGGTTTCAGTTGTACACATTTTTCAGACATGTATAAATTATATCTATATGGTATTCCTTCTATCGGAACCACGAAATTTTTCTCAAGACAGTTTTCTGTAATAGACACAGTAATAGACACAATTCAACATTTTGCTGTTGGAGAAGTGGAATTCGGTAAGAATCAAAACATTCATTTTTTTTTAAATTAATTTTGGAGAAGTGATAGTTTAACTGCTGTGTTTAAGACCGGGGCATTAAAGAGATGTATTGGGACACCCAGACATTATGCCTAAAATTGGGTCTCTCTCGGAACTTCTAGTCATCTTAAAAATTTCAATGGCACAATGAATAGCAGTGGTGCCGACTTATATGGGCCCGTGGGGCTTTAGCATCGAGCCCGCCCAATAATTTGCACCCCTGACCCACCTAATTTCCCTTGTTTTATTTCACTACGTATTTATTTAAATTTTTAAATCTCTGAAACAAAATTTCATTTTCTATTTGTTGGATAACAAATAAGAGTGAAATATGCCAGCCCAGGATATCGTCGGGATAGCTCAGTAGGGAAAGCGTTGGTACGGCAAATCAAAGTACCCAGGTTCGAGTCCTGGACGTTAGTCCTGTGCCTTGGATATAATTTACTTAATTGAATATACTTTCCTCTGTTCATTATGAAAATTTCATTTTGTTGACGTTGAAAAATAGCATTGACATCCGTAACAGAGACATCAAGAGCACTAAATGTTCTTCAGTACACATATAATTATTAAATTTCTCTCAACAGTTCAATTTCCTATATACTTGATCAGCAGTATTGTTGTCGTATGTAAACCAAAAGGTAAATGTTAGAATCGTGTGAACTTTAATGACTATGCTATAGATATGTTTGAGAAAGAGAATGTATACGGAGCATTTAAAAAAAAAAAAGATTCTAAAATGTATACGGCGAGTAACTTCGTAATCCGTCCACTATATCCCTTTTGATCAGTGAGTATAAATCAGTGAGTGAACATTATCTATATTTTAGTGTCCCAATCCTGATAATTATAAAGCTCATAAATGACTGAAATGCTTTGCTTCTTGTATTTTTAATTTGTATTGATATTTATGATATTATAGTAAATATTAACGTTATTATGCAAAAGAATTCACGAATAACATAAGCAAATAATAAAACTTGCCGTGCTATTTTGCTTAAAAAATTTGGGCCCATACAATATATTTCAAAAGTTGGCTCCATTGATCAATGGCATTCCTAAATAATAACCTTGATAATAAGTTGTTTCTAATTTTAAGTCAAAATTTTCATTAAATTAACGAGTTTGGTCTCAATACAGTTTTTAAAAATATTCTTGCACGCATCAGTGGCGCAGCCAAAATTCTGCTCTATGGGGAGGAGAGGTTGAATTGTTGATAATGGTGGTCGCTGGTTACTTGAATCACCGGCTAATCGAATCAGTTTAGCTAATGAAGTGATAATCATTTTTTTCCCTCGAAGAGTAGAATCAGTAGTTACGTTGACCATAATTCATTTCAGCAACGTTTACTATATAAGAGTTAGAAAACATAAAATGCACCAATGAAATAACAAAAAACTGTTAGATTAATATAGTGTTTGAAAAATGAGGAGGCAAACTTAAGAAATGGAAGGGAATAGTACAGCAAACAAAATTTTCATTAAATTAACGAGTTTGGTCTCAATGCAGTTTTTTAAAATATTCTTACACGCATCAGTGGCGCAGCCAAAATTCTGCTCTATGGGGAGGAGAGGTTGAATTGTTGATAATGGTGGTCGCTGGTTACTTGAATCACCGGCTAATCGAATCAGTTTAGCTAATGAAGTGATAATCATTTTTTTCCCTCGAAGAGTAGAATCAGTAGTTACGTTGACCATAATTCATTTCAGCAACGTTTACTATATAAGAGTTAGAAAACATAAAATGCACCAATGAAATAACAAAAAACTGTTAGATTAATATAGTGTTTGAAAAATGAGGAGGCAAACTTAAGAAATGGAAGGGAATTGTACAGCAAACCAAATTTTCATTAAATTAACGAGTTTGGTCTCAATGCAGTTTTTTAAAATATTCTTGCACGCATCAGTGGCGCAGCCAAAATTCTGCTCTATGGGGAGGAGAGGTTGAATTGTTGATAATGGTGGTCGCTGGTTACTTGAATCACCGGCTAATCGAATCAGTTTAGCTAATGAAGTGATAATCATTTTTTTCCCTCGAAGAGTAGAATCAGTAGTTACGTTGACCATAATTCATTTCAGCAACGTTTACTATATAAGAGTTAGAAAACATAAAATTCACCAATGAAATAACAAAAAACTGTTAGATTAATATAGTGTTTGAAAAATGAGGAGGCAAACTTAAGAAATGGGAGGGAATAGTACAGCAAACAATTTTTTGTACAGAATATCAGGAATCGATTTTTAAATCAGAAATACATAGGATTTCATTCCAAAACAATCCCGAATTCTTGTTCTTAACTTTAGTAATAATAAAGCAATTTTAGCAAAATTTCCAATAGACTTTGCTTTGTATCAGATATGTAAAATAACACGAGAAGAGGTAGAATTTATTATAATCCGCGTCCAAACAATGCCAAATTAAGTATTCCATATTTTAGGATGTAGTTGACATTAAACGCGGTATCGTTGACTGAATTACTGTGCACTTCCAGCACTTTATTTGACATCTAATTTCGTATACCGTATACTGAAAATTTCGTTAAAATATCTTCATTATTATTAAAGTTCTCTAAAAATACTTGGATTCGACTTGACTTCCTATATCCTATATTTTGCACTAAATAAATGGATCGCGACCTGGTTTCCTATACAAAAATCTTTAATTGTAGTGTGCTCTACCACCTTTTACAAATTGTTCTACTTTTTTTAAACACATTGTTTATGTGTTAAGTATGTATGCTTGCTAAATATTATTTGTTTTTAATCTTTTTCATTATGTTGGAGAATATTTATATATTAAAACACACATAAATAACGCCTGCATTCAAGTCTAAACATACACACAAATATTATACACACATACCAACTATAAATACAATAAACCCAACAAGTGTGAAAAATTAACCAGAGCCAGGAATCGAACCTGGGACCACAGCATACAAGACTAATGCTCTAACCACTGAGCTACCCCGGCACCTGGGTCTGCAATTTATTAGTGAGAAATTGCAGACCCAGGTATTGGCCGAGGTAGCTCAGTGGTTAGAGCATGAGTCTTGTATGCTGTGGTCCTAGGTTCGATTCCTGGCTCTGGCAAATTTTTCACACTTGTTGGGTTTATTGTATTTGTAGTTTGTATGTGTGTATAATGTTTGCGTGTATGAATATTTATCTATATTTAGTTTTCTGTTAGAAACACCTATGCAGAATGAAAGATAGGTTGTACCTGCCTTCGGCCGTGGAAAAAAAAAAAGAAAATACATTATAATAACATTTTTGAAAAAAGAGGGTACTTTTTAACTTTATCTGCCCCTCCCTGAAAGTAGGGACGAAAGGATCTACTTATATATACTTTTATTTAAATGAAATACATTATAGCTAAAACTCTAAAAAATATTCCAGTTTTTACTTCTTATCTGATTTAAACACGACTGTAATTTTGTCCACATGAAAAACAATATGTCATAATTTTGATGATATAGGGGCAGCATTATTTAAGATTTAATAAGTGTAGATCAATGTATAACTAATTTATTACTTATTAATTTCAGTTAAAGCATAATTAGCATAAGTTTGTGTGTAATTATAGTAAATTTTATAAATTCTATGAAAATGCTTCATATTTAACGTTTTTCTTTTGAAAACTTGCTCATAGGCATGTATCTGTAAGTCAAAGTCAATAAAATTGCAATCAGTGCTTCTTTCCTCCGGGGAACGCGTGGCCTGAAGAACATTTCGAGCTACCTTACTAGCTAATGAACTACACTCTTTAAATATATAGTCCTCCCCCCCACCCCTCAGGAGCAAATTGTTCGAATGAAACACTACAATAATCTGTTCACTCAAAAACACATTTTACATTTATATCTTTATAGCACATTTTCTTAATTCTTACTTTGTCAAAGATTTTTACCTGCATCACTCACATACCTTGGTCTTAGGTATGTAACTGATAGCAAAAACACAAAACAAGATGCACATGCAGAGGCCTGTTTGGGCTCGGTCCTGGCCCGAAACCGGACCAACCCACGGGCCAGTCTCCGGCCTATTTTCATTCATGGCAATCGGACCGGGCCTGGCTTCCTTTTTTTCCAGGCTGGGCTGAAACTGGAATTTATTCTTCCTAAAGGTCTAGACGAGTTGAAATTTTTGGGTCCTGTTTTTATCAAGCCCATATGAAAATAATTGGCCCTGCCTACCCTGACCTGACCCATGCAAAAATCAGTAAAATTTCGATCGGCCCAACAATTTTTGCAAAAAATGCATATATTTTTAAATCGTCATTATTCTATATTCTTTTTAAAGAATAGTTCATTTTCTAAGCAATAAAATTAAAGTACAATAAAGCGTGTGAAAAAGAACCTGCCCATGACAGAATCCTGTTTCAAACGGAAAAAGGTATTTATCCATGCAAAATGAACATAATAATACGTGAGAAAAGAATGTAATATATTTACAACCGACAGTGTATATGCTAAGAAGGTAACTTTCCTATAACGGATATTTCCGTTCTCCTATGCGATTCCGTCTTAGATATTTTTACTATACTATAAGAATTTTCAGGTTTTTAAGTCTCCAAGCCATGTAATATGGATTAAAGTTATTAATAACAACTGAGTCATTTGCATACAAATCGAGATCCAGTAACAAAATAAATATCTCAGCACAAAGCGTTTTTTAAAAAACGAAGAATGCAAACAACATGAAAAGAAAAACTAAAATAAATATTTTTGTCAGAACTCCTCGTAGAAGACAATTTTTAACCATACCAGTGTAAAAATATGTTTTTGTTGAAATTCAGGCGAGCTGGGAAGGGATAATTACGTTTTTGTATGAGCCGGGCCGGGTTCGGGCCGAGATTCTAGTTTTTATACTGGGTCGAGCCAATAAACTATGTGCATGGCCCGGACCGGATTCGAGTCTAACTTTTAGCTTTTTTTTTGTGCCAGGCCGGCCTAATATACATACATATATTTTTTACGATCCGGATCGAACTTTTAACTTTTATACCCGGCTGAGGGGCAAAAAATTTTCTACAAGTCGGGTCGCGCTCGAACCTAGAAATTTCTCCGGTGCAGACCTTAACAGAAAGTCTGAAACTGAGAAAAACCTATAAACACATATATATTTTTTTTCTCCTGGAAATTGATGTCTATTATCCTTTTGAACATGGAGCAAAGACAGAAATTCAATTTAAAAACTATCCACTGTATAATACTCAAAGAGTATGACGGTCGAAATGATCATTCTTTTACTCTAAGATGTCTGAAAAATGTAATTGCTACCCTTTTTCAAAACAAATGACAGTTTTCACTTAACCAGTGCATCTAAGATCTAATATACGCTTCCACAGTTTAAATATAACAATCGCGGTCTAATTGAATCACTTTGTTGAATATAATTTGATTCAACAAAGCTGCGAATTTCAAATAAACTAAAAAAACTTAATATTAACTTTAGTTTCGATTCATAAAAGCGTCTAATTTGCTTAACTAGTGATTCATATAAGCGGCAATTATAATATTTTTTGTTTAGCTCTGGAAGGGGTTTTACCCCTCCCCCCCCCTTGGGCTGTGCCACTGGACGCATACACACATACAAAGGACTTATGAAGTTGGGGGCCTGTGCCCACCCCACAAAATAGCTCTAGTTACGCCTATGCACAAGCATCTCAATAATGTTATACGCTAAGGGAAAGCTTGTTAAGTAAGAAAATGCATTAATGTGTGTGTGTGTTTATGTATTTCAGTGCGTGTGAATGTTTGTGTTTTTAAGTGCATATGTGATTTGATTAAATAAATGTGTTTATGCATCGTGCGTGTATTTTTGTGTATATATGCTTGTGTTTAAATAAATGTGTGTGGAGCGTTCAAGTTCGTTTGTGTGTGTGTTTGTGTATATATAAAATACTTAATACACTTAATTTATACTTGTGTTTAAATAGGCGCGTGTGTGACCTTTTAAATGTATATATGTGTGTATGTGTAAGTATATGTGCCCTTTTGTTTAGGAAGATGAATGGGTGTGAATATATTTGTGTGTGAGTACATATGCTTCTGTTGTTTAAATAGATGGGAGTGAATTTAAGTATGTGTGTACATGTGTATAAGTGTCTGTGTGAAAATTTTTGTGTGTGAGTACTTATGCTTCTATTTAAATAGATGGAAGTGAATTTTAATATGTGTGTACATGTGTATAAGTGTCTGTGTCTATATGTATAAGTGGTGGCCAAAAGTGTGGAATTTTTTTGAAAGTTTCATGTTTTTCCACTTTGTGTGCTTGTAGAATATATTAATTTTCACTTAAATACAAACGTTTATATATCAAACTGAAGGTAATTTAATGTAGAATTTAATAATAAAAACAGTATTACAATATCTGTATTACAAAAAAGTTATGCAACTAATAGTAAGACCTATCTTAGATTTGCATTTTTTTAAAGTGATACTTAATCAATACTTAGTAGGATAACCCTTATTTTTTAAGACAGCTTCACAGCGTCTTTTCATCGAATGAACGAGTGTTTGGAGTTCATCTTTCGTAATCACATGGTGCCAAGAATCAATTATAGCTTCAATAAGTTGTCTTTTATTGGATGGACGTTTTTTTCGTACAAGAATTTTCAAACGTCGCCACAAATTTTCAATTGGATTGAGATCAGGGCTGTTTCCTGGCCATGGTAATATATCTATGCCTTTATTTTGAAACCATGCTTTGCATACTTTTGCTGTGTGGCATGGAGCTGAATCCTGCTGAAAAATAAATGGTACATTGTTGGGGAAGAGATCCCTGATTTAAGGTATCAATTTTGGTTCCAGGTCAGTTTCGATGTATTTTTTGGCATTCAGGATACCATCAATCACTTGAATTCGGCCCACACCATCTGCAGACATACATGCCCAAATCATGACATTTGTTGGGTTTTTTGTAGTTGCTTCAATGCAATCAGGATGAAGTGTTTCTCCTACTCTACGTCTCACGTATTTTCTACCATCACTACCAAAGAGCGATATTTTACTCTCATCGCTCCATATTACTTGCTTCCATTGATTTTCTGACCATTTAATGTGTTCTTTTGCCCACTTAACTCGTTTTTCGCGTTGCTTTTGATTTAAATATGGTTTTTTCCTTGGAATTCTAGCTTGTAGTCTAACTCCTGATAACTTTCTTCTTATTGTTCTTGAACTTACTGCAATACCCGCTGCATTCATTTCACATCTAATGGCATCTGATGAAATTTTTCTATCTTGAAGGCATAGCCGTTTAATTTTTCTATCGGCAGTAGCACTTGTGCATTTTTTTCGGCCTGATTTGGCCATATTTTCCACTGATTTCGTTTTTTCATAACGTCAACAGAACTTTCGTACACCAGAACAAGTCACTGAACCACCAACTTGTCTTGCAATTTCAGCATAAGAGATGCCATTTTATCTCAATATGACAATTCGGCTTCTTTTTGTAGATGTCCAATTAGTTCTTTTTGTTGATGACATTGTTTAAAATTAGTTTAATTAAAAAAAAAGGACTTTAAATATTCAAAAACATAGCAATACTCTATTTACTTGTACTAGCATGCATCATTCCGCAAAATATTTCCACAACAATAACTCTTTTACCATCCAAATAACCTAAACAATAGTTACAGACATTTGATTGGTCCTCAGAACAGTGTTTGTGATTGGCTAGTACGCTTTTATTACAAAACACATCCTTATTCAAAAGACATAAATTCATCCACAGAACAGTTTTTAAAATTTTAGAATTTTTAAAGTGTGCAGGAACAAAATACGTTCTAAAACTGCGATTTCTGGGATATAGTTGTTATAACACATGGGCTGAAAAGTTCCCGGTCTGGCACACAGATGGCATTGCAATCACCGAACCGATGCTTTTTTTTGTCTTGCGGTAGCGTATTACTGCATGCACGGCAGCGTATTACTGCTTATTTTACTGTTTAATACTGTTAATTTTACGGTATAATACTGGCAGCTGGGATGCCAGTTTTATACTGTAAAATCAACAATTATTTTTTGCAGTGTATATATACACACACACACACACACACACATATATATATACACACACACACACACACATATATATATATATACAAGGGCGCCCATATGATTAATTTTAAGGGGGGGCTGAAAAAAATCTCAACTTCCACCAAAGCTATCATACATGTTAGTAAATATTTAAGGTACTTAGCGTTTTTTCACTATCTTTTTGACAAAATTTGAGTTCCCCCCCCCCCGCAATTTTTTGACGAAATTTGCATTTTTTGCGATCTTTTGGCGAAATTTGCGTTTTTTCACGAATCTTTGACTAAATTTGCGTTTTTTTCGCGATTCTTTGACGAAATTTGAGTTTATCCCACGATTCTTTGACGAAATTTCGTTTTTTCGCGATTCTCAAACGAAATTTGAGGTTTTTTTCCCCGTGATCTTTTGACGAAATTTGCGTTTTTTCGCGATCTTTTGACGAAATTTGCGTTTTTCTCTACGAACCATTAACGAAATTTGCGTTTTTCTGCGGTTCTTTGACGAAATTTGTGTGTTTTCAGCTATTTGACGATATTCGCATTTTTCTCGCGATCCTTGAACAAAATTTGCGTTTTTCTGCGATTATTTTACAAATTTTGCGTTTTCCCAAGGATTCTTTGACGAAATTTCGTTTTTTTTCGCGATTCTTTGACGAAATTTGAGTTTTTCCCGCGATTCTTTGACGAAAATTGCCTTTTTTCGCGATCCTTTGGGGAAATTTGTGTTTTTTAGCGATTCTTTGACAAAATATTCATTTTTTCCACGATTTGTAGACGAAATTTGCGTTTTCTCCACGAATCCTTTGACGAAATTTACGTTTTTATCGTGATCTTTTGACGAAATTCGTCTTTTTCCCGAGATCCTTTGACGAAATTGGCGATTTTTTTCTGCAAACGATTCACGAAATTGGTGTTTTTTGTGGCCGTTTGTCAAAATTTGTGATATTCTTCCGTGATATATTTTATGTTCGTATTTTCGGAACCGAATGCCTTAAATTTTCAGACAGTTCGGAACATAATCACCTTCACCACTGGCCTGAGGGTACTGAATAAGGGGCTCACAACCATAGTTGACAAAATCCATTTTGAAAAAAAAATGAGATAGTCCATTGAGAAGGTGCATAAAATCTGTTTTATACACTCTCACAGTAAACATAGTCTGTAAACAGATGACATATACAGGGCTGCCACGGCTGAATATTTTTCTATTATATTCGCACCACTATTAAAAAAAAAACAGATTTTGTAGTATATTTGTCTTGAAAATTTTCTCGAATTTTATTTCAACAATTTTTTTTTGAGAAAGTGGTGTGAGGTAGAATTAAAAAATTGTCGCCTGTATCAGCCCTGCATATATGAGAAAGTGAAAACAGATTTGGCTCAGTGTGGGAATGGATAAAACAGATTTTATGCACTTTCTAAATGGGCTATCTCATTTTTTTTTTTCAAAGTGGAGTTGGTATACAGGGAGTTTCTAAATGAATATCGGGGTTTTAACGCTTGGTAGTATTTATTACATACAACTTAAAATTATAATTAATACTTAAAATGAAAGAGCAACTCAAACAGTTTTACCTACAAGCTTACAAGTGTTCAATGTGAACACCTTTCGTCACACACCACACAGCACACATGACGTCAATAGCTCAGTTCTTCCCAAACGTTAATTAGTGTTTGTGGGATAATTGTTGCAACAGCTGCCTCAATCCTGTTTCTTAGGTTGTGTAGGTCAGCTGATAGTGGAGGCATATACACTCGATCCTTTATGAACCTCAACAGGTAGAAATCACATGGCGTCAGATCGGGTGAGCGTAGAGTGGTGTTTGAGAAGAGCTATCGACTTTATGTGTTCCGTGTGACGAAAGGTGTTCACATTGAACACTTGTAAGCTTGTAGGTAAAACTGTTTGAGTTGCTCTTTCATTTTATGTATTAAGTATAATTTTAAGTTTTTTATAAAAGCGTTAAAACCCCGATATTCATTTAGAAACACACTGTACTATGGTTGTGAACCCCTCAAAATGACATTCCTACAGTGCAAATTTTTGGCAGAATTGTCTATAATTTAATATGGCTGTCTTAACCCCTTGAGGGGTACCGGTATATAATATATACCACTTTTTAATGTATAACTTTGCCACCAGTATTACTAAGTAAAAATATTTATTATTCTTTTTTGCAGATTGAAAAGGTAAAAATTTATTATTTAAATTTACTGGTGTCAAAACATCGCAAAATGTAGCATTTTTAGGCCACGTGCTTGCCCTCCAAGGGCTTAAATAAATGGGGAAATGTAGTTTCTGCGAGGAGATCATTTATCGTGACATTCTCACCACAGTCTTTGCTTTTCCACAAATCAAACCATGTTCTTGCTTCTGACTCCAAATTCTCAATATTATAAAAATGAGATAGCTCCTTGATTTCTTTGACAAAAAAATTTTTGCCATATTTTTCATCATATTGGGATGAAGTAAAATTGCTTTGAAGGACGTTTCATTTCGATTCAAAAACCTTGACTCAAGGGATATAATTAAAGAGTCTAAATATGGATTTAGAAATGCTGCTCTGTAATATTCAAGAGGAGTGGCCATAGGAAGGTAAGATTATCTAGTAGACGTTCTATACATTTTAATATCGATTTCTTACAATTACAATTCTCCATTTTAGCTCCATGAAAATTTCTGAAAATTCTTCTTCTGATTCCATTCTGTGTATAAGAAAAATCTCAAGAAGTTCATCTTTATGTTCTGATAAACCGAATGCAAATCTTAATCTACAGATTGTAATTTGTTTACAACTGGCTCCAGATAGAAAAAAATATCGAGAAATTATTTTGAGGTATACAATAAACTTTATAGATGACGTTGCAGCATCTAAATGAATGACTTGTGAGCGTGTTTCTTGGTTTGTACTATTGTCTAGAGAAAGATTACAGAGATTTTCTTTAACAGTGGCAAAATGATTAGAAAAATATCTTGTGGACTTATACTTTTCTGACCACATTGTTTCACGTAGACCAGGAAAGTGTGAGTTACAAGAATTATAAGGTTTCAGGTCGACGAAAATTATTTTGTCTTGTTCTGTAGGCTTAAGATAGAATTTTCGAGTTCGGGCTGCGTACAATCAGGATTCTAATCTTTATTAGATTCGGGAAAAAGAATTTTTCAATTAAAAATTGCACTGTACCGTTCACAACTTATTATTAAATCTCTCTCTAATTTCTCAGAGTTTTGTTCATGCAAAATCAGTTATACCTGTGAAAATGGATCCTGTCTATAACAAAATCCTTCCTTATGCAGAAAAAGTGTTATCGTCTTGTAGGAAAAAAAAAACACACAGTAACACCGGCTAAGATAAAAATCGTCTGAAACGGAATTTGTTTCCTATCTTGTGCTTTTCCTCTTTGTAAGAAGCAGACTATTCGAAAGGACTAATTAAAAACTTATGAAAATAGAACCTGTCTAAAACAGAATCCATCTTTAAAAGAAAAAAAAATTATGGTTATGACAAAATGAGTTCCTAACAATTATACCTGCTAAGACGGAAACCCGTCTAAAACGGAAATTCCTTCCGGTGACTTCTGATGTTGTCGAGGCATATTTTATTTATGCTTTGTTTTTAGAAGGTAAAGTTAAAATGTTCATATCTTGCAACTGATCTATATTAAAAAAAATTGACAAAACCAAAATCTAGGGGGGGGCTCAAGCCCCCCCTTGCCCCCCCATATGGGCGCCCTTGTATATATATATATATATACAGAGTAAGATAGAGAGATAAGTGATCATAAAGAAAAGAAAAACTTTACCGATAACTTTACCCCTATCGATCATACCGTTCAAGGGAACATCAGGGTCAGGGTGTTATTTCGGATGTGGGTATTATAAAGCATATGAGCTCGAGAATGAGGTGAAGAAAAAGAATCTAGCTCTCGCCAATTACCGTTACAGTGACAAAATTTTGAAAATTTCCGTTCTAACATTTTCTATTTGAAATGAATGTTAAAGACATTAGGATAATACCATCCAACTTTTAAACATAGTAAGGGCAGAATTAAATAACAACAACAACAACAAAACTGGTTTAGTACATTGTTTTTTCAAAAGAAACTTTTTGCAGCATCTTTTATTGAGTGGTCAATACATTGTCAATAACAGTGATGAATAGAAATAAAAAGTTCCATCACTAAAAGAATAGAATGCGAGAGATTTAAACAATGTTGTCAGCTGTATGCCGATTTTACCATAATCAAAATCTAATGTAACAAACCACGTTTTCTAGTGTGTAGCAAAATTAAAAAACTATGTGATAATTAAATCATTTGTTCAATTATCGAGGCTAAATTACATATTTCTTTTAATAAAGTTAAATTATGTAAAGTACGGCAATTTCTTTGCAGGTTGTTTGTTCCGGAAAAAAAAAAATACTATTATTTTGTATTTAGAATTTTGTCATTAATTTGCTTTTTTACTAAATTTACTAAATTTAAAAAAAAGTTTATTTTAGATAACTTTTTAACCTATTTATTAAAGAAAAAAACAAAACAAGTGGGTAAGTGTGATCGAAGATCGCTCAAAGGGTTTCGTTTAATATTCCTTTCAAAACACTTTATCCTTTCTTTAATAAATTCAAATAAATATCATTTAGCAACAACACCAAAAAAAAAGTCATGTTTTTTATAAAGTAAAAATTTAACGGTCTTTCTTTTCGTTTTTTCGAATATCTAAACCAGCCGGATAGCGGTCGAAGTCCGCTATTATATTCTGTAATAATAATATTCGTCATATGGACTAAATGCAATATTTAAAAAAATAATTTCATAATTAAACAAATTGTACACCTTCAAAATGTTAAAATATGCGAATATTTCCATAATCAGATTTTTATCACGATTCAGTATGTTTCTCAAACTCATATATTTACTATTCTCTATTACTCATATTGATACTCGCTTTGTATTATTCTCAAACATTTGAAAAATTCGTTAAACTTCCAATAGGGCGTCAGATTTTCTTTTTAATTCTCTAATGACGTGATATTAATCAGCTTTGTGTACAAACACATCCTCATACTCCTTGTATTATTGAGAAATCTTAGACATTTTCCGTTTTATTACCACTATGACGTCAATTATAATTTTATTTCATATTTATCTTATTTTCAATTGGTGAAACTTTTTATTTCATTTTCATTTTTCACGTGGAAATCGTCTGATAGAAAATTAATTAATGTAGAAAGAATTTCATTGTGGATTTTAAATTTTTGGCATCTGCTATAACGAAAAATGTTTAAATTTAAGAGAAAAAGGCTGTTAGAATTTTGGTTTTTTATCTCTATTTATTAAAATAATACGAATTTTTCAAATTTTAATATTTTGAGCTCTTTACAGCTGGTATTCATCTATATACACAAAGTTTCAACTCTATAAGTTATATAGTTTTTGATAATTTCTCTGTGTCGGACAGACAACGGAGCGGGAGTAATAGGTTTTCGTGAGATGAACGAAACCCTAAAAAGAAAAAAAAACTTACATTGTTTAATGCGCACACATACATATATATGCTGTAAAAAAATCTCTTGGTTTTACAGAAAAAAAACCTGTCATACAGGACGCGAATAAAAAACTATTTGCTTTACGGACATAATTTGTATTTATTACGTAAATGCTGACAAAATCTGTTAAAATAACAAAAAGTTTGTAATAAATATAGATTATTTCCGTAAATTAAACAGTTTATTGCTGGCGTCTTGGCTGGCAGTTTTTTTCTTTAAAATCAACAGATAGTTTTACTTACCCATCATACGTAGTATAGGGTAAGTCTTGTAATCGTTTTGAAAATCGAAAAAAAAATTTTGACGGATTTACACGTTTCAGACACTGGAGATTCCGAAAAACATATTTTTAGAAAAAAAAATTTGCCGTCCGTCTGTGTGTCTGTAAACGCTCTATCTCCCGAAAAAATTGAGATAGTGACTTGCCATTTGGTATGTACTTACTATGTAATAATGGGAATAAGCCTATTTCATTTCAATAACCTCGATTAACCGGAACATTTTTTTTCGGACTCTCGAAATATTCGTTCTGATGAAAGGTATATAAAAATTTTCGAAATTGTTTATTTTAAGGAGTAAATATAAAAGACAATAAAAAACATAAATTTTGCATAAAACATGAAGTCGATCGGATAATTAGTTGCCGAGATATTTGTAATCCTATTTTCCACACTCTTCGATTTTTCATGACACTGTATTTCATCCAAATTTCACTTCAAATATATATTTTAATTGGAAATTTGACGCTTAATCAGATGCAATAAACCGCTAGTTAATAGGAGTATTATTTTTGGAGTTATAAGGAAAAACCTCTTTCAAGCAATTCAGTAATCGAGCCTTTTTATGACGTCATCAAGCCACGATTTTATTTGAATATCAATGCATTTTATAAGTAGTTTACACATTTTTATTTTAATATTTTACATTATACATATACATGATGGGTAAGTATTACGGTGGCCCCCAACGACTAGTTTTATAGTGTATGTGTGATATATATATATATATATATATATATATATATATATATATATATATATATATATATATATATATATATATATATATATATATGTCGTGTATTCAGACTCGAACTCGGTCTGAATGGCAGTCGAAGCTTGCCGATAAACATATTCCACTCTGTGCAAGGTTTCCCTTCTCGATCGCTATCAGGAGGCCGTGTGGTATCACCAACAACTCAGACTGCGGTCAATTTTCATTAGAAATAAAGACTTTATTGACATTTTAAAACGTCAAGTCAGGGGGAACACTTGGCTTATCAAAATTATCTCGAAGAACTAACACACTCCATTGCTACAGTCTCCGACGCAAAAAAAAAAAAAAAAAAAAAAAAAAAAAAAAAACTTTCTCGCTTTCTTTCAGTCACCTACCATCGTCGAAAAATCTCTCGGAATCGTGCGAGCAGTTTTAATCTCGCCTGTGCAAGAGCACAAAAAACGTCACGTGACCGACCTTCATCCAGGGTTCGTACGGATCCTGGAATTTTGCAACCAGGAAATTCTTCGGTACCAATATTTTCTTACAGAAAATCTCTGCTTAAAAAAAAAAAAAGGAAAGGTTCGCGAGTTTAACCTAGATTTCTTTTTGTATAAAGAAAATACTGATGAAACTCCTGGAAAATTCCCTGATCCGTACGAACCCTGTTCATCGAATCACAAGGTTTTTTAAAGAACTTTATTCGCATTTCCGGTGCAATTATCTTGACGTAAAACAGTTTCCCGGCGGGAAAAATATTCTACAAGTTTCTATACTCTTGTACCAGATGCATGACGTGTCAACAAATCAAAGTCTCTGCATTGAGAGTGCATTTTAAAACTAGCTCGAATTTAATACGCATAAAGAAAAAAAGAAAATGAATCTTTGATGTAGAAAGAAAACCAACGAAAGCTTTTCGGAAATATTTTAATAGACATTTAATATTTAATAATAGAATAATTTTACGGGAATAGGGTTTTCTGAGTGGAATAATTTAAGACATGTGATATTTTAGCATTTAAATAAAGAAGTTATAGCAATTTGATTACACGGGAATAATAATAATGAATTTTAATAATGGATTAAAAATAAAGATGTTCTATTTAAAGAATAAATTAAAAAAGCTATCGCCATTTTTATATCTAACTACTTTCGAATAAATATTACTAAGTGGATTAGGATAAAATGGCTTTACATATGGATAGTAAAAGATTATTTTAAGAATAAGAATTATTTTAATAAGCCGGTGTTACATACGGAACATTACTAAATGGAAAAATTTTATAGAATAATTTAGCAGATTTCGAAAAAAATAAATTTTGTAATACATATATATATATATATTACGAATTTTTCGTTATATGTTGTAGTTGGAGTAAAGCTGATAATAGAAGCAGGAGCACACATGGCCACACAATGAAAATAAGAACGGTGGTTGTTATTTGATGATATAATTAGTTTAGAAGCAGTCGTAAAATGCATAATACTCTAGTTGCAGTCTCGACGTGGCGGCATAGGCAGTAGAATGAAATAACAGAGGCGATTCTCCATAATTAAACGAACAAGTTCTTTCAAATCCAATGCTTTATTTAAGTATTTCTCTTGGGCAGTTTCCACCTAACAGTAATAGCCGTACCATCGCTACGTCATCAAGGTATGGGGGTAAGTATTTAGAATATATTAATTTTAGTCAAACGAGCAGCCAGGGAGTTGTTGACAAGTGAAAATTCGACTTATTTCTGAGGGAACATCGCAGGTAGCTGCTTTTTGTTACCTAGCGCAATAACACATTTATGACGTAGAACGTGTACTGAACCAATGAGGAATTAAAGAAGACGCGTAATGCTACGTCACGACCAATGAAAGATAATTAGTAAAGAGTTCGGACAGAGAGGCAGTGGATGAATTTTATAGTAAAAAGTAACTTAGAGCAGGAAAGGAAATTCGGAATAAAAATGAAAATGGCTCTCAAAGAACATTCTAAAAACCCAGAAATGATCGGAGATCATGATAAAAATTAAGAATAACTAAAAGCTTATGTAAATTGGACAATTTAGATGTTAAATAAAAGGGAATTTAACAGAGTTAACGATAGAGCTAATTTAAGAATAAGGATTTAATGAATATAGAGTAGTAATTCAGAATAAAACAGGGAAAATCGTGAAAGTAGATCTAATAATGTAACACACACACATATATATATATATATATATATAAGATTGCGTTTATTTAATGTATACCTCAGAGACACACATATAAATAAATGTGTGCGATGCGTGCGTAATAGTAATCTGAATGCGTCCAAGTTGTCTGCACTTCTCTTAACATTTGTCCTTATATGTGATGTATTATAATTTTAAAAAAACGCGAGCAAATATACTACGAAAGATTTTTTTTCCTAAGAAAAAGAGTTTTATCCATTAAAGTTTTAAATACATTAATGTCTAAGTGTTTGACTGATTTTTAACGCAGTTTTCATTTTTCATTACCTAGCAATACGCAGCACGATACAGAGGAGGAACCTTTCAAGAACCATCACAACATCCAGAAGAAAACGTCACAGCTCCACTGCCTCAGTAACCCAATGAACAAGAATAATTGTCTTGAGACAATAGATCTGAGGTTCAATTAGACAGATGCGTTAGAGTGGCGCCCAGCGATGGATTAATAGCTAGAATCTCATATTCATAATCCCAAAGTACAATGTTAAAAATTCCGTGCTAGGTTAAATAAAATTTTGGTGTGAATTTTGACTGAAATTATAAGATGACGAAAAAAAATTTAACAGGATTTGGCACTTTACGGTAACCACGAAATGACAAAATAATCAATCATAATTCTGTTTTATGTTGAACCATGAACTGGTAAAATGTTTTACTAAGAATTGGTAAAATATTAAAGAATAAACTGGTAAAATATTGAACCATAAAGTGGATACTGTTATTCTATTCAATCACGGTCTAATTAGAACAACACCTCTATTTATAGGGGATTCCGATACACTACGAATACCCAAGACTGAAAGGGATTCGCATCTGAAACCTCTTGACGTGTAGTTAACCACTAGAGAAGCAGTATACTGAGAGTGCATAAATCTATGTATGTTGATTACCTCTTGAATAGCTCTTTTTTTTGTGAAAGTTGAAATCCTGTAAAAGCTTGAACCCAAAAGAAGATTTTTTGAAGGCTAAGACGAACAATACTGTGGCTCATCTAATTATTTTACATCATTAAATAATTTAAAATTGTTCAATAAATTCATGAAACCTAAAAAAAGAAGAGAAAGAAAGAATACATCACAATTTTTAACTGCCAAATTTTTAAAGAAAGAAACAAAATGCACCACTTGACTAGTAACTGTGGTTTCTCAAATTATTTATGATTAAAATAAGCTTAGCTCACCGCGTCTTCATATTGAAATAGTAGCAAATTTTTAATTTTCAGTAGTAATATCCATATTTGACATCATATTTGCAGGTAATGTTCATTTGCAGGTAACTGTTAGCTTCAGGGGTCATATTTGAAGTCATTTGGTGAAGAAAATTAGGAATTATGTATACGTAAAATTGTGAACTTCTATTGTTAAATTAATTTTTTATATTTTAATTCATATTTCTTGTAACTATTACTTTTTCACGCTGATATTTTTCTCTATTATGTCTGTATTAAATATCTCAAAAGTAATTTTTAACATTGTATGGCTTACATACCCAGTTGTTGAATATTGTACACACTGCAAAAAATAATTGTTGATTTTACAGTATAAAACTGGCACCCAGCTGCCAGTATTATACCGTAAAATCAACAATTATTTTTTGCAGTGCACTGACTACATGCACTTAAATCTGTGGAGGCACAAGTCAAGAAGTGGATTTACAGATTGCAATCGCAAAAGTCCCAGATTCTAAACGACCTAGAAATTTCATCTTTCATTCCAAAGCACTGTAGCAATATATTAATAGACACTGGAAAATGGTCCGTAATCTATGCTTATATCAATCAGATTTATTCTTTCACTTAAGAATACTTTATAGATATTTAATATTTCCTGAAGATATTTAACTGTAACAACCATCGCTTGTTAAGTGCGAGAGTAATTATTTATATTAGAACTGTTACATTCTCAAGTGAATACATAAAGGCTAATGCTATACAAGATTCGATATAATCAAAAATTTAAGGTCTGATTTTTCCGATACTGAAACAATTGTTAACAAACTTCATTACCTGAAGCAACTGTTATATTATGCTATTGTCCTCGTGACTTTGAGATCAGTTATTCCAAACTGCCTAAAGGTAATGATAAGATCTAGATGTGAAGTTACAAAAACTAAAAAAAAAAAAAATCTATTATATACAAGTATTAATTAAGACCTGACGTCAAAATGGAAGTGCTTTTGATCTAGCTTCTAGTACACTTGTTTCATTACAATCACTCTTTTACTTCAGATCTTTAAAAAGTTTGTCCTTGAGTTTTTTTCATGGTCCAGATTTTTGTATAAATATTGGTGTACTTTTCATGAGAGAAAATATTGAATGAAAAACAAACGAATTAAAAGAAATCTAGATTATTTTATTAGACTTTTAGCCATGTAGAAGAAGTCCTTAGATATCTAGTTTTTACTTTTTGAATTTATCCAACCTAAGTGTTTTGAAGATTTCGCATGCCATTTAAGATTTTATATATATATATACAGTAAACTCCCGACTATCCGGCCTAATGTGGCGGAAGGGTAGGCCGGATAACAAAAAAGCCGGATAGGCCGAAGTTCAATAGTTATTTACTCACTTCCTGCTTTCCCCCCTCCATAATATTAAAAACACGTTACGCATTTTAAGATACATTTTATATATACAGTACATACAGTTTCAAAATAAGCAAAACATTAAAGTAAAACGTAAACCTAATTCGGAAAAAAAGGAGTAAATCTTATTTTACTGTTTATTGATAAATGATTGCACAAATATGAAAAGTTGTGCATAAGATAAAAGAGTCAAAACTTACAGTTTTTAGTTTTTGAAAAGTCTTTGATGACCGCTTGCTCCTTCCTGTCGTGAGTCAGCACTTCCCACGAACGGAACCTGCCTGTATCGGTACTCGTAACATTCCTAATTTTTTTTACTAGGCCGGATAGTACGGAGGACCGGATAGTCGCGGGCCGGATAATCGGGAGTTTACTGTATATATATATATGTGTGTGTGTGTGTGTGTGTGTGTGTGTGTGTGTGTGTGTTGCAAAATAGCTAAGATGCTCTATTAAATTAACTCTAAATTATGAGTTCGATTTTTTGTTCTATTTTAAAGCCTTGGTTCTATCTTCCCTCAAACTTTATTTAATATATTTATCTTTAGCTAAAATGTCGACAAAAATCTCCTTTTCGATATTAAGTGCCACAAATTCGCCTCTTCTTCAAATCCAAATTAAAACCACTGCCTGAATATACGACCAATTATCCCATATTTATGACTGTTCAAGTCTATAAATTCATAGCCTATCGTATCATATAATGAAGTAGAATCCAATTATCCAAGATTTATTCTTGAGCATCTGTCTAATATGAAAATCCTATAAGAATAAACGCAATAAACACTCTGTTCAAGTGTGCCGGCTCTCGTTGCCAAAACTAAGGTTTATCAGCCAGTCATCTACTAATTGCCGCACATAGGAGTATTTGAGGCAAATGTCTGGCCAAAGGTGCAAAATTGTAAAGAGCATATTTTATAATAGTTGACTAACTGGTGCGTTGATCTATGTCTATTTCAGGAGCATGAGTCATATCTTGCGGCTCCTAACCTCAGTTGAAGAGAAAGTTTCTTTGTGAGATGACGTGCTTTTCTGTTACGTTTTAGCTTTGTTATAATGTTTTAATGCATATTTTTATATGTGTATTTAAATATTTTTATTTTTAATATAATAAAGACTAATTAAAAGTAAAAACGGGTTTTTTTTTTTTTTAGCAATTTCAGCTCTAATTTATATAATGATTTTAAGCTTAATATTGAAGCTCTAATATTGAAAGCTTTTTAAAAGTGTGTCAAAGTTTCTCGGATCATTTTGGAATTATAAACGTATTGGTTATACAGGTAGAACTTCTAAAATCCGGAATCGCTCAAGTGTACAGTATTAGAAACTCTACAGTATGTGTTTCTTATTTTTAAGTCTGGCTTTAATTTAGAATTTAAATTGTTATTTCTCAGTCTCTAAAATCTGGAAATTTCGAAAATATGGAATTGCAGAGTCCCGAGCGATTCCGGATTTTAGAAGTTCTACCTGTAATTTTGAAGGCCATTAAAAACAAAACAAAAAACAATAGCACTCCGGGAGTGCCGACAGAAGTGAAAACTTGAACAATTACGTGTGTATTTTTTGAATCGTCAGGAAACGTTTTATTGCGCAGGAAATACTTTTAAATGAAGTGTTTTTTTTATTCATTATTATAAACTACTACTACAAAAATTATATTACAATTTTCATTTAATGCACTATTGTACATGAAAAATAATGCATAGTATTTTACATACAAAAATTGCAATCTATTGCTTAAAACGTAAATTTACAAATAAATGAAATATAAAATTTAATTAATTGGTATTCTTTGAAATGAATACCAATGAAACTTATGAATTTTCATCCACAATTTAAACAACTCTCAATACATTCATCATTTCTTCCATGAGATTTAGTTTCATATCTTTTGTAATAACATTTATCTGCAAAATAGTGTTCCCGCTTCCTATCACTCCAAAAATGACTTCTTTGCTGCCTGTCTTGTTTATGGTATTCGTGAACATTATGCTTTTTTCTATCTTCATACTGCGCGTATTGTTTGCGGTATCTATAATTTCTATCAACATCAACAAACTTTTCTATAAAATGATTTCACTTCATTTCCGTATCGGTAACCACGTTTCTTAAAACTTTCGTGAAATATTTCATTATTTTCATTTTTTTTTTTTTTTATATTACTTCCGTCGATTTTTCTCGTGCTCGTTAAATTATAATATTTTCCGTGTTTTGTTATTTCATTTTCATCTCTTGATTTGGTCACTTTTATCTGTTTTCACCGCGCGTGCTAAATTTATCTTGAAATTATTTTCTGAATTATTTTTATTCATAATACCAATCATTTCGCTTTCTGCACGTGAACTATTTCCTTTAGATACTTTCGCTTCATTGTATGAATTGGCAACATATACAGTGGTGTCGGTAACAGTGTCGCGAATTCAGTGGTTTTTTCCCATCTCAAAAATGCCCAACGCGCCTAAAGAAGTTTCACTTCAAAAATCCGCATATAGTTGCCATTTTTATACATACATATAATATTATATACATAAGGGAGATTATAATTAAAGTCCCACTTTCAAAATGCTGTAAAAAAGGAACCACTGGTCAGAATGACTTCAAATTTGAAGTGAATGTACTGTAAGAAGGGGGAAACAGTATAGCATAAGAAAGACAAGTTCCAAAGTGTATCAATAGATGGCGCTGTAATCGGCAAAACGAAGTGGATTCGGCTACAAGTAACATACTGTTAGTAGACAGTCCATCCACCACTGCAAGGTGTGCCATATTATTGGATGGGAAATATCGGTTTTTCTGTCCTTGGGCCTAAAACTGCATAAAAAGCACACAATGATTCGGTTTTCAAATTCGCATGAGTGTCTTTTAATTTGCAGAGTATATGTTGCTTACGGCGCCTTTTATTGATACACAATGGAATTTTTCCTTTCTTATGCCATTCCATAGGATTATATGGGATTTCCTCCTCAATTTTTCAATTATTGCTGTAACTTTTTGAGTTCTCACGATATTTCACTAGTCTTTTTATATGAGTTGCCCTGTGTTACAGCGCCTAGAATACATAGTGTGGAAACCGGCTATCCCAGTAATGCTTTAAAAAGTGCTAAAAAAGTTGTAGCCTATAAATGTGCAACGGTGCTCCTACTGTTCTTGTATCGAGTATTGCAGCCAGAGACAAAACAATATGCGTATCACATTTTTTAGCCATGCTTTCATAATTTTAAAAAAGCTTATAAAAATCAAAATAAGTCAGGGGAGAAAAGGATATAATTTAAGAATTTAAAATACTTACCACCATCCGAAACATTCTAATACAATGTTTACGTTGAGAAGATGGCGCTGCGATCCCAACATAATCTTTTCAGCAACGTTGTACATTTATTGGATTCAATTTTTTAGTACTATTTTGTAGCAGATTTCCACACTATGTATTCTAGGCGCTGTACCTATGGTATTGACTATCAAATCACGACAAAAAAAATCTTTGCTGTAGTTCGCACATGCGCAGTTAAAATTTATTTCATAAAAATACCCATATCTCATCAAATATTCAATATATTAATATTTTAATCGCAGTATACTATTTCTACGATT
Source organism: Maratus michaelseni (assembly GCA_963931845.1). NCBI lineage: Eukaryota > Metazoa > Arthropoda > Arachnida > Araneae > Salticidae > Maratus > Maratus michaelseni. The sequence continues at coordinate 73,300,040 of OZ007598.1, forward strand.
TTTTGTCAAGTTTTTGGAAAACGGTGTTAAATTCGGCTAAAAACTCTGCATGCTATAAAAAAAAAAAAGAAAAACTTCTGAATTTTTCAGAGAAACGTTAATATCTTCACGAATATACGTGCTATGCTTACATAAATGCACACAAATGTTGAACGGGACCTACATAGTCATTTGCTACAGTGACAGACCATTTTTAGCATTTTTTGTTACTTGGGTGATAGAAAATATAATTTTATTTTTAAAATTATTATTGCCCCCTCTAATTTTCCTCGCGACAAAATCTTCACTGAAAAACAAACATGGAAGTCAAACATGTTCTTTACATCCTCAAAGTTCAAGGGCATTCCGGGCATTTCCTTACGAGTTTCAGTAAGATATTCGACGAAACGTCTGAAATTGGTCACTGCTCCTTAATTTCTGGACACCTGTGTATATAAGCATATATATGTATGTAGTATATAAGCATTAATAAAACAAAGCTTATTTTGCTGTCACTGATTTTCGAAAACGTTTCCGAGGACTTTTTATAGTGTAGTAATCACACTGAAAAAATACACTGCCGCGCATGCGCAGTAGCATATTACTGCTTATTTTATTGTTTACTACTGTTAATTTTACGGCATAATTATTACGGCATATTATACTGTAAAATCAACAATTTATTTTTGCAGTGCAGTTTCTCAACCCAGAATACAGATTTTTCGGATTCTATCAAATTTCAAGTAAATATTTTCATGTTCAGCAAAAATGTACTACAGATAAACATGATAAATTAACAACATTAACATTAACATTAAAATCAATATTAATTTGTTACTCTTGCATATTGTAAATTCAATTACGCAATTGCGAATGTTTGACTGAGAATTGATAGCAAACTAAAAAACGGTATTCCGGTTTGAAAAAACTGATTAATACACTATGAAAATTACTCTAAAATATTTATGAAAATCAATGAAAGCAAAATAAACTTTGTTTACATAAATACTTCTTTAAATCTCGAAAATATATTGGTTTCTGAGGTTTCTAAGGATAAAGACCGCTTTTTAGAATCATAGGTAACTCGGAAGAGAGTATCGTATATTTTCGTTCGTGGTTGTAATCATATTTTCATAGATTGTCTTTTTTTTTTTTTCTTTAACAGTGTATAAATACATACTGTCGGGAAAAAAATAAAGTATTCAAATTACTTCCTTTACAATATGAAATAATCAGAAAAGAGAAAGCTACAAACTTATTTTCAATGTCAAATATTTTCTTTTGTGCTTGTCAAAATCTGTCATTCAATTGTCTCGCGCTTTCCTAAAAGATTGACAAAAATATACAGGCTTCTGTTTCCTTTGTCGGTGTCACAAACGCATTTTTTCGTAACAAAAAGATTTTTTTTTTTTTTTCGAAAATTCTCTTGAAACTATTTTTCTTCTTATGATGAAAGTATTAAGCAATTTGAAAAGAATTTCTCTAACTACTGTACACTGCAAAAAATAATTGTTGATTTTACAGTATAAAACTGGCACCCCAGCTGCCAGTATTATACCGTAAAATTAACAGTATTAAACCGTAAAATAAGCAGTAATACGCTGCCGCGCAAGCAGTAATACGCTACCGCGCATGCGCGGTAGCTGCCCAATACTGGCAGCTGGGGTGCCAGTTTTATACTGTAAAATCAACAATTATTTTTTGCAGTGTGCGTTTAATATCGTTAATTGATATTATAATGATTATGTACTTGCGTGTTTCTGATCAATTAAGTCATTTCATTATAGCAGAAATACATTCATTATAAAAGTATATACAAGAACGAAAAATCATGCATCAAACATAGATTATGAAAGCTTTTCCATCACTAACAAAATGTTATACTTGTTTTACTTGCTAAAAGGTGTAAAATAAAAACATAATATGCAGTAAAATAACTTTTATTAGGTTGTTTGACATGTTTCGGCTCACTCCGAGCTATTATCAAAACAAATGAGACTATTCTATAATTGCCCAGTCTTTAAAGTTATTATTTGAAATGCTATCATTTAATTTAAGTATAATAGGAAAAGCACAGCCCTGGGCAAGATTATATCAAGAAGAAACTATCCAAATAAATTTCAATGAAAGTAAAATAATTTCTCTACTATTCATCCATTATAAGAGAAAACATTGAGATTGTAACACTTAAAAATACAATATGTAACGATGCAGCGTCATTTCACTTACCGAGATTGTGGCTCGAGTGACTCCATGGTTACTCTTCCCATTCCTCGAGTTCTGGTAGAGCAAGTACGGGTCGGCAAAACCTGACTTAAGGCCCAAGACCTAACTCCCTTTTGGGTGTCCAGAGTGTCAAAATCGTTTGCGGTGTATTATAATGCTATTACACTATTTCAATCATATTGAAATTGATATATCACACAGATGAAGTGCAAAATGCTTACTATATAATACAGTGTGCATAGTATTTATTGTTCATTTACAGGGGAACACAAAATAATTATGTTACAGTTCTTACAATTCTGTCTATGGACAATAATTGCTGGAAGTGCATTTTCAGTTGTGGTACGCGTTTTTAAATTTAATAATTTTTCATATTACTTGGTGTGTATAAATTTTATATATCATATACAGAGCTTCACAAAACATTTCCAGTACATTTACGTTTATTGATGAAAATTGTTGAAAGGGAATTTTCAACTGTGCTAATGCGTTTCCTAACCAATCTAAATTTTAGCATGCTATAAAAATCTATAGATCATATACAGGGTTGCACAAAATAATTCAGATCTATTTCCAACTGTTGATTGAAATTAGGTTTTCTAATGTGTTATGCGTTTTACAAATTGTTTTCTTTAAATGTAATTTTCACCTAATTTAACTGTGAATTTTTAGTACAGTATTCTGTTAATGTTGGAAAGTGTTTCATGAGCTAATGCTTGACGCGTGATTTTTCGTTATTTTTTATTTTATTTTTTTTATTTTTTTTTTTTTTTCCAATTTGAAATGAAAAAGTTAATGTTGCAGGAAATTATTTCAGTGTTAAATACTTTCTTTTGTGCCTGACAAAATCTATTATTCAATTGTCTCGCGTGTTTCTATAAAAGATTGGGAAAAGATACGCTGACATTCTTTTTCTTTGTAGCGATATAAAAAAATTATATTTTAACAAAAGGAAAATTTTCAAAAAGATTCTTTTGAAACCATTTTTTCCTGGGAGTGATAAAGGTATTAAACGCAACGAAAAGAAATTCGGTAACTATTGTAAAAAAAAAAAAAAAAAAAATCGGCATGATTTATTGAGATTATAGCGATAACTTAAAAGTGTTATTTTAATATATTAAAATGCTTCTAAACAATTTATTTCTTCCGTTACTCGTCTATATATATATATATATATATATATATATATATATCTTACTTTTTTATAATTTAATTTAACACTGTTTCATTAACTGCATTGAAAAAAAAAATGTTTCTTAATTTGCGAAAACCACGGGCAAAAATGTACAATAATAACCTCTTCCGAGTTACCCATGATTCCGAAAAGCGTTCTTTATCTTTAGAAACCTCATAAACTATAACATATTTTCGAGATTTAAAGAAGTCTGTATAAAAACAAAGTTTATTTTGCTGCCACTGATTTGCGTAAACGTTTCCAAATGGTTTTTCTTATGTACTAGCTGGTTTTGCCCGCTACGCTGGTCGGTTTCTCCAAACAAAATATACCCGTGAATTTGATCTTGTGTTTTAAAGCAGTATGAATCTTTACCTTGATTGTCCTTCCACAATGCTGTAAAACGAAACGAACGTCATTGCGCTGTTATATTTTCTAAATTTTACAGAAAACTTGGGCTATTAAACACAACTCGTTTATTTAATCCTTTACAATAGGATATGCTAAAGAACGATATTAGCAATATGCAATATACTAAAACTATCCCTGGAAAATTAACAATGCAAGTTCCATCGAAATCCATCCTGCACAATTTTTTAAAAAGGCTAATGTATCATGGGTTCAACTGATTTTAGAACTCCCCCCCCCCTCCCCCTAATTCTATAAGTAAGCAAGGTAGAACGATTATACGATAATCGTTACAAAAATATGCAATGTCTCACGAACTATAGGACTTAGAACCATTACCATTATTAGAACCGTACTTGGCACCATTCGATTCAGCTTACAAAAATACATTAAAACATGTTATTATTTGTCACACAACTATAATACCCGATTTTTAAGGAATTTTTTAAAAGTTTGTTACCCTTTTTTTACCCCCCTTAGGGGTGGAGATTTAGATAATCCCTTCTTAGTGCGCCTCTACATCCTAAGAAGTATTTCCCCCTCAATTTTCGTGTTTGTAGGTTCGTAGTTTGGGCTACGCGCTGATGTTCTCCCCACTCAGGACTTTCATTTATATATAGAGAGAGTAATGTGTTTTCTCAAGCCGGAATATCTGTTTTTTGGATGCTATCGATTCTCAATTAAACATTTTCAGCTGCGTAACGAAATTTATGCATCCAACCGTTAAAAATAAATAAATAAATAAATAATTTTAATGTTGATGTTAATGTTGTTAATTTATCATGTTTGTCTGTAAAACATGTTTGTTCAACATAAAAATATTTACTTGAGAATGGATACACTGCGAAAAAAAATTGTTGATTTTACAGTATGATACTGGCACCTCAGATGCCAGTATTATACAGCAAAATTAACAGTAATAAACAGTAAAATAAGCAGTAATACACTACCGCGCATGCGCGGTAGTGTATTACTGTTTATTTTACTGTTAATTTTGCATCTACACCCTTCAAATATTATTTGTTGAAAAGTAAAAAAGATAATTGTTTTAATCCTGAAGTTTTAGAGTTAGTTCCAACATTTTTCGCACGAACGCAATTTACTGAGACAGTGCAGAGCCATCTACTGAATCAAATGTGATTATTATTATTATTATTATTATTATTTTCTGGATATAAAAGTTAGGAGCTATCTTATAAACATGTAATTTATTTCATATTTACATTTATTATAATTAATGAATTATTGAATCTTAAAGTTAGGGCATCCTGTTTCGAACCTCCTGTACAAATTGATATAATTAATCAAAATGAATGCCTCTTTTTAAAATTTGAACTATCAATAAAATTGCAAAAATATTTCAATCTCAAATACTTTTTATGCTTGTCGGAAGCAATCATTCAATTATCTCGAGGTGTTTTTTTAAGATTGACTAAAATATACTGACGTCTATTTCCTTTGTCGCGATAAATGAATTATATCGTAACAAAAAGAGAAAAATTATCGAAAATTCTTTTGAAACTGTTTTTCCTCGTGTCATGGAGGTATTAAACACAATGAGAAGGCATTCTGAAAGTATTGTAAGTTGGACATGATTTATCGACATTATAGCGATTACTTACTTATACGTTTCTAACCAATTTATTTCTTTCATTACTGCAATAATATTATAGTCTATAAAAACCTTACTCTTTTAGAATTTAACTTATCACTATTTCATTAATTACAATAAAGATAAAATAAATGTCGTTTATAATCTTGTCGATATTTGGCGATCCGAGGTAGCAACTTAAAAGAAAAATTAAACTAACGCGTAAAACTGGATCGAATATACCCTGATTTTACACTTCAATCTGTTTAACTGTTGAAAAGTGAAAAAAATAATAATTTTCATTCTGAAGTTAGTTCGAGCGTTTTCTTAGGCTGGGGAAGTACAACGCCATGTATTGGTTAAGAAGCTACTTCATTCAGGCGAAAACACCCGCTCGCTAATGTTAATCCTATGGAGAAAATCCTATATACGAAATTATGAGCTGCGTTATTAATATGTCACTTATCGACCTATTCCATCTTTATATTTATTATAGTTAATAAATTATATTATTTTAAAGTTAGGGTTTATATTTGGAACATCCTATATAAATTGATATTTTATTAAAGTATTCAACTCACTTTTTTTATATTTCAGACTGTCGCAAAATTAAGAAATTATTCCAGTGTCAAATGCTTTCTTTTGTGCTCGTCGAAATTTATCATTCAACTGCTTCGCATGTTTCTAAAATATTAATAACGATGCACTGACTTCTATTTTCTTTGTATTGATATATAAATTATATCGGAATAAAATTAAAATGTTTCGAAAAATTTTTTGAAACTATTTTGCTCTTGTGATGAAAGTAAGTATTAAAGTCTGTGAAAAAAAAAAATAATAATAAAAATCTGAAAGCAGAGTAAATAAATTCGACATGATTTATCGAGATTATAGCGATTATTTACTTGCGTGTATCTAAGCAATTTACTTCGCAATAATATTTCTGTCAATATATCTATCTTCTTTAGAATTTAATTTATCCTATTATCAGCTATAATAAAAATAAAGATAAATTAATTGACATTCTTATAAAGTTCTGCAAAAGTTTTATGTAGAATAATATAAGAAAAAGTTCAAACTTTTTGTCAATAGATGCACTCCGATGTACTAACTTAAAAGAATTCTTAAACTAGTGTGTAAACCTGGATCGAAGACAAGTCTGATTTTACTCTACAATATTTTTACCTGTTGAAAAGAACACGGTTTTCATTCTGACTTTTGGAAGTCAGTTCGAGAACTTTTACAGGATGTGACAATGCAACGCTATCTATTGATTAAAATTTTAACTTTTAATTATTTTATACAAAATTTATGATCTACTTCCTAAACATGTAACTTGTTACTTATTATAGTTAATCAATTAATTATTTTTAAATTTCGGGTTCTTTTTATGGGTAACCTGTATATTTTGATATTGTTATAATAACCCATGTATATTTCACCACATTTTTAAGAAAATGCTTTGTCAGACTAACGAAACAACAAATATAAATATAAAATTAAAAAACTTACCAAAACGTTATGATTATTTATTTATTTATTCATTTATTTATTTATAACAAACTCTACTATATATAGGACGATCAGAGCCACGGTATACTCAAATTGAAACTGCTTATTTTGTGACTCATTTTTAAATTAATTTTTGCTCTAAAATGCATCCAATTGGCAGGTTCTCTTATTCAGAAACTTTATAATGTCCGTATTGGTCGATTTTTTTTTTTTTTTTTTTTATAAAGGCAGAATATATTTCAAAAAAATGCAGTCAAAGTGGACATTTTGCACCAAATTTCCCGAAGCGATAGCGCTGAAAACAAAAAAAAAAATTATCATACTGGTGAAAATAAATGTTTGTAAATCAATTTCTAATTAATTGAACGAAAAATAAAAACACAGGTCACTTATAAATCTCTTCATAAATCACACCGCCAAGTTTCATGTTTTTACGTTTAAAAATGAGTCTGAAAATATATAAGAAAATTTTGAGTTGTTGAGAGTGGAAAAAAAAAATATTTTTTTTTAATATCGCCTTAAGGGGAGCAAACCGCTATAAATTAGAGACGGCTAAAATTTTATATGCACACATAAAAATTGACCTTCACTTTCAATTCTATTCATTTAACACTTTCACTACGGGTGGGACATATACGTCCCAGTGGACTATTTTCTTTTTATTATTCGTACCACTTTTTGAAAAATAATCTCTGGCATACACTTATACTAGGATTTTTTCACGAGAAATTTACCCCAAAGAAAAATTTTTGTAAATTACGGTACCACTGAATATAAAAATCCAATCCCGGCCCGCAATCAAAGACATGAACCCTCTGATAACATAAAACAGACATACAATAAAACAGGCATTTTAAACATACATTTATTTTCTATTTATTTACTTTGTATTCATGAATGTTTTTTATATTATTTTTTACAATTCGTTTTCATACTTCCTCTGTCTAATTCTATAATAAATCGCTTGATTCCAAGTGTCTCCTTCCCCCGTCTCTCTATAGCTAGTACGTTCAGTAAATTATCTGGAGACAATTCATTAGAGATAAATACTTCTGAATCATTTGCTAAGTCATTATTGATGAGAATCCGGTATTTACGGATTCTGCTGAAGAAAATACTAGAATAAACTTAATGGTATCTAATGATTTATGCTCAGAATATCCTATATAGTAACTAATTCTTCGGACACCATAGATAACTCAGTTATTGATGTGAATTCAATGCTTACTGATTTTGTTGCAGGAAATACTGGAATAAATGCAGTAATGAATTATATCTAATGAATTTTCAGTGGGACCTAATGAATTTTGTCCAGAACATCCTATAGTGAATAATTTTCCTGACATAATTCATTTATGAACAGGTTGCTGACCGGTGACGAGTATACTCGTCATTAATTTAGTGCGTTTTTTTTTTTTTATTCGAAACGTCCTCCGAAATTTTTGAGTAGTATTCTTTGCTTTATTTAGGTACAGAATGTCTATCAATAAGTAAAGAGAGTATTGCTGTATTAAAATTCTGGTAGTTATTTTGAATACAAAATAGTAACTACAATAATACTACATAGTAAAAGATAAAACGAAATTTGGGTCGAAAGATTCTTGGGTACGTGCCCAAATTGGGTTATACCTGTTTTGGTTACCACTGTGTATCTATTTTGGGCACTGTTAAATATACATTTTCAAAAAAAAAATTATCCAAAACTTGAGCATCATGCAGGGACATGGTCCCGTAAAATCAACTTGGAGAAAGCCTCTCCTTTGGTTGGTAGCTTTAAATTTTACAATGTTTGTAAATAATCTAGCAGTTAAGGAGTTCACAATATAGTATTACACTTGAATGCCATTCGTCTTCTTAAAAAAGGAAGATATTTTCAATGATGATATCTTATGTAGCTGTAGATTGTTGTAATGTCCATTGTCTCTTTTCTTGCAATGTCCCTTTTAGAGAAGGAATGTCTAAGGAAACAGAAGATAGCATGTTTTTGCTTATTATTCTGACTGAATATATTTAAGTCAATTTAATGTCTTTAAAAATCTTGTAAGATTCTCTTAGTAGTTGCTGGGTCAAAAAATGTCAATTTATAATACATACTACTGACAAAAATAAATATGGAGCATAGTATAGAATCTAAAATAGAAATAAGGGGAAAACTAGAAAGAATACAAAATAATAAGAAAAACGAAAAAATATAAAAAGAAAAAGAAAGAAAAATTAAAACTATTTACAATGGATATAAAGATATTTGGATGAAGTGGATCAGAGATCATCGTCTGCAGATGTGTCTGAGAAGTATAGATAATTATTTCTAAAAATGATTTAATTTTTCTCCATAAATTTATTAGTGTAGATATTCTGTTCATGAGTACAGGACTTTCCCTAATATAATTAATCCAGTCCAGTATTGTCATATTTCTATAATTTTTTATATGATAATTTGGCGTGAGAAGGCAATCCAGAACACATTGCAATGAGGGGGAGGGAAGACCACCAACACAAAAAGGTGAATCACGTTTACCTAAGTCGTAAAGTTATTTCTGGAATGGGCCATGATTTGTGAACAAAAGAAAACGGTAACGATTATCTACAGTAAATTCAATGGGAACACTTGGTAATAGATTATGGGTATAGCAGCCTGTGTCCTATTCTCCCATCTTTGCTACTAGTCATTTTTTAATTTATATTTTAATTTATATTTTAGGTGAGATGCCGGAAGTGGAAGGATGAATGAAGAAATATCTTTTTCCTGTACAGGAAAATTTTACGGTAAATACCAATACAGTAAATTCACTGTGTTGGACTGGCAAACTCTCCTCTTTGTCCATTGTGTCCGCGTGGTGCTGATGAGATGATTGACACTCATCAATATTAACAGGGTCTGATTACCACCGGTGCAAACTGTCATAAATAAGACCAAGTTCTGCATGAATAAGGCGTTTAAAGAAGGCGAAATTTTCTATTCAAATTTACTGGTGGAAGTTTGCCTCAGCGGTAACCAGGCCCTGTGTATTAATTGCTCTTACTTTTCTGACAATGTTGTTTCTGTAGATCTTGTTTTCGTTTCTTATTTCAATACATCAAAGATTTATTGTCTTCCCACAAACAGACTAATGGCGTTATAGACGATGCCTGGCATAGGAAAATCATTATTCGAAGCATGTGCATGTGGGACAGATTTTCGACTTCGGTTTCTGAGTTTTCTGACTGGGTTTTCTCCTAAAGTTTTCATAAGATAAGGGAAAGGTTTTCCAGAATCGTGAATAACTACGGGCTGTACTGCATTTTTGAAATCGGTCCTGCAATTTTTTATAGACTAGGAGGAATGCCCGAGACACAGATTAAATATTACATACAGATAGGACATTTCCATAAGCTCAATGGTAACCGAATCGCAACTTCAGAGCCCCTAGTGACAACAGTCGCAAACGTTCCGAGCGTGTCGCCACAGGTAGATATTACTTATCATATTTGTATAGTCTCTATCTTTTTTTTATATATATATAAATGCGTCGCGGGAGTTTGTTATGTTTGTTTTTGTTTAAAACATCAAACATATTTTATTTTATCATACAAATACTTACAAATATACATATTTACACGAGTTTCTTACAGATTTACACCTTTTTCTTAATAATTTAAACTGAGAAACTTTCAAATATTTAAATGACTCCATACTTGTAAAATTTGTTATGTTATCGTAATACTTATGAAAAGTATGTAAAACCACTTTTATATTTCTTAACGATGTATGGTTATTTAAAAAATAAATAAATATAGCATATTTAGAAATACTATTTAGTATTAAATTTTAAACAAATCATTATTAAACAACGTTATTTTAATACTATTTTAAATAATTTTATTTATAAATTCCATCTAGTGAAACATTTTAAACAGCGTTATTTAATACGATTTTAAATATTTTTTATTTAAAAAGTAATAAATATAGCATATTTAAAAATTCCATTTAGCACCACATTTTAAACAACGCACATGATTGTGCTTGACAAAATACCATATTTTTTGACATTTTGCAATAATTAATTGCAAAGAAAACAGCCCTGAAAAGAGCACTTGGAAATATAAATTAATTATATTCAAGAAAAATAGCTCTGAAAAGAACTTTTATGAAAATGAAATACTGTAAAATGAAATACTAAAATAGCTGTCATGTCGATATTAAATAAACAGAACTGCCAACAGGTACATGTGACCGTGACAATCTGACAGTTTATAGATCGCGCGCGTGTGTGTTAGTTCTTAACTGTTCTCAGTAGTGGCGCTTGTATCGCGCCGGTTCGGGTTTTCGCTCCGCTGTCAAATCTGTATGACTATATTTAATCTGTGGCCCGAGGGAAATTTGCCATTCTTAAAATCACGTGATCGTAACTTGCCTATTTTGTGCAAAATATGTTCTGCTTAACAATTTGCAAATGCCAGCGACAAATTATTGTAAGAATAGTAAATAAAATTTATGCATTGTTTAATATAGATAAATATGTATGTATAAATATGCTAATAGAAAATCGTTATTTTTCATTATTTATTCCACTTTTTCAAATATACCTATAGTTATATTTTCGTGTATTCCAAATAAATAAATAAACTGTAGTTTAACCGCATTTTTAAGTAACTATAGATAAATGTTTATTGTACTACATATCTCTCTTAATTTTGGTAAGAAAATTGCAATAGTGTATAAACATTTTGGAGGCCAACACAAAACATTTTCTTTTACTGTGTTATCTTTCCCAGTGTTTTAATGCGTTCGATTATACAGGGTGTCCCAAAAGTCTCCGTACAACTTCACAAATTTATTACAAAAAAAAATATATATATGCTGTATAGGCCTACAGCAAAAATAATTGCAACAGTACATAGAGTAACTTAAAAAGTTTTTTTCTACTACCTTAGTATACTTGTACATGAGATCCTTTCGTTGCGCGAAGAATATCAAGTCGATATTCCAATTCCATCCACGTGCGTTTCAGCATGCTAACATCAACAGTAATTACAACTGTTTGATGAAATCGGAACAAACGATAATAGTCTCATGGAATTGAAACAAAAGATCCAAACAGAAGTAGCTACTGTTGATGTTAGCATGAAAAACGTTCGTGGATTGAATTGGAATATCGTCTTGATATTCTTCGTGCTACGGATCTCATGTTGAAGTTTACTAAGACAGTAGAAAAAAAACTTTTTAAGTTACTCTATGCACTGTTGTAATTATTTTTGCTGTAGGCCTATTATTTTTTTTGTAATAAATTTTTGAAGTTGTACGGAGACTTTTGGGACACCCTGTATAGCATTTAAGCATTTAATTGCATGCTAGCAGATGCGGTAGAACGAGGAATAACTGTTCCTCGTTAATTAATTAATCAGTGTCGAGGAATAACTGTTCCTCGTTAATTAATTAATCAGTGTCCTCAATTTCGATTGTAGATTGAATCCTTTGACAAAATCTAAAAGTAGCTTTGTAGTGACTACTGAAAAGTAGTTTGTAGTCGCTACTTCACTACTTTTTAAAACAAGTAGTTGTAGTTGTAGTTGTAGCTCGCTACAAAATAAAAGTATTTTTTCCGACCACCCAGTTAGATAAATTTAAAAATCTGAAAAAAAAAAAAAAAAAAAAAAAAAAATTGAGCTTAAAACGATTACAACTGACAGTTATCAAACTCAAAATCCGTTTTAGTAGCTGGGGAGAAATTAAAAATGCAATACTATTTTTGAAAATTCGATAAATCTGAGCTGTCCTCAGTGCCCGACTTAGACTATCTAGGGCCCTGGGGCAAACATCCTTCTGGGGGGGGGGGGGGGGGGCTTCTAACTATCCATAGAAATTGTTCATGAATTACGCTGAAGTGACTAGTACTAAACTTCATACATTTTGTATGTATACATAAATTTCGTACCAGGTACTTAGTCACATCTGTATACTTAGGTATTACAAGAAAGATGGTCAAGATGGAAAAGATGAAATCCTACTAGTACTTTAAGAAAATGTACTAGTAGGAAAACTAATAGGAAACTAGTAGAAAAAATGATGGATTGGTTGACGGGAGTATTTGTTTGCAAATTTTCCTTTAATTATTTACGTTAGTCATATGATGTCTGAAAGAAAAATGCCCCCAATGGGTCTACAAGAATGCTTTTAGGAAAATAGCAATAATGAATTTCTTTTGAAAATAATGGACTTATAAGTTGTTATAATAAAATTTTAATCATCATTAGTATTCTAATAATATAATGCGTTTTTTTTTGCGAGGGGGGGGGGGGTATGGGAAGCAAAATAGGGAAAGGGAAGAACGCACTACCTTCCTAAATCCAGGCCGTGCGAAGAGGGGGGCCTTCGCCTCGTGCGCGGAAATTGAGGGGCGCCAAATTTATACTACCAACCCCAGTTTAATTTATTTATTTTTTCATTTTTTGGTCATCGATCATATTCTGGGAAATTTCTTTTTCTCTTTTCATCATTCTTTTTTTTTTCTGTCGCAAAATATCATTTACTCTCCAACAAATAAGTGCAATTTTCTCTTATGCTATTTAGTTGTTTGCAATTTCTGAATTAAAGTTAAACCTTTTAAAGTTCCAAAATAAACTCGAAATGTTTATTCAATAGAATTTATTTCTGTTTCTGTTCTTTATCAGTTTTGTGTTACCTGTCACAAAAAGAAGGGAGGGGACGCCAAATTGAAACTTTGCCCCGGTCGCAGTTTTCTCTTCGCACGGTCCTGTCTAAATCTTTGAAAATGTAAGAATATTGGTCACTCTTGACCAATTATAACACTTTGACATTATCTTAATAAAATCCTGATTACTACCATGGGGGGCCGGGGCAGCTGCCCCGCATGTCCTGCATTAGTCAGTCCCTTGCTGTCCTGTATACAAGATGATGATTATATGAGTTTAAAAAGCATTAAATTGACTTTTTACAGTCCGAATCGTCCGAAAATTATGAAATTATTTCAATTTCAAATACTTTTTTGTGCTTGCCCAAATCTATCATTCAACTGCCTTGAGTGTTTCAAAAAGATTGACGAAGATATACTGACTTCTATTTCCTTTGTCGCAATAAATGAATTATTATCGTATCAAAAAGAAAAATGTATCGGAAATTCTTTTGAAACTATCTTTTGTCGTGTGATAGAAGTATTAAACACACCGAAAAGAAATTCTGTAGCTATTGTATAAGGAAGTTCGACATGATTTATCGTGATTATAACGAATATTTACTTGCGTGTTTCTAAGCAATTTGATGTTTGATTGAAGCAATAATGCATTCATAATGGTTACTATAACATATTTCTTCATTAATTAAATTATCACTGCTATTATTATCGAAAATGAAACTTTTTGGTGTGATGTTTCTGTAAAAATATTTGGCATTAGGAAATCCTTGATAAGAAATTTTAAACGCATGATGACACAAGAACAACAACAACAAGAACGAAAAACCATGCGTCAAGCACAGATTATGTAACACTTTCCAACGATTTCAAAATAATTTTACAAATCATTACCGTTTAATAAGCTGAAAGATAACATCTAAGTAAACAATTTGGAAAACGCATAACATATTTAAAAACGTAATTTCTGGAATTTCCAACATATATTTCCAACATAAACAATATTCGGAAAAATATCCGAAGACTTTTATTCAGCTCTGTATAGGATCTATAGATTTGTATATATACTACATAGGATGCTAAATTTTAGTTTATTTAGGAAACGCGTAGCACAGTTTATAATTCTTCTTCTGGAGTTTCTGTCAATAAACGGAAATGTGTTCGCGAACTTTTGTGCTGCCCTGTATATGATCTACAGAATTTATACACACCAAGTAATAGACAAAAAGTGAGTTAAATTTAAAATCGCGTTCAGCAACTTAAAGCGCACTTCCAGGAATTATTGTTAACAGGCAGTAGATAATTCTTTTGTGTGTCCCTGTAAATGAACGATGACTGCTATACACGCAATATTCTGTAGTAAGCCTCTTGTAATGCACCTGAGTGATATATATAAATTTCAATGCGTTTAAAATAGTGAAACATTATTTAATTAAACCGCAAACGATTTTTCTCCATAAACGTAATGTAACGGAATTCTTTTGACTGTCCCTGTAAAGTAACTATAAGTACTATGCACACTATATTCCATATTAAGCTTCTTGTAATGCACCTTAGTGATATATATCAATTACAATGTGTTTGAAATTGTGTGACATCATTAAAATAAACCGCAAATGATTTTTCCCCATAGACCGTAATGTAACGGAATTCTTTTGAGTGTCCCTGTAAAAGAACTATAAGTACTACACACTTCAGTTGAAATAGGGAACAGGCTATAGATAACGACAATAACATATAAAAATTGCAGGGCAATCCGAGCATATTTACGGGAGTTAGAGCATGGACAGACGGCCAGACAAACCGAAGTCATAAACACTTTTCAACTAGGTTGGAAAGTGTTAACAACAACAACAAAAAAGACGAATATAAGCAAGTACTAAAAAAGAAATTTAGAAATGGCCTTTTTTTAATCAATAATTTAAAGAAAAAGTGCTACTCTTTTGTGATTAAATAAAGCTTTTAAACAAATTATCCATTAAATATGATGTTATTTACAAATAGAGGTCTGCACGGGCCGAAATTTCGAGGCCCGGGCCCGGCCCGACCCATACAAAAAATAATTTGGCCCGGCCCGGCCCGATACAAAAATTAAAAGTTCGGCCCGAGCCCGGCCCGGCCCGAACAAAAAAATATTGGCCCGGCCCGGAAAAAGTTAAAATCTCGGCCCGAGGCCGGCCCGAGTGAATTTCTACAAAACATAATTTTTACGTCGATTTGGTTAAAAATTTGCCCCATAGGAGGAGATCTAACCAAAAATTCCTATCTCAGCCTTTTTTTTTCATGTTTATAATCTTCATTTTTATAGAGGTGCCGCAAGCTGGAATATTTATTTTTTTAATAATAAATCTCTATTTGTTGTATGTATGTGTTTAAGTTATCATCGATATTGTTAATCCATATTCCATTTATTGAAGTGTTAAAAATCAGAAAAATGCTATACAGTAAAATCTAAGATGGAATTGCATAGGGAAGAAAAAAAAATGAGTTATAGACAATTTGCCTTCTTAGCAGGTGTAAATGTATTATATATTCTTTTCTTACATATTAGTATATTCATTTTTAATGGATCAACACATTTTTCAATTTAAGACAGGATTCCATCATAAGCAGGTTCTTTTTCACACGTTTTACTATATTTTAATTTAGCTATATTTTAATAAGTGTATAAATCTACTATTCTTTAAAAAGAATAAATTTTAATGTTTAATTATAAAATAATAACGATTTAAAAATGTATGCATGTTTTGAAAAGATTTTTATGCCAGATCTTATTTTACTGACCTTCGAACGGACCAGGTACGCCGAGACAATGATTTTCATACGAGTCAAAACCAGGACTAAAAATTTTAAGGCATGAAGACTAGGAAGCATGAAACCAGTCCCGGCTCTGTACGGAAAAAATAGTTTAAGGCACGGCCTTATCCTTCAGGGAAAAAGTAGGGCCCGGCCCGGCCCGTAAAGAGTAATCACTAGGCCCGGCCCGGCCCGAGCCTTCAGAAAAAAATATGGCCCGGGCCCGGCCCGCCCTGAGTGCCGTGAAGAAAAATAGGCCCGAGCCCGGCCCGCGGGCCGGGCCGAGTACGGGCTTCGGGCCTTGGCCCGGCCCGTGCAGATCTCTAGTGTGTTATGATACTTAAAAGGTGGTTCTCAAATTCCCTGCTCAACAACACGAAACTTTCTGACACATTTTCTGACTCATTTTTAAACTTAAAGGCATAAAATTGACAAGCTTCATTATTGAAGGAATTTGGAATCGAATAAAGTTTTCCATTTTTTGATAAATTAAATACCTATCGAGTTGTAAGCGATTCTTGACACGTTACGACAAGTTTCTTCCCACGTGACGACAAGCTGCCGCGTCGGGAACACGGTTCAAAATGCCGACTTTGACAGTATTTTCTGAACGATCTTCTACCTTTACCAAAAAATTGAACACACCATTCAATTACATACACTAATATTGCCAAAGGTGATTGGTCACTTGCGATTTTAGACGTTTTGTTAACTATTTAGAAAAATACATGAGGAATTAACCTGAAACTGCAAGTGTGTAAACAGTATAGTATAGCTTATATATTTCCGTGAATATTTTTTTCCGAAACCCCATAGGGGACTGTCAACAAATTGAAAAAGAACGAATATCTTTTGGATTACCCTGTAAAACCTAATGTAGCAAAAGTGTTCAAACTCGAGATTATTAATAAGTGGTTTATTGTAATATACTGTGTTAATTTTTATGAAGATAGCATGTATATTCGAAGAGAAATTAAGGTTTTTATAAAAACCGACCCAAATTTCACCAAGTTTTTTTGCTTATAATTTGCAGAGTTCTTAATATAAAAAAAAGTTATTTTGAGAAAATATGTCAAACAACATTGTACATAATACTCTGCAATCGGATTAAAAAAATAGTAAAAATTGGATGAAAAATGAGCAGGTTTACTAAAAAATGTTTCACTGCGCATGCGCGAATGCAATCAAAATATAATATTCATAATGCATTAGCTAAGTATATAGAGCAACTTTTGTGAAAGTCTCAAAATCATAGCTTGAAAATTCTGAAAAATATCGTCGATAGAATAAGCTCGAAATCCGTTGTTCCCAAAAAGAAGCAAAAATATGAGGGGTTGTATCAAATATCTGTTGATTAGTGCCAAGATAGCGTACACAATATTGCGCGTACTACTATATTTGGATACAACCCCTCATCTTTTTGCTTCCTGTACTTTACAATAATTATAGACAAATTCTAAAAACTGGGAAAAAGTCAACAAAAAATGGATCTGAACTATAATGTTTGCATTTTTCATGTGCGTCACATGTGAAATAGCTTATAAGTAACGCAGTTGAAATTTATCATTATCAAATTTATTCCAAGTGAGCTGATGTAATTTCATTGAAAGGGGACAGAATTGAAAGTGACAGCGACAGTAATCACAAAATTAGGAAATTTGCTTCTGTTCACAGAGTATGTTAATCTCAGTAAGACTGTAATACGACATTTTGAACGAAGCAAATGTATGTTATATCAGGACAAAATCATAAATAATAATTAAAAAGTAATAAGAAACATTTAAGTAGGGGACAGTAGTGACAAGAAACATATTCTTATCTTTTTATCCACTTTACAGCTTGTATCTTCTTTTAAAGTCCAGAGAATTAAACCCTGTGATTTTTTCAGCAATCCAGATTGCTGCTTTTACTAAATGCAGCTGTCCCCCAAATTTTATCTGCACTCCTGGTGGTCACATGAGCAGTTTAATACAAAGGGACAGTAGTGACATAAAAACTAGAGGACAACTTTCTCTGGCACAGAATAAGTATGAAATTATTTTTAATTTTGAATAAAAATCCTTTATTTTGCACTTTAGAATATAAACTTTTATTTTGGGTAGAAAAAAATTTAAAAATAGTTTATCATTACATTGAAAATTGTTCCAGAAGATGAGTGCATGAGATGAGGGACAAGGGGCAGAAGTGACAATTTGGCAAAAAACATCGAAACATGGTTTATTTGTTTTCTCAAAATTTCTAATTACTGAGAAACTTTAACAATACTGCAAATTTCCATAGTACTGTTAGTTTATCTAATCAAGTTAAGTTAAAATTTAAAAAAAGAAAAAAATAGATAAAGATTGTACAGAAACTTATATTTTAATCATAACTTCTATTCATTATCGTGGTCTCATCAATCGATATTAATTTATTACGTCACTAGCAAGCTACGCCCGCTACGCTGATCAATTTCTCTTAACGAACCTTTAATCAAACAAAATATTGACATTTCATAATTCACTTTTATATTTTAACAGAATAAAAAAGGCTACTATAATTTGTGACTCGTGCTATATCCAATATACACGTCAGGACACGTCGCCGTTATCATTATCTTTTTACGCGTGAAGGTTTCGCTATGGTATTCCGTTGTGAAATTTGGTAATTTTTGAAATTCAATATTTGAAAAATGGCATAATCATTAGATTTGAAATTTATATCAAGAAATATACAATTTTTTCCCTTTCAAACGCAGTTTGTCTAACAATTTTCTGACAAATACTTTTCGAGCTATTATTTTTTTCAGTAACTTCAAATATTTGATTTTCCGAAATTAATCTGTGGCAAAGATTGGCGAAAAACCCATTCGTCAGCAACGCATAGCTTTATATTAAAGAGGATGTTGGAGCAGGGATAGTCCCCACCACTTTTGAAATCGGTTCTGTAGTTCAGAGATTCCATAGAAATTGTAATTTAGAATGATTTTACAACGCTTTTCGCTCATTTCACCCTTTTAATTTCGATTTTTTTAATTTATTCTTAGAGAGCATTTATATCATATAAGTAACTACCATGCCAAATTTCAAGTTTCTAGCTCCTTCAGTATAAAAAAAGTCGCAATTTCCGAACCTTTTTCACTCCTGCACCCCCCCCCCTGGAATTAGTATCACCGACTTAAAATATAGCCTATGTATAGCAGGAACTGTCACCATCAATTTGCCACCATCACTTTTGAAAACAGTTCTGTAGTTCCAGAAATTCCATAGAAATTGTGATTTAGAATGTTTTTAGAACGCGTTTCGCTCATCTCACCCTTTTAAATTTCGAATTTTTTTAGAATTTGTTCATAGAGAGCATTTATATCATATAAGTAACTACCATGCCAAATTTCAAGTTTCTAGCTCCTTCAGTATTAAAAAAGTCGCAATTTTCGAACATTTTTCACTCCTGCACCCCCCCCCCCCTGGAATTAGTATCACCGACATAAAATATAGCCTATGTTGGAGCTGGGAGTGTTACCATCAGTTTGCCACCATCACTTTTGAAATCTCCTCTGTAGTTCCAGAGATTCCATAGAAATTGTAATTTAGAATGTTTTTAGAATGCTTTTCGCTCATTTCACCCTTTTAAATTTCGATTTTTTTTTTTTTTTTTTTTTTTTTTTTTTTTTTGTTCTTAGAGAGCATTTACATCTTATATGGAACTACAATGCCAAATTTCAAATTTCTAGCTCCTTCAGTATAAAAAAAATGCAATTTTAGAACGTTTTTCGCTCCTGCACCCCCTGGTATTAGTGGCACCGACATAAAATATAGCCTATGTTGGAGCAGGGATTGTCACCATCAATTTGCCATCATCACTTTTGAAATCGGTTCTGTAGTTCCAGAGATTCCATAGAAATTTTAATTTAGAATGTTTTTAGAACGCTTTTCGCTTATTTCACACTTTTAAATTTTGATTTTTTTTGTATTTGTTCTTAGATAGCATTTACATCTTATAAGTAACTACAATGCCAAATTTCAAATTTCTAGCTCTTCTGTATTAAAAAAAATTGCAATTTTAGAACGTTTTTCGCTCCTGCACCCCCCTGGGGTTAGTGGCACCGACATAAAATATAGCCTATGTTGGAGCAAGGATTGTCACCATCAATTTGCCACCATCACTTTTGAAATCGGTTCTGTAGTTCCAGAGATTCCTTTTTCTTCTGCATGTCTATGGAAGAAAATATGTTGTTTAAACCTTTAGCTAGCATGATTTGCTAAAAGTTATACATTTGATTTCATAATAAAAGTTTTTCTTCACGTTTATTTCATTTAAATCTGTCGGCATTCTTCATGGCCATTTCCCTCACACTCTTATAAAAGCGAAATGTTCCAAGTGGTAGATGTGTTTACTAAAGCACCTACAAGAGATGAACTTTTAAAATTCTGTGCCAGAATTTTAAAAATTTAAGTTAAAGGTAAATATGTTTGAATATATATATATGTGTGTGTGTGTGTGTAAACATTTGTTTTTAGGTATAGTTATAAGATTGTGAAATCAATATTGGAAAAGTAATCCACATTATAAATGGTATGGCGATATGTAAAAACCAATCAGAACTAATAGTCAGCGTACTCAATATTTCTGCTTTAGAGTACGATGACATCCGCATGCTTGTGCTGACTACAAATCAAGAGGTTTCAAACTTGAAACCTGATTTAGATTTGGGTATCTGTAAGGTGTCGGTTTTTACTTTAAATAGAGTCTGGTGAGATCTTTTGTATTGCAAAGGATAACTGTATCAACTTTGTGGTTCAACCTTATGCCAAGGTCATGGTTCTGTAGCATAAGTACCTATCTACTCTTAGCTACCTCTAGCTCTAGTACTTAGCTTATAAAGATAGTTTATATTCAAATAGATTTCTGAGTTTTGTGTGTGAACATGTTGTCTTGATTAAGTCATTTGCGTGTGAACAAGCCACCCATTATGTCATTTTTTTAACTTTCGCAACGTGTGGTGGAATCTTCAGGAATCTGATTCTCACGATTATTTTATGCGATGGTGTACTAATTAGATATCTGTGGTCGTCTATCTTGAATAAATACGGTGTTAAGAGTGTGTATCGTTGGATTTTGTCGCATCTCGTCCCTCGTGGAAAATCAAGACTAGTTATGAGCTTTCATCGAGCCGTCCACGTGCCGTTACCCAGTAATGTTCCATTGTGACTAAATTTGGAATAAATTCTTCACCGGAGAGTTTGCTTACGTGGTAAAGTGTTGAATTTGATACTTCAAATAAAGTATGTTGGAATCCGCTGGATTCCTTCAATTAGTGATACTGACGTATTTTTCTAGTGACATTTTGTATAGTGCTGCTTCAGAGTTGTCAGTGACATTTTCATAGTGAGCTGAGAGGAACTTTTCTTAAGATATGGATTACAACCAACAGCCATGTTGTTTGAAGTTAGTGTTAGAATTTAGAGAATTTCTTGTGGATAGCATTCCTCTTCTGTTCCTTTTAGTGCTTGAGCTTATAATCTGATCATCATTAAATTTATCTGCCTTGCTCAGCTGCCAAAGTTCTTCATTTATTGCTTTTAATCAACTGTTTTCACGGTAGATCTAGTGTCATGGCTATTTGCTTAGCTGACGGACTCGAAAAGTCCACCATAGTTCAATATAACACATGGGCTGAAAAGTTCCCGGTCTGGCACACAGATGGCGTTGCAATCGCCGAACCGATGCTTTTTTTTAGTAAATACTAATCTTTAAAAGGTAGCAGAAAAAATGTTATGACGATTCGCCATGTGGATAAAACGTTAGAGTGGTTTTAGTTGAACGACTTTGTTGATAAAGAAAAAAATGAATAAACAAGAATTTCAAGAATTGTTATTTGATGGGGGAAAACACCGTTCAAACAAAAGCTTGGCTTGATAAGCGTTATCCGGACACTGCACCAGGTAAATCAACCATTATAGACTGATTTTCTGAATTTAAACGTGGTCGTTCGGACACCAGTGATGCACCACGCAAAAGAGGTGAATACTCCGGAAAACATAAAAAAAAGTCCACAAAATCGTTTTGGGGAACCGCAAAGTGAAGTTGCAGGACATAGCTCAGACTCTGAAGATATCCAAGGAACGTGTAGGTTTTATTTTGAATGAACATTTGTCTATGAAAAAGCTGTTGTCAAAGTGGGTACTGCGCATGTTGACTTTTGACCAAAAACAACAACGAGTCGATGATTCTGAGCACTGTTTGGAGCTTTTTCGTTATAAAATTATGTTATTTATTATTCAATTATTATTATTATTATTATTTATTAAATTATTATTATTAAATTATTGTTAATATTATTATTATTATTAAATTATTATTATTTATAAATAAAGTTATGTTATTTATTAAAGTTATAAAGTTATAAAATTATAAAGTTATGTTAAAAAGTTGTGTTTTCTTTATTAGACCGGGAACTTATCAGCCCATGTGTTACACAAGTTTCCGGTTCAACTAGAACACCAAATGTTGGAACAAGGTTACAACATCTTATGGCAGTAATAATTTTTTAGCATCATGTGTTGATAAGATGTTGAACCACATTTTAGAATCATAAGTCCGAATACAGATAATGATAACGGCACGGTGGTCAAAGTTCGAATTTACGAATTTAAATAGGGTGTAAAATGTGGATTTAAAAAAAAATATATTATTAAGGCTGTTCTCAAATCCAAAGGAGCTAATTTCTGACATATTTCTGAATTGATAATTCTGAAGTAAGAACTCCTGTTTTAGAAAGTAAACCTATCAGTGTAGGAATCTGGGTTGCAGTTGTGTATTTTGGAAATTGGTTTCCTGATGAGTTTTTAAATTTAATTTTTATTTAATCATCCTCAAAATATTTTACAGTAATGACATTTGTTACCAAAATAATTTATAACAAGGTGGCGGCAGATCAGGAAAAAACACAGTAACAAACAAACACCAGTATTTTTTTATGGAAAATTTCGTACTGTTTATTTGAGCAATAAATAAGTCGAATTTTTCTATAAGAAAATACTTGTATATTCACTTTTTTTTTTCAACTATGGTTTTCCTTGATCTGTAGATCATAAAATGAATTTTTTTATTTATTTAATTTTTTTTTTTTAATTCTGTTTAAAGTTTAGGCCGGAATACTGTATATTACTCACCAGCCTATGCCTTATCTATTTATGATGAAAAATTATTTGAAAATTTACTTTTATCTTTCACTAAATCACAGAGTGAATTTATCCACTTATTTTATAATCGCTCACATATTAGTTTTTAGCACATATATCATATGGAGCTTATTTTTTTTTCGTAAATGCTATTCTCTATATCTTTGCATACATTCTTTTTTCACCTCCTAGTATATAAGAAAATGGTCACTGACTGCATCATAAGATTGTTATGACAGATTTTTCATTTTTAGAGTAGGTAACTGCATCAAGGATAAGTTGCGTAGATTTTTACGGAAAACTAAAATATAAAAGATTTTTTTAATTAAGATAAATTCTGAATTAAAAAGATGTGTAGAAATGATTTAAATCATAAAATTTTTGTATACTTTTGTATGAAGGAAGAAAAAAAAAGTATGTTTGCAGTTACAAACTATTATAAATTAATTTTCAGTCTCAATTTTAAAAATATAATTTTATAGTATTGTTTTAGCATTCCAAACAGTAAAATATAACCATAATATTTTTTTTTTCAAATAATTTCTTTTAATCGTGAATTTAAGAGTTAAAATAACACTCAGTAGCATCATTTCTAATTCTAAGTAATTGTTATACTGATAAGAATACAACTTTTCAACGAAATGGTAAAATAATGGTATTACAGGGCTACAGTAAACAATTCTTATACTTTTTTGTCTATGGACGAGAATGGCTGAACCTGTGTTCTCAACTGTATTGAGCATTTTTCAGTTGAACTAAATGTTAGTTTGTTATGCGATACGTACATAATATTTAAAAAAAAAATCACAGATAGGGTTAAGCAAAATAAGTTGGATGCATTGCAATCTATGGATGGCAATTTCCGGAAGTGCATTTTTAGTTGTGTTATGCGTTTCTCATCTGAATTATTTTTTTAGTATACCCTGCAATGTGTATAAAAATCTATAGATTATATACAGCAATACAGAAAATAATTCAAATACATTACCATTTGTGGGTGGTAAATGCGGAAATTATAGGTTATCAGCTGTGTAATTCATTTTCTAAAATATTTACCCTCTCCTTTTACCGTGTGAAAAGGAAAAATTTTATAACAATATTCTATTTCTGGTACAATTAGGAAGTGTTTGATAATCTATATATGGCGCATGATTTTTCTTTCTTGTTATTATTATTATTTTTTTTAAATTTTTCTATTAAAAGCTTTTTAATTATTTTTTTTTAATTAAATTTGAATAATAATTGATATATATTTATTTTTTTGTCCTTGGGCACCGCTGTCTAACATTACTCTTAAGACGGTACTGATTGGTTGAGCGGAAAAAGTGGATAATCTTTACTTTATTAAAGGGCTACCTCACTCACGCGAAAACACCAGCTCGCTAATGTTTTAATCCTATGAGAGAAAGATTTTAGAATATCTCGTTCGCATTTCAATATTTTTAAAAGATTTTTTTTTTTTTTTTTTTTTTTTTTTTCATTGGATAGCAGAAGTCAATCTCTATGCAGACTTTTTTTTTTTTTTTTTTTTTACTGTTTTGATTTTGGTTGCAATCCTCATAAAAAAAAAAAAAAAAAAAAAAAAAAAAAAAAAAAAAAAATCCTGTAAACAAAATCGAAAAAGTGAAAAAGGACCTGCATAGAGATCAACCTCAGCTATCCAATATAAGTATTTTTAAGAAGATTATAAAATTTCATCAAGGGTAAATTTCAAAATTTGTAGGAATTTTTTAAATACTTAAAATTTAAGAAACGCACTTCGTCGGCATCTGACGTTTACTTTCTGGTGGTCAAAACTGTTTTTAGGTGCGTTCGTAATTATATAAATACGTAGCACCTATTGTCGTCGTCTGGTCCGTCCGTCTGTCTGTCCGTCCGCAAAAATTACCGAACCGAATGGTTTGAAATTTAAGATAAATTATCTTTGCAGAATTTTGGCGAGACATTTCAAATTTTATGAAAATCGAATCAAAACTTTAGACGATATTCATAAAAATATTTATTTAGAAATTTGAATTTTAAAAAAAAAAAAAAAAATCGGTGCTTTCTTGTTATAGAAGTTTCCGAGGTTTAATCGTCAAGCGACCAATATACTTATTTTATGACAGAAATTAATCTGCAGACGATATAATTCATTTCACAGAATTGAAAATCATCAAGATCTGAATATTTATACAACTATCTATATTACGAACGCACCTCATTTGTCACGTTTGACGTACAATTTCCAACTTGTTTAATAATTATATGAGGCAACGAGTAATCGCGCTTGCATATGTTAACATGGGATTTCGCGATCGGGAAGTTTCAGTGAAGCGGCCCCTTTACGATCCTTCTCAAATTTTGATCGCCAAGAAAGCTTTCCTTTCATTCAGAGCTCACCCCTTTAGGTCCTCTAACATCCGGGAAGTGAACATAAGAAGATTCCCGCTCTTACTCTGTTCCTTACAAACACTGCAGGTGATGAGTATGCCGGCGGAATTTATAAGCCATCGGAACCTCGCCCCACTTTTTAATCTCGCTAGCTCCTCACTCGGTTTCGAACTTAACCTTAACCCAACAGTTTATTTTGGGTTTCTTTGATTTCACTTATCGCACGAGAGTGTCTGTCGACTTCTGTATCGCAGCCATTGAGTCTGCGCTGGTATTTCTTTAAAATCTTTGCCAGAATACACACACAATTTAGATTAGACTGAATGAGGGGTTTTCACTAAGGATGTGTGAGTAATCTAACAACAAATTGGGGTCAATGACAATTTTCACGTGATAGTGTTTGGGGAAAGAATAAATAAGAAAAATTCGTATTAATTTACTATAAGTATTATAATTATTTATTTTATTTCGTAATCTTTTTGAAACTGGTATCAGAAAAAGTATTGCAAACGCAAGAAAAAAATAAAAAAATAATATAATTTTGAATTTTGCAGTATTATTGTTATAACTGTGAATTAAATAACTAGTATTAAAGCGAGAATCACTGGATAAATTCTGTGATTCGGAGACTAATCGAACAAAATGAATAGCTTTTATATATTATTATTATTATTATTATTTAAGATTAATTCTATAGTCTTTAATTTAAAAAAAAAAAAAAAAAAAAAAAAAAAACTAACCTAAAACTGAAATCTATCTAACAAATTATTCGTAATATTACTCAGGGACAGTATACAAATTTAAATTTCGTAACTTTTAAAAAAATAATTATTCTGACGTAAATGAACTTTCATATGATGCAGAACAACGCACTTGAAGCCTTTTTGCAATTGGAATTATACCTCTAAAAGAAACTATTTAGTAATTAACTATTGGTCAACGATAATAAAGAACATTCTGTATAGGTCAAAATGTTTAATAAATGAACAAAAAATTTATTTAATGTTCGCGTAGAAAATCAAAGTCCTTTGCTATACGTTCTAAACATCTAAACCATTAAAACTCGATTTTGTCTTAAACCTACAGGGGTGATTGTGTTCAGATTATATACTTGAATTCGGGAATTTGTTTCATTTTCAGTACAGAAATTCTGTTTTTCTGATAGTTAAATTCATAAAATAAGACTAAATTATCAATTTCATATGATTGTTAAGCATAATTAAAATTCATATTTTTCATAATTTGACCTCCCTGTATTAAATTATATGCCCCCCCCCTCTCTCCATACAGAAACGTTTTCTCGCTAAAATCTCAGGGTTTTTTTTCATGAACCCCTAATCACCCCTGTTAAAGTTCATATTATTATTAATATTATTATCATTTATTACATGCTAATAATGAATAAATAAAATGAATATTTTTTGTGCAATTTAAAAACGCCATCTAAAAATTAATGGAACTGCAGTGTAGTTTATATAGTATTGCTTGCGTACCCAACACTACACTATTTTTATTATAGATTACCACTTTCTTTGTAACTCCACGTTTTCACTCAAAATAAAAAAATAATAACATAAGTCAGTACCGTTCAAAACAGTCGCGAATTCATCGCACCCTATAGTTTTCGTATCAAAAAAATGACTCAAAAAGTGCGAAAAAATACACGTTGTTTGAAACATTTTCACTGATCGGTCAACTATTTTGAATGATAAATTTGGAGAAACAAAAGAAATGGTAACCAGTAAAAGAAATGTATCATTAAATACACGAGTAGCACAACATAAAATATAGTGCAGTTTGAAATTAAAATTCAGCGAGTTAAGATGGTAGTATCAGATGTTGGAAAATGCTAGAAAAATGTTTACAGATTTTGTCTTTGCTCATACTCATTCAACTAATAACACTTATGATAACTTGCGCTAGCAAATAGTAAACATAATACGATTTCGCATTAACTCGCTAGAAAGAGTTCATAAAAAATATTGCCAAAAAAAAAAAAAAGGAAAAAAGTTTTATTTCAAAATAACGTAGTAAGATATTAGAGAAGAGACGGGCTCAGTCTGAGTCCGGGCCCTAATCGGCTGGATTTCGGGCTCAAAGTGAAAATTGTATTGATTCACAAATTGAAAAAAGGAAAAAAAAAACTATTTGAGAAACAAAAAAGTTTCTTAAAGTTAAAACACTTTAAGAAACTTTTTTGTTTCTCAAATTAGTTTGAAAGGAAATTCAATTGTTATTGAAGAAATATAAGAAGAAATACTCTATATGTTCTGAAGCCTTTGTGGAGTCAGTGTTAGTAACATAAAGAAGCCATGGAATATCTATTGTCTATCCTCTTTCTGTTTGAAGTCCTTTTCCAGAGTTACTGGAAAATAGAATTCATGTCTTTCTAACATAGTTGCACAAGGATATTTTAAAAGAATATGATTTTTGCCCAGATTGGGTATGGATAACAAATTTTCTATCTTAAAAAATTTTTCAGGAACATGAAAATCACGAAACTTTGTCATGAGTGAGTACTTAGAATTAATACTTATTTCTATGTAAGAAGATTAATCTTGAAACATTTTTTAAATATTAACAATTAGGTAGCTTCCAATACAAAAAAAAAAAAAAGGCTACCTATTGCAGCCGTTTGGAAGAAAGCAATTCCCGGAAAATTCACCGACCATGATCCCCAGACCTATTTATATACCGATTTGAATGAAACTAAGTGTGTGTATTAAGCTCACCAATATCTCGACCGAGTTCGGTGGCCAGCTTGGTCCGCCATCTTGTTTCAAAATGGCGGCCCTTAAAATATTTAAAACTAAAAAATATATACAAAAAAAATAGCAATTCAAACTTATTTTTTGTTTAAGTGTTAGGTCTTCATACAAGGATCCAGGATCATTTTTGTTTTTCTTCTATCTTAAAAAATGGCTCAGATAAAGCAGTTTGAAATTCTGGGGTGGCTGACATTGTGAAACAAGACAGCAGATTACAAAAAATCAGGTATAAATTTATGTGTTTTAGTGAACAGGATTTCTCGCAAATTATTATCTTTCATTGTTGTAAAAACTTTCCCAATCATACGCATAAAACTACATATTCGTATCCGTTAGCGTCAAATGCTCGCCAACCTTGGCGACACTTGACGAAATATCGCCAAATTTGACGTTTAAAATAAGCCTCCATAAATGAAGCCAACTTAGCTAGTTGACTAATTTGGCGGATTTCTTATTCAAATTCAGTATTAACGAATCTTTTGTAAACGGTTTCTTTGCATTTTAGCTTGCTGTTTTCGAGTAACATTAGCTAAAATTTTAAAACGAAGATATAGGAAAGCTACCTTTTCCTCCCGGTACAGGCCCGCAGGACTTTTTTCTAAAATAGAGCCCGAAATCATCTCTAGTAAATATAATCTCATCAAAAAGTCACCTGTAAAAAATGCAGCCAAGTCTCGTAACTCATTTACCGTAAAAAGTACTGAGATCGTATAAAGCCAAGTTTAACTATCTTATTAACTCTGAAATTTTCATTCACAAATCACTCCTAGTCTCTACATCTTTAGTTAATTATTATTTTGTGACTTGGCAATTACGTAGCACGAGAATGTGATGTATATAGTTAGTCTTAAGCAAATAATACTATAACATATTAAAGTGTAATAACTTCCCTGTGCGTATATAATTTGTCTTAATTAAATTATCCCATAACATAGTAAGGTGTAATAACTTCCCTGTGCTGCGTAATTGCCAAGTCCCAAAATAATAATTAACTAAAGATGTAGAGACTAGGAGTGATTTGTGAATGAAAATTTCACAGTTAATAAGATAGTTAAACTTAGCTTTATACGATCTCAGTACTTTTTACGGTAAATGAGTTACGAGACTTGGCTGCATTTTTTACAGGTGACTTTTTGATGAGATTTCACTTCTTTTTGTAAGTAATCGTCCTTTTCTTGATTTTGGGTTCTTTTTGGAGATCATCCACTGATTTTCGCTAAGCCCACACTCTGTCCCAATTATTTACAGGTATCAAAAATTTGAAGCTTTAGTTTCGTTTGCAAAGTACTGTAGATAAAAAGAGATTTCAGTTCCTAGGCAAGCACTAAGTTATGGGAGGGGGAGTGTCAAAAGTACTCTCAATTGCTTCCAGGGTAGGTGCTATCCATCTGAGATATTACTCGCAGCCCTAGATACTTGATATTTAACATAAAAGAACTTTTTAGTATAAAAAGAAAGCCAAAATTTTAATTTCCGGAAATTTCCAATAAATCAAACTATATTCCTTTTTTCGATGTTTTTTTTTCGTTTTTTCAGTCTTTTTTTATTATTTACGGATTTTTTAATTTTTCCTTACTTTGTGTACCTGTCTTTCTGCCAAATGTCAAGCTTCTAGGACTACAAAATCGAATTACTTTCAAATTTTCGACTTTTTATAAATTTATTGATTTTTCGATTTTAATTCTGAGTTACCTGATTTTCATGCCAATATAGTAATTATTTGATCCGTCTTCTTAGGATCATTTAGGTTCAATTTAGAGATAAATCAAGTGAATCTTAGAGTCACCATGATTTTATTTAGAAAGGACTATCAACCCATAACCAGCCAGTAATGTCGGGAGGGTAGGGGGAGCTGTGAAAATTTTTGTGGGGCTAACATCATTTAACAATCCATATTTCATAAGTGAGTACAACCTGTGAAAGAAAACAAACCTGTCTATAAAGAAATCGCCTATATCGTAGCCTTTCTATAGCGGAACTTTTCTATAACGAAATTCGTAAACGAAAGAAAAGAAAACCATAACCCGGGGGAAATAACATAAAACAATTAGGGGCGCTGTACTAGCTAATAGGACAATTATCTTAAAACTAATGTTTCTAGCAGTACAAAATCAAATTGTTTTCGAATTTTCGATTTCTTAAAGATATTTCGATTTTATTTTCGAATGTAACGAATATTTTAATTGTTCCTTTTATTGAATAGTAAATGCTACATTTACACCAAGTTTTAAGTTTCTAAGACTACAAGATAAAATTATTTTAAATCTAATTTTTCTTATTTTGTATCCTTTATTACAAATTTCAAGTTTCTAGCGCTACAAAATCGAATTATTTTGAAATTTCCGATCTTTTTCGAGTTTTTTATTCTATTTTCGAATTTATTGTGTTTTAATTTTTCCTTTTTCTGTAACCTAAACAATAAGTTTACGCCGAATTTTAAGTTCTAAAGCTACAAAATCGAATTTTTTTTCAATTTTTCGAATTTTACAGATTTTTTATTTATTACTTTTTTTGTATCCTAAATATTACCTTTATTCCAAATTTTAAGTTTCTAGCTTTACAAAATCGAATTATTTTCAAATTTTCGGTTTTTTTTTTCGATTTTTTAATTTTTTTTCTTTTTTTGTTGTGTTTTTAATTTTTTTCTTTTTCTGAATCCTAAACACTACCTTTACACCAAATTTTCAGTTTCTAAGACTACAAGATCATATTATTTTAAATTTCTCTCTTTTCCTTTCTTTCTTTCTATTTTTTTTTTTTTTTAAATTTTCGATTTTTTTTTTTAATTATCCATATTTTTTTAATGTTTCCTTATTTAGTAGCTTAAATATTACCTTTATTCCAAATTTCAAGTTTCTAGCGCTATGAAATCGAATTATTTTCAAAATTTCCTTATTTTTCGATTTTTTTATTTTATTTTCGAATTTTATTGCGTTTTTATTTTAACTTATTCTGAATCCTAAACACTATCTTTACCGCGAATTTTAAGTTTCTAAGGCCAAAAGATCAAGTTATTTTAATGTTTTTCGAATTTTTCGAATTTTTTATTTTTTTTTTCGAATTTTCTGGATTTTTTAATTTTCCCTTATTTTGTATCCTAAATACTACCTTTATTCCGAATTCCAAGTTTCTAGTGCAACAAAATTGGATTATTTGAAAATTTTCATTTTTTTTTTTCGATTTTTTAATTTTCTTTTCTTTTTTTTGTTGTGTTTTTAATTTTTTTCTTTTTCTGAATCCTAAACACTACCTTTACACCAAATTTTCAGTTTCTGAGACTACAAGATCATATTATTTTAAATTTCTCTCTTTTTCTTTCTTTCTTTCTATTTTTTTCTTTTTTTTAATTTTCGATTTTTTTTTCAATTATCCATATTTTTTTTATGTTTCCTTATTTAGTATCTTAAATATTACCTTTATTCCAAATTTCAAGTTTTTTTATAACGCTATGAAATCGAATTATTTTCAAAATTTCCTTATTTTTCGATTTCTTTCGATTTTTTTATTTTATTTTCGAATTTTATTCCGTTTTTATTTTAACTTATTCTGAATGCTAAACACAATCTTTGCCGCGAATTTTAAGTTTCTAAGGCCAAAAGATCAAGTTATTTTAATGTTTTTCGAATTTTTCGAATTTTTGATTTTTTTTTTCGAATTTTCTGGATTTTTTAATTTTCCCTTATTTTGCATCCTAAATACTACCTTTATTCCGAATTCCAAGCTTCTAGCGCAACAAAATTGGATTATTTGAAAATTTTCGATTTTTTTTCGATTTTTCGATTTTATTTTCAATTTTTTTTGTGTGTGTTTTTCATGTTTTCTTTTTCTGAATTCTAAACACTACCTTCACACCAAATTTTAAGTTTTTAAAACTACAAGATCGTGTTATTTTCAATTTTCAATTTTGTTCGATTATTTTGAATTTTCGAATGTTTTTTTTTTTTTTTTTTTTTTTTTTTTTTTTAATTTTCCGGATTTTATAATTTTTCCTTTCTTTGTATCCGAAACACTAGCTTTATTCAAAATTTTAAGTTTCTGTGGCCGCGGGATCTACCCAATCTTTTTGATGACGCGAGAGTAAGTGAGTGTGAGAGTGACAAAAAATCTAAAATTTGAGTTCATATATCGTCTGCACTAATTTATGGGTATTTTTTTAATTATCCATATTTTTAATTTTTCCTTATTTAGTATCTTAAATATTACCTTTATTCCAAATTTCAAGTTTCTAGCACTATAAAATCGAATTATTTTCAAATTTTCCTTATTTTTCGATTTTTTCAATTTTTTCGATTTTTTTATTTTATTTTCGAATTTTATTGCGTTTTTTATTTTAACTTATTCTGAATCCTAAACACTATCTTTACTGTGAATTTTAAGTTTCTAAGGCTAAAAAATACAATTCTTTTAATTTTATCAATTTTTTTCGAATTTTTTGAATTTTTTTTTCGAATTTTCCGGAATTTTTAATTTTTCCTTATTTTGCATCCTAAATACTACCTTTATTCCGAATTCCAAGTTTCTAGCGCAACAAAATCGGATTATTTGAAAATTTTCGATTTTTTTCGATTTTTCGATTTTTTAAATTTTGCTTTCGATTTTTTTGGTGTTTTTGATGTTTTCTTTTTAAGACTACAAGATCGCATTATTTTCAATTTTCAATTTTGATGGAATTTGTTGAATTTTCGAATGTTTTTTTTTTTCGAATTTTCCGGATTTTATAATTTTTCCTTTCTTTGTATCCTAAACACTACGTTTTTGCCCAAATGTCAAGTTTCTAGGGCTGCGGGATCTACCTAATCTTTTTGATGACGCGTGAACGAGTGAGTGAGTGAGTGACAAAAAATCGAATGTTTGAGTTCATATATCGCCTGAACTAGAAAAGACAGAAAGTTGTAATTTTAAATTTTGGTCCTGTGTGCCAAATACTCTATAAAAACGAAGTTTCAAATTTTTGGGATGCTCCAGCGTGGAGATATGGGGGGGGGGGGGGGGGTCAAAAGTGCCCTGAGTTGCTTCCAGAAAAGTATGCTTACGGCTGTCCTCTCTCAACTTGGCGGAAGCACTGCCGTGCCTCCAGATTACGACTTCGCGTTAACCGCTTAGAAAGAGTAAATGAAAATTATGGCCCAACAAAGGTGGAAAAAGTTTTAATCCCAAGATACGAAAATATTACATGCATAAGAAAAGCGTTATGTTAAAATGCGATACACAATAAAGATAGTTACTTCATTGCAATGTCCGAGGAATTGTTATACTACATAAAAACAACACCAATCACGAACAGATATGTCATAAAAACTGTTTGCTTGTTTCAGAATTGTGCATTTTTGTTCTGGAGAATGATCCATCACTATCAAAATAGTGAGGAAAAGCACTTTAAGTTACAAAAGGCAAACCTGTGTCCATCTCGTGTACGTGAATCTTTATGTAAATTGGAAAACTACAAATATTTTTATTGCTAAAGAAAACATAAATCTCTAGAATAAAAACTAAAAGAATATTAAATGATACGAATACGATACAGAGAAAAAAGAGTAACCATTCTCATTCTTGGTGAAATACTTTCATAAACAGCGCGCGTGCATCTTTTTAAGGATTGAGTTATGCAGAATAAATGACTTCTAAAAGAATTTAATTGTAAGCAGAAACCCACTCTTAAACTACAAGATAAGGATTGCACGTGGACTGAAATCTTATAAGATTTTATTAAAGGAAATTTATGTTACTCCGTGAACATTTATAGTAGGCATTTGTTCGGAGATGTTAATGTATAATAGAACTGTGTTACTTATATATAGATTTCAAGCAACACTCGTGCGCAGGGCCTGATTAACGCACAGGCCAACTAGGCCATGGCCTTGGGCCCACTGCTGATAGGGGCCCCAAAATGAGTAAAATGATTTAGAAAAGTTTCTTAAAAATGAAGTTTTCTGCAATTATTTTCTCAAAAACAGAACAAAAAGGTTTTGTTTAACTTGTCACCTGTATCATAATATCTAATAATAATCCTCGAAAAAAATTCTAGCTACTATTTTAATTTGAGGGGGCCCCCAAAAGGTTGCTGGACCTTGGGCCCCAGACGACCTTAATCGGACTCTGCTCGTGCGTAAAATAAGTAATAGTTCATATAGTTCTAAAGAAATAAAAATTTAATGTCTCAAAAGAAGAAATAAATTAGGGGGGGGGGGGTTACAAATAAATGTAGTTTTTAACAGATTAAGATTTTTAGAATAAGAATTAAAAGAATATGTTAATTAATGATATGAAATTAAAATATAATTTATATTTAAGATATTATTAAAAGACAGGGGGAAAAGTAGAATTGTAAGAATTTGGAATAAATTAATTAAAGGTAAAATGGCAAAAAAAAATTTATTGTGAAAAAAAATTTTAATTGTGAAAAAAACAATAACAAAAATTTTAATATTGTACGACGAAATTAATCTTGCAAAACTAGTTTTGCCTCAATTTTGAAGTTCAGGTTACATATTTTTGAGTCGCCATTTCTTCTTTATATACTGCTATATTCTCGATTGTACCGGAAAAAAAATGTAAAAAATGTAAAAATTATATAATGAAAAGTTCAAAATCCACAAAAAAATATCATATTTTTACTCTTTTATTTAACTTAACCTGTTTTTTTTTTTTTTTTTTTTTTTTTTTTTTTTTAAATGTAAAGGTGGAATTTTGAAATCGATTTTTATCCCACTTCCTGATATATGCTAGAATCATAAAAATTACTTTCACACAGGTGTGTTTCTGACGACAATATAACATTTTAATATTTTTAAGGGGTCAAATACCCAATAAAATGTCAAAAAGTTGGAAAAAAATATTAGCTTATAATTAAATATGATTCTTTAGGAACATTTTAAAATAAACTCCATGCAAAAATTCACTTTATAAGAGGAGTTATGTCTAAAACGGTTTGAGCTCTTTTTATATTATCAAGGGATAGTTTGATCTTTAAAGTCAATTTTCTCAAGGGAGGAGGGAGGAGAGAGGAGAGGGGGGGGGGAGGGGAGGGAGGGAGAGGGGGAGAGAGAGAGAGAGAGAGAGAGAGAGAGAGAGAGAGAGAGAGAGAGAGAGAGAGAGAGAGAGAGAGAGAGAGAGAGAGAGCAAAAATAATCGAGTTCGGTGCCCAGGCCAAATTAACGAAAATGTTTAGGAAAAAAAATTAATTGCAGTTAAAAAATTAGGCGTGATTTTAAAGATGAACATTGAATGCTTATAAAAGAGTGTTTTAAAAAAATATATTTTTACTTTTATAATTATTTGTTATAATTTTTAAAAATGTTTTGTTTGTTTATTTTCAGATATAGTTTGTAGAGAGTTTAATTTCCTTTATTTAAAAAAAAAAAAAAAAAAAAGAAAAAGAAAAAGAAAGAAAAAAGAAACATGTAAATCCGTTAACTTTTTTCAAACGTTCACGTAGCAAAACCGCTGGAAAACTAGGTTTCGAGATAATTAAATTTAACCCTTAACTGTTGTTAGCGGTCTCACAGACCACTGCTTTTTTCATTTTTCTCAGTTTTACTTGTAATTTTCAGTTGAATTCTAGATAGGGGAGAGTAAGTTAAAACCGGGCAGGCGGGCCAAACCAGGTACCCTGTTTTCTCGCTGATGGGTGCTTCCCTGTGGACAACACCCGCAGTTTGCATTCGGCTTTTGAAGTGAGTTAATCTCTCTATCCGTCTAGTGCTATTGGAAAGAAATTCACCTCAAAATATTTCGCTCTTCAAATAAATCCATCCTGAAGGATCTATTTAGATAAGTAAACCATTGTTTTCTATAACTTTCACACCATATTTTCATATTTTGATACCGTGTGTACGTCCAGCTATCCAGGAGAACGACCATGTTGATTTTTGGTTGTCCGTTTGGGCCAATTTGGGTACCCATGGTTTTGAAGGAGGAGTTCGTGTAACGCATAAAGTCTCGAAAGTTGAAAAAGGATAAGATAAAATTCTCTTACCTTTTCTGAAGGTGCATCTTACTTCTGCGTGTAATCCAATATTATAATGGTAATCTAAGGTTGAAATCGATCACACTGCATATATCACCTTTTTGCTGAAATCTAATTTAAATATTAGTGCGAGGCTAAATAAATGCACACATCTTTCTCAATCTTGATTATATAAATATTAATTATTTTTGAGCATATGGACGTTACAAGAATTAACATTAACATTTAGTTTAGATTATATTTTAGTTGACATCTTTGAGCTTATTCGCTCTACGTGTTTTAACGTTTACATTTTGATACAGGACTGAAGAATTAAAGTCATAAAAAAGAGTTCAGAGTTTTTCATTGCGTCATTCTTACGTCAGTGGAAATTACATATATTGCAAGGTTTCTCCATAAGAACGTAATCGGGGTAATAATGTTTTTACTTCCTGCTATAATTATTGTTCCAATGTCTTTAACATATTTCATATAATAATAGTTCATCAATTTAGAAAAGCTTTTGATCATTTACTTGAAGTTGAGTGGCCATAAATCTTACTTTGCAGTTCACTATGCGTTGAAAGAATTGTTGATTACTTTGACGCTTTATCTTCTCTTTATAGACGATCAAGGTCTTTTTATTTTTCCCCATTGCAAGAGGAAATGAAAATTAGGTTTTTTGTTTATTAATTTCTCGGATGAGGTTAATATTTACAATAGGTTTTGCATTGAATTCTGGAATGAATTGTTTCTTCACTCAACAGGTGGGGAAGGACGGGTACAATGTCCCGTCTGCAAAGTTTGGATTGGCCATATGAGGAGTGCAGCGGATACGAGAGGTAAAAGCTGAAAAAACCATTACAGGACAACATTAAAAATTGCTTGGAAACCTGAAGAAAAAAAAAGTTACTGGCCTTAAAAAATGTATATATGTTTTATAGTTTGATTCAAAATTTATTACAATAAAGCTTTTTGTGACTGGAAGTGTAAAAACTTAATTTCTGATTAGTACCCGGTTTTACCCTATCACCAAAATTCGGAGCTGTTTCAGATGGTCCTAGAAAACGCTTTTCCCAAGTATAAAATTTTCCTGTGGTAACAGGTGTGGTTTTTCAATAGCCCAAAAATCCCCAAACACTTTTGTATGATGTTCCGATTTTTCCACCTTTCTAGACTTTTGTCAACAGTGGAAAACCATTAGGTACTCTGTTTTATACAACTTTCACCTGCTAATGAAATTTTGTTTGTTTGAAGCCCAACTAGCCCTTCTAGTACTATTGCTATTCTCCTTCGTACTTTTTATCGCCTACTGAAACATCTTACACTCAAATTTAATCCAACTAATGAGTTTGACAATTTATGTCGCTTATTTGATTGTAGCTTCATACAATGAAGCTACAATAAAATTTTTAGCATTTGTTTTATTTTGTATAATATATATATTTTTTAAAAAGGTATTTTGTATACACTACATTGCCGAAAGTCACTTTCTATTTTCGTTGTTTTACCAAATATCTAGAAAAATACTTGACGAATTGTTGAACTTCGGGAATTTAAAAAAACATGTTTGACTTCATATTTTTCAGGGAAAATTTAGCCACAAGGACAATTCGGGAAAATTTAGTCACAAGGACAATCCGGGAAAATTTAGTCACAAGGACAATCAGGGAAAAATTAGTCACGAGGACAATCGAGGAACCAATAACAAAATTAAGAAAACATACTGTTTTCTAACACCGCTTATCATAAAATGCTCGAAATGAAGCAATCACTTGTAACAAATGATTATACAGGCTCTGTACTGCGTTTGTATACATATTCATGATAATATAAACGTATCTTTGAAAAATTCGAAAATTTCTGCATTGTTTCTTTTTTAATATGCACGGCGATATAGTGAGGTGCGTTTCAGTTACTTTGTAAAAGTAACTTGTGTGTGTGTGTGTGTGTGTGTGATAATAAGGAATTGTTCATAAGCTGCAATTTATATAATATAAAATATTGTAATTTCTGAAATGCAATTCATTACAAAACATGTCATGTATTTTTTTTTTCATTTATTATAAGTTATGTGTGTGTATTTAGAGCTTTCATAACTTTGATATGTAATTTAGTGTAATCATCCTGTGATTTATGATGTAAACGGCAATTTGTAGAAAATTGCTGTTTGTGGTATTTATTAAGAAATTTGAGGAAAATATCTGAAATCGAAAGTTCATCTATCTTGTGCCATTGTCCCAAATAATTTTCACACTACTGTATTATTTATACCTACTTTGATTGACTTTCGTTGAATAATTTTATTTTTAAATCAGGTATTCTAAATATTCCTACTTTAATTATAGGGCAATACATGTAATTATTATATATACTCATTCACAAAATTTTTATGGAGATGCTTTTCTTTTTATCCATTTGATCTTTTTCTCCATTCTTTTGCTGTCATTCAGGCATTAAGAAAAGTTTTTGTTCAATAAATAATTTCTTAGTCTCGAATAAATATATTTTTATAGGTTCATAACTAGCGAAACCGCATATGAACTGACAGATGCATTGCTCTTGGGACAAAATTATTCTTGCGATCAATTTCAGTTAGAGACAAAAATGTTCCACACTTCTTTCACGTCTGATAAATAGCTAAGGATTGCAATTTAAGCCTTTAGAAGTATATTTCCGTCAAAAGTAGAGGTAATGTAAAAAGTTTTGAATTTGTATAAAGATACTGTCCTGGAAAGCTGATGCCTCTAACATCTATATCTGCGCAATATAACTATTTTTATTAAAATGTAAAAATTCATTCTTATATAAATGGAAAATCTGTATCCATTACAATTGGAATCATATGTTACATTATTGTATTTGGAATTAAATACTATAAATTTACAGAGTGCCCTAAAACAGAGGTGACCGGTGAGTCAAATATGATAGGAGGCTGGGACAGCACCTTCTTGACATAAAGCCTCAGGACGAATTTGTGACGTCACTGTTCGAGAACCTTCTTCCCCGATGGAACGCCGCGATTTTCTTGTGCGTTAAAAACTAATTTTACTAATTTTTAATTATATCTTATTAATTTTCCCATTACATGATCTTATAGGGCAGTTGCAATTGACGTCATGTTGGAGGTCACACACTACAAATAGGCAGTTCTGATTGGTGGAAGTACCCTGACCTCCAAGTGAAGTACAATGGTTGATCAGCTGATTGAAACTTCCCTATTTAAATGGCAATGAAGTTAAACATTTATTTTTGTTTCCTTACTTCTTTTTTTTTTCATTTTCTTCCTATTTTGTAAACAAAAAAGCTATTATTATTTTTTTTAATATATAAACATTTGTTTAACAATTTTTAATTCTATAGCAGAATTTCAAGTAGATGTTGGCTGAGATCAATACCAAAACGGAGCCCCCACCCCCTCCCTTCTCGGACCACTAATTTAGTGGTCATCATTCATAATTGTAGTTTAAAGGCATAAGTTACGAAAATAAAATGCTATTTATTTGTACGATATGTTTTATTTATTAGTAAAACATATTTTAGGAATGTTTAAAAAAAAGATATAACAATTGAATAAAGACATTGTTACATATTTACTTTATCTCTTTTAACAGAATAGATAAAAATATTTTTTAGGGAGGACCAATAAGCGGCGTACCGGCGTGTGCAATGTACTCGGCTCTCTCATTTATAGAGGCCCCAAACCAGACTTAAAATCATTTTTAATCTTTTCATTAAAAGTTATTGTATTGATTAATTCTATCAAATAAATTAGATTTTCTCAAAAACTATTTTAGATATCTGAATGTGACAAACTGCAGATTGTAGCCAGAAACATTTCCTGTCTTCCTCTGGTAAGATTAGTGTTAGATTTGCATCTGTTTCTGAGCCTTTTACGGACAAACAGACAGGCAGACAAAAAAATGTTTTAAATGTTATTTTTGACAGTACGTCGTCTAAATAATAGAATGATCTTAGAAATAGGTATTTATCTGAAAATAAAAAGACAGACACTATAATTATATATTGTATATGTATAAGATAATGAAGGGGAAAAAGCTGACTTAGATAACGTTTTCGTAGCACTTAAAATGCTATTTCAGCAATAAATATAAGGATCATATAGAAATTGGCGATGGTGTTTTTTTAAATCAAAAGCATGTTAATAAATGTGAAAATATTGCACCACAAATACGTGAAAATAAAGCAATATTTAGTCAGATATCACATAAAGAGATAAATGAAGCTTTAAACAATGCTTTTTTAAATATTTTACAGGACTTCACTACTAATATTGTTGTAAACAGCGATTATCTTCTGTTTAAGGCTGTTCTAAAATCCAAACGGGCTACTTTATGACATTTTTTTAAAATTCATTTTTGATCAGAAACGCGTGAAATTGGCAGGTGTACTTATTCAGAAACTTTGTAATCAATTCAATTCAACCAAGCTGGGAGGCCTACCATATGACTTAAGATCTAGAAGCCCTGCTCGACAAGTTTATTTTTAAAAAAAAAATTTAAAAAAAAAGGATTTACAAATGAGGCCATTAGATTTTTGCATAATTACATTACAATAGGTTTACATTAGGCTGAGTTTTTGTGAGTTCATAAGAGTGTATGATTTAGAGTTCGCATTGGATGGTGCTAGTTACATGATTGTTAAAGTCCTATTTACACTTTTGATTGTCATCGAAAGAAGTTTTCCATTTTTAGGTAAAGGTACAAGATCTTTCAGAAAATACTGTCAAAGTCGACGTTTTGAATCGAATTTCCGACGCCGTAGCACGACAAAAGAGAAAAACGTGTCGTCACGTGACACGAATCTCTTATATCCCATTAAGTAATTTATTGATCAAAAAATGGAAAACTTATTTCGATTACAAATCGCTTCAACAGTCAGACCTGCCAATTTTATACCTTAGAGTTTATACCTTAGAACAAGAGTCAGATAATGTGTCAGAAAGTTTCGCGTTGTTGAGCTGGTTATTTGAGAGCCACCTTAAGGACAACTGCATGTATAATGTTGTCCGTGTTTCCTCTTTCTTGAAATCCCTCACAGATTTACATTTTTAATTTGATATATGGTCTCCACTAACAATAGTCATTTTTCAATTAAGCATAGCTCATTCAATTTTAAAGATATAGGTATACAGTTTTTGTGGAAAAATAGGAAAAAAATTGCCAATTAATCAATTTTTTGCAAGGGATCGTGTAAAAATTTAAAAAGATTAATTGTTATTAATATTACCGATAGATGGCACTGTACTGTCTCAAACTGTGATACTAATCAAAATAACCTAGCAATTTCAAACGTTTCAACAGCTAAACGGAATGAAGATTAAAAGCTGAGT
The DNA here is from genome assembly GCA_963931845.1 of Maratus michaelseni. Classification (NCBI taxonomy): domain Eukaryota; kingdom Metazoa; phylum Arthropoda; class Arachnida; order Araneae; family Salticidae; genus Maratus; species Maratus michaelseni. Next base: position 73,341,957 of record OZ007598.1, read on the forward strand.
AAAGTTTGATCTGTTTTTATGCGCAATTTGAGCATTCTAACAGTTTTAAACAGCCCGGCTCCATCTATCGATGATATTTAGAAACAAGACTAGGAAGCGTAAAGAAATTATCGACTTTGCACATGATATTTTTTCAAGAATAAGTTTAATAGCGGTCATCACTTACTGTTTATTAAATTTTCAAGATGTTCATTTCACTTTCATTTCCCTGTATATAAACTGGGATTAAAATCGAAAGTGCTTTGCACACAAAAAAAAATAGTTTATAAATTTTCAAAACATCATGCAACGCATACTGCAATTTAATTACATTATATGTATTCTTTTTTTTCAAAAAAAAAAAAAAAAAAAAAAAAAAAAATTAAACGTTTTCGTGTTCATTATATAAATCTTTTTTCTTTTTATTGTTCTTAGCTATAACTGTTAACAGACGGTTCTAAAATGAATGCTATGAATTGCAAAGCTTCCTTTGAATCCAGTCAAGAACTGCGGTCATATTTTTCCAGTTAATAAACTACCGTGATGACAATGATAAATTACGGAAGCAATCCAATTTAATTATTGACACAAAAGATTTTATACAAATTTAATTATAATCACGAGACAGAATATTTTTAGTGACATGTTTTTAGGGCTGGTTTTTTAGTTCTATTTTTATACACAAGTGATTTTTAAGGTTACAATCGTGTTACACTGCAAATGTAGAAGGAATATACGATGATATTTTTTAATATTCTAATCTATATGCTAATAAAAAGGTTCTACCACACATAGAAAGGTCAGAAACTCTTATAATAAGTCCTGAAAAAAAAAAAATAATACTCTCAACTTAAGGATTAACCGGAGATGGTGAAATATACTGTCGCAGATCTTCTATTTTCTGTATATATTCAGAAGGTCTACTTCTATGTATCCTCAACATATCATCATATAAACAAATGTTGGTGCCAATCAATTGGTTATAAGGGCAAATATTAAGAGGTCTGCGTGAAATTAACTTTGTAGTTCGTCTACATACTAAAATTTTAAATATTAAAACTCTAAAATTTTAAATAGCAATACTAGATTTTGGCAAAATGTTTTTGCTAACATTACAGAAAGAACTTTTTTTTCCAAAAATACTACGCATTATTTTTATATAATGCCATTTTAATGAGTCTGTCTCATATTATTTCTATATTTTAAAAAAAATCTTTAAAAAAAACCACATTTATTAAAATAATTTTGGAAATTACGGGTGATTGATCATAGTAAAAATGAAATTCCCAATCGATTTATATGATGTGGGTGAAAGAGTTTTATCTCAGATAATGAGCATCTAGAGAATATGTAATTTTAGCTCTTTATTTATTGCTAAAACTTATTAATGATATTAATAATAACTTATCACATTAAGACTTTTTCGTTTGTTTTTAATCTAGGCTTAATCTAAACAAAAGTTTTTCATAGAATGATAAATCGCATAAAGTGCTAAGACACGCTGTGTTTACAGGTATTTGACATTCTCGGATACAATAAAGAAGAAAGTTGCAAAAACTGAGGTTCTTTAGTAGCACAAAAATATTGCACTCATTGTTTTCAAGAATGATGAAAGAATCATGGGAAGTTTCATTCACGGAAATATTTCAACGAAATATCTAACCAATAAAATATTAAATAAATATTGAAGGCAAGTGCAAGACATGTTATTTAAGCTCCTTATTTATTGCTAGAAGAAAAAAAAATCACTACTTCTTCAAATTCAAACTTTATATCTTATTCTAATCAAAAGTTTTTCGCTTGCTCTTAATCTAGGCTTACTCCACACGAAAGCTTTTTATAGAATATTTAATCGCATAAAGTTCAATACTACACTGTGCTTAAATCAACGGGTTTTTAGCAACCCTAGAGAAAACAAAGATGAATGATAGGAAAAATAAAGTTCTTTTAATATCACAATAATAATTTTAATTAATATAGTGAGAATAATCAAAGATTCATAGAAAGTTATAAGAATTGTATGATTATATGATTACAATAAAGTATAACCCATATAAAATAATTATTGAAGGTCATTGCAAGATATATATAACTTCAGCTCTTATAGTATTACTAAGGAAAGACAGTTGCAACTGCTTTGCATTAATACTTTTCCGCTTACAGCTAATCTAGGCTTACGTTTAACGAAAGCTTTTAATAAGCTAATTGCATCGCATAAGTAATGACTTTTTTCGTTTATTGAATGTAAGTCGTCTGCTTTTGGACATCCTGACATACAACAGATACATAATTTAAGAAATAGAGTTTTTGTCACCAATATTTTTTATAGTAATCTTCTCCTTACTTAATCGCAGACCTGCAAGTAAATAAAGGAATATTACTAAAAAGAAGTGGTAGTCAAAGATAGTAAGAGTTGGCCAGCTATGTTTACAGTTAATCTCGCTTTATAGTTAGCGGAATCCTTTAATAAATTAATCGAATAAACAATACAGATTCTATTCTTTTTTCATTCATTGCATTTAAATCGTCTATGCTTTTTGACATCCTTCCAGTTATACAGAGATTAATGACCGCTAGAATAAAGTTCATTTGATAGCAGGAATATATTTGCATTTATTTTTGTACAATGGAAGAGAGCTATATTGATCTAAAAATTTAAACGAAATATAATGGATATTTTTATGAGGGACATTGAAAGAAATGTGTAATTTCATTTCTGTATTTATTCCAAAAAAGGATACTTATTATTTGTTTACATTGCAACTTTTGTTCTTTCTGTTAATCGCTTACACTTACAAGGAAGGTCTCGTTAAAGCGCATACTCAAAATATTTTGAAAAAAAAAAAAAAATTATAATGAAACTATTCATGTACGTTATAAAGAATCAGTCAAATTTAGCTGCGGAATCCGAGTAGAAAAACTGTTTTAAAAAAAACTTCCTAGTATTTGGCACAAAAAGACGTGATTTGGCGAGCAACACTTTTTCCTCGCCAATTTTAATGCATTTGGAAATTGCTTATTAAATGAGTGTTTAAAGCGCAGTATTTAATGAATTTAAACATAAACGATGAATTAGTTTATTATTATTTCTATGAGCTTACATAATATATATAAGTCGCAGCGCGCATGTTGCTGCAGAGATTTAATTTTACGCGGTTTCACCGGCTAGATAAGTTTTTGAAGTGTATTTAAAAAGTAACTGCCTGATTAAGAACGCCGTCGTTATGTATTTCGATATTGAATAAGTCGTTGTTTCCATGTCAACAATACTGTTTTCTTTTGTCGCTGACATTAGCAATATCGAAATCGATTTGAAAGTGCTCAGAATCAGACCTTAATTTTGAGTTTAAAACAATTTTAATCAATTTAAATTTTGTTTTAAACCGTATAAGATGATTATTAAAATTCATTAAATATACATATAAATGTATATGACAAAACTGTAGTTACAAAATTGTATTTATTAAATTAAAAGTTACTTAAACTACACTGTTAAAAATTTGCAGCAAACTGTCCAGTCATTTGACCGTTTTTATAGAAAACGGTTACATAACTGCAATTAAACTCTATTCTGACCATAATATTGCCCATATTATGGTCAGAGTAGAGTTAAATTATGGTTATGTAACCGTTTAGTATAAAAACGGTCAAATGATTGGACAGTTTGCTGCAAAATTTAATAGTGTAATACAGTATGAAGAGAGAAAAAAGCTTTGCTTTAAGGCTTAAATCCAAACACGCTACTTTCTGATGCATTTTTAATTCATTTTTAAGTGTTCTTATTCAGAAACTATGTAATCGAAACACGTTTTCCATTTATTGGTAAAGGCAGAAGATCTTTCAGAAAATACTGTCAAGGTAGGCGTTTTGAACCGAATTCCCGACGCGACAACCCAAGACGCATTAAAACGTGTCGTCACGTGGCCAGAATGGCTTATAACTCGATAAGTAATCTATTTATAAAAAAAATGGAACACTCATTTCGATTCCAAATCGCTTCCATAGTCAGGCCTGTCAGTTTTATGCCTTTGTGTTTAAAAATGAGTCAGAAAATGTGTCAGAAAGTTTCGCGTTGTCGAGCAGGAAATTTGAGAACCGCCTTAAGGGGGAGCCAGATTGTAAAAGTTGGCCATAAACGAACAAGAAAAAAATAAAAAGATTTAGGGGGTGGTTGGTTCTCAGGATTTGAGAAGCCCATAGGTCATTTGAGAACTACATTGAAGATTATTTATCATAAAAGCGTTTGTTCTTTTTAAATTTCATTGTGTTGCCAACAGACGATAAATAGTTAAAAAAATGAAATTTTCATTATTTTTTACGGACATATATATATTCCCATGACAAAAATATTCTGTAATTCTTAAAAAATTTCTGAGTACGCGCTTATGGAGACCTTCTTTGTTAGCAAAAACTTTTAATAGATTAATCACATAATAACGATGCTCCCCCTATAGTCCAGGCATTAGGGAATAAAAAAGAGAAAATAAGGAAAGTTTTGGTGTAGTTTTTTTGGGGGGTGTCCCTTTATGTGTTTGGGGTCGCTGAACACGAATCCGAGGTTTTCCAACAAAATTTTTTTCGGGAAATATGTTTTTTTTTTTTTACAAAAAACGTGTAAAAAAACGGACTTTTTTCCGTTTTTTCAAAATAATTCCAAAATCGTGCATTTTACGTGAAAGTTGGCAATATATGAATTAAAGAAAATAAAATTTCCTATATTTTATGTAATGAAAGTTTTTTTCTCTGATCAATGGTTTAGCCGTGAGAGTGCCGCAAAAAAGGGTGTTAAAAACAAAAAAACTGTAAAAAAACGGGAATTACGGTAGTGTATGTCGATGTAACATAAAAACTAACCATTTTACGCAAACGGTAACCATTAATGATACTAAAGATTATATGTTTGACTGTATTTTATGCATTTGAGGTAGAGGAAAAGTGCGGATCCTGCGCCAGGGGAAGGTGGGAGCAGTGGAGCAGTTCCACCTTCTCTCATGAGTCGAAGATGCTCCTCCGCCGGAGTGCTCATACCTACTTTTAGTGCGTTTTAGAGACAAAAGCACTACAACTCTCTACAACATGCAGTATTCATGTTTGTAAATTGTCCAAATAGGGGGTAAGATACGGAGCCGGGAAAATAGGGTTAAATTTGGAAAAAATGTAAAAATCCACAAATAACATTAGTTTTTGCTTAATAACCTACTTTTAGTACGTTTTAGAGACAAAAACACTTTCACCATTTTGTAGAGCATAAAATTCTCTACAACATGCAGTATTCATGTTTGTAAATTGTCCAAATAGGGGGTAAGATGATATGCCGAGAAAATAGGGCTAAATTTGGAAAAAAATGTAAAAATCCACAAATGACGTTAGTTTTTGCTTAATAACCCACTTTTAGTGCATTTTAGAAACAAAATTGTCATAATCAACTTTTTAAAGCATGAGATAGTTGGTAGTTTCATTTATTATAAAATTAATTATTTGTAATAAACCCGTATCCTACCCTATATTTGGACAATTTACAAACATGAATACTGCATGTTGTAGAGAATTTTATGCTCTACAAAATGGTGAAAGTGTTTTTGTCTCTAAAACGTACTAAAAGTAGGTTATTAAGCAAAAACTAATGTTATTTGTGGATTTTTACATTTTTTCCAAATTTAACCCTATTTTCCCGGCTCCGTATCTTACCCCCTATTTGGACAATTTACAAACATGAATACTGCATGTTGTAGAGAATTTTCTGCTCTACAAAATGGTGAAAGTGCTTTTGTCTCTAAAACGCACTAAAATTGAGTTATTTAAGAAAAATCGAAAAAAGTGCCGAAAAATATTGTTTTTTTTTTTTCAATATTGTGAAAAACGCACAAGTTCTAGAAGGTCGAAAACTTGTTTTTTTTATTAGAGGGTCAACCTTTACAACATACCCAAAAATCAGAACTACCCGAATTTTTGTAAGGTAAAATGCTATTTCTACTGGACTACAATGTTACCGCCTCAGAATACGAGCTCTCCGGAGGAGTAGCACCTTCGACTCATGAGAGTAGCTGGATCTGCCCCACTGCTCCCACCTTCCCCTGGTGTCGGATCCGCGCTTTTCCTCTACCTCAAATGCATAAAATATAGTCAAACATATAATCTTTAGTAACATTAATAGTTAACATTTGCGTAAAAGGATTAGTTTATATGTTACATTGACATACAGTACCGTAATTCCCGTTTTTTTTACAGTTTTTTGTTTTTTCCACCCATTTTTGAGGCACTCTCACGGCTAAACCATTGATCAGAGAAAAAAAAAAACTTTCAATACATAAAATGTAAGAAATTTTATTTTCTTTAATTCATATACTGCCGACTTTCACGTAAAATGCATAATTTTCGAATTATTTTGAAAAAAACGGAAAAAAGTCCGTTTTTTTACACGTTTTTTGTAAAAAAAAAAAAAACATATTTCCCGAAAAAAATTTTGTTGGAAAACCTCGGATTCGTGTTCAGCGACCCAAAAAACATAAAGTGACCCCCCCCCCCCCTAAAAAAAAACTACACCAAAACGTTCCTTTATTTTCTACCAAATGCCTGGACTACTATTATTTTTTCATTAATTTCATTTAATCATTTGTTTTTTGACATCTTCATAGATAACTAAGATAAGGGAATGCAAGAATAAAGTTTTTTTGATAGCAAAAATGTTTTGGAATTAATTTTCCAGAAGTAATGAAAATAACTGACAAAAAGTTGAATTGATCAGTAATTTTTAGTTAAATATACATATCATGTAAAATAGCTAATGAAATCCATTGAAGGACGTGTAATTTCAGCTTTTTATTTATTCTAAAAAAAACACATTTACAACTTCACATTAAGACTTATGTGCATCCATTTAATTTCGGTTTACACTAAACAAAATATTTTAATGAATTAATCGCATAAACTATAACGACTACTTAATTCTTTTTCATTCATTTCATTTAAATCGTCTGCTTTTTGACATCCACACAGACAACAAAGATGAATGAATGGAAGAATAAAGTTCTCTTCATAGCAAAAATGTTTTTGTTAGAAAATAAAAGACAAAAAGTTACACTGATCAGTAGATTTAAATAAAAGATAATACATGTAAAATAAGTATTGAAATTATCGAAGGACTTGTAATTTCAGCTTTTTATTTATTCTTAAAGAAAAAAAAAATACAACTTCGAATAGAAACTTATTCGTATATAGTTAATCTCGGCTTACACTTAGAGAAAGTAGTTAATAAATTAATCACATAAAATGAAACGATTCTATTCTTTTTCAATTGTATCATATAAATTATCCACTTTTTGACATCTAATAAATGCAAGAATAAATTTCTATTCACAGTAAAAAAGTTTTGCATTCATTTTTGAGTAAACAATGGAAAAATGACAAAAAGTTACGTTGATTATTAGATTTAAATAAAATATAAAGCATATAAAATAACTATTGAATGTAGGTAAAGGACATGTAATTTCTGCTCTTTATTTATTATAAACCCCATGTTTACAACTTCACACTAAGACTTATTCGCATACAGTTAATCTCGGCTTACACTTAACAAAAGCAGTTAATAAGTTACTCACATAAAGTGAAACGATTCTATTCTTTTTCATTCGTATCATACAAATTATCAACTTTTTGGCATCTTTGAAGGCAAGAATAAATTTATTTTAATAGCAAATTTTTTTGCTTTAATTTTTGATTAAATTATGAAAAAAAAAAGATAAAAATTTACATTGATTAATAGATTTAAATATAATATAGTGCATGTAAAATATCTATTGAAAGTCGTTAAAAGACATGTAATTATTTCTGCTCTTTATTTTTTCTAAAATACATTTTTACAACCCTCACAATAAGACTTATTCCCATACAGATAATCTCGGCTTACACTTACATAAATTAATCTCATAAACAACAAGTGTCTTCTTTGTCATTCATTGCTTTTACGTTGCCTGCTTTTAGACATCCTCCCAGACATACAGAGATTATTGATCGTAAAAATAAAGCTCAGTTGATATCAGAAATATATTTGCATTTATTTTCGTAGAAGTTATAACTTAATAACATAGAGTTATGTTGACCGAAAGATTTAAACGAAATCTAATGAATATAATTTTGAAGGACATCAAAAGACATGTACAATGTACATAGCTGCCAAGTCTCCAAATTTTATAGTACTACTATTTAATAGAAATTTTAATAGAAAAATTCGGTTTATTCAGTGACAGAATTCTGCGAATATTTATATTCGAAAAGAGTGGAATGCAAAAATCGAGATACTTGGAAACTATGCATGTAATTTTATTTATTATTATTTATTATTATTTATTATTATTATTATTATTATATTCTTTCTGAAAAGAGAGTTACAACTTTCTCGCACTAAAGCGTTTTTAATTATTTATTCTCGACTTATATTTTACAGGAGCTTTTAGTAAATTAATAGCACAAACTTACAAGGATTACTTTATATTCATTTCACTGTGCTTAACAACTTTTTGGCATTTTCAAATATGATAAAAACAACTAACTGAAAAAAAAAAGGCTTTTTAGTTAGTGTAAATATTTTTTGTACTTATTTTCTCAGAAGCAATTAAATAGGTAGTAAGTTGTATTTACACATGTGCAATAATTATAGTCTAATAATTGTCCTTGAGGACAGCTGTAGTTCTCATTAACCTGTAATTTATCCTATTCTAAGAAGGTTTATACCGATTTTAATGCATTGAAACCTCTTGTAACGATAACTTAGAACAACAGTAACCTCTGCAGACCGGTTATATTTTGGCGGAATCTAATGTTTTTTACCGTAAACATTACACTTAATCTATGAACAATGAATTCTAAAAAAAAAAAAAATAATAATAATAATCCTTGACAGCTTGACCTACAGGCACAGGTAGGTTTCGAAGACGCAGACCGTAGTGCGCCTGTTTATTGGGAATTGCAGAAGAAATGACCTTTTTACCATGATGCGGCAGTTGGAACCGCCCACTTTGAAATCTACCTGTGTCAAATAAGCGAAGCCAGCAAAAATTTTTTGATTTTTTTTTTTTTTTTTTTTTTTTTTTTTTTTTTGCTTTAAGGGTTGGTTTTATAAAAAAACTTGTCAATATAAAAGTTGTAGATAATAGTAAGAGTATTTATAATAAATTTAAGTGGATTTTATATATTGTGAATTGACAAAGTTATGAATTTTTTCTTCTAAAACCCCTATTTCCCCCTCCCCACTTGAGGCCATTTTTAATTATATCAAAAATCTGTCATACATAAATTTTCGGCCCTTTTCCTAGAAGTAATAATAACTTTAAGCGGATTCGATACGTATCATAATTAAGACGTTATGGGGATTTTTCTGTTTTCACAAAAAGCCCCCTTGCACCCTCCCCCCCCCCTGGTTCGATTGTGTCCATTAACAAATTTGACCGAGATGTTATGCCCCTTGATTTTATGTATCAGTTTGGAAGAGATGTGTGCAGAATTTTTCACGTTATCGTGTCCATAAAAATGTGACACAGATAGATAGATAGATAAAGTTTTGAACTGGGGGTGGTTTTGGGTTCTGGGAGTCATGATCGGCGTAGATCTGCAAAAATTTTCCAGAAATTCCAATATAGGGGAGAATGTAATAGGTAGTATTTCTTACGAAATCTACCTAAACCACGATTTTCTACAAATATTAAAAAGAAACTGGACGTATATATACGTGGTAATAAGGTTGTTTTAAGATTTCAGCTGTTTTTGACATGTCTGATTATATTTTAAGATACTGAATTTATGAAGAGTTCATTTTAAGGACGAAAAGCTTTGTGAAAAGTCCTTTTTTCAAGACAAAGAATTTTGTGAAGGATCCTGTTTTAAGAAGAATATTTTTCTGAAGAGTCCTGTTTCTAGATTTAAAAAAAAAAAAATGTGAATGGGCCTTTAAAGGACCCAAATTTTTCTTAAACATATCTCTGTTAAAATATAGCAGTGAGTCTTAACTCCTTCTTTCTAGGAATCTGTATATTGTCACATGAGACTTTACCACCGAAATTGCCAGTTTTCTGAAAAAGCGACATAAAACTAGTCGTTGGGGGGCCACCGTAATACTTACCCATCATGGATATGCATAATGTAAAATATTAAAATAAAAATGGGGCTTGATGACGTCATAAACTTTAAAACGAGGCTAACGAAACAGACAGGCTACCGCGGTGCATTCCACTTATCTTTTTTTACAGACCGCTAGAGTGACGTGATGCTCTTTTCGTACACCTGCATTGGTGGATTCGAGCAACACGTGACTCCCGCAGTCTGTAAAAAAAGATACGCGTAAAGCACCGCGGTAGCCTTTCTTTTTCGTTAGCCTCGCTTTAAAAGCTCGATTACTGAATTGCTTGAAAGAGGTTTTTCCTTATAACTCCAAAAATAATAATCCTATTAACTAGCGGTTTATTGCATCTGATTAAGCGTCAAATTTCTAATTAAAATATATCTTTAAAGTGAAATTTGGATGAAATACAGGGTCATGAAAAATCGAAGAGTGTGGAAATTGGATTCCAAATATCTCGGCAACTAATTAACCGATCGGCTTCATGCTTTATGTAAAATTTATGTTTTTTTATTGTCTTTTATATTCATTTCTTAAAATAAACAATTTCGAAAATTTTTATATACCTTTTATCAGAACGAATATTTCGAGAGTCCGAAAAAAATAGTTCCGGTTAATCGAGGTTATTGAAATGAAACAGGCTTCTTCCCATTATTACATACTAAGTACATACTAAATTGCAAGTCTCTATCTCAATTTTTTCGGGAGATAGAGCGTTTACAGACACACAGACACACAGACGGACGGCAAAATTTTTTTTCTAAAAATATGTTTTTCGGAATCTCCAGTGTCTGAAACGTGTAAATCCGTCAAAAATTTTTTTTCGATTTTCAAAACGATTACAAGACTTACCCTATACTACGTATGATGGGTAAGTAAAAAAGAAGAAAGTGTGCTTACCATCCATTACACTCTACTGAAAATATTGATTTTGAAATATTGACACAGAATGGCTAGAAATTATCACTAACAAGTGATTTCGCTTTTTTTTTTTCTAGGCTATATTGTAAAAGAAAGCTACAAATAATTCTTAATCTAGAAAAATATAATATAACCATGAAAGAAACTAGTCGTTGGGGGCCACCGTAATACTTACCCATCATGGATATGCATAATGTAAAATATTAAAATAAAAATGTGTAAACTACTTATAAAATGCATTGCAATTCAAATAAAATCGTGGCTTGATGACGTCACAAACTTTAAAGGCTCGATTACTGAATTGCTTGAAAGAGGTTTTTCCTTATAACTCCAAAAATAATAATCCTATTAACTAGCGGTTTATTGCATCTGATTAAGCGTCAAATTTCCAATTAAAATATCTCTTTGAAGTGAAATTTGGATGAAATACAGGGTCATGAAAAATCGAAGAGTGTGGAAAATAAGATTCCAAATATCTCGGCAACTAATTATCCGATCGATTTCATGCTTTATGTAAAATTTATGTTTTTTTATTGTCTTTTATATTCATTTCTTAAAATAAACAATTTCGAAAATTTTTATATACCTTTTATCAGAACGAATATTTCGAGGGTCCGAATAAAATAGTTCCGGTTAATCGAGGTTAATGAAATGAAATAGGCTTCTTCCCATTATTACATACTAAGTACATACCAAATTGCAAGTCTCTATCTCAATTTTTTCGGGAGATAGAGCGTTTACAGACACACACACACACAGACACACAGACGGACGGCAAAATTTTTTTTCTAAAAATATGTTTTTCGGAATCTCCAGTGTCTGAAACGTGTAAATCCGTCAAAAAAATTTTTTCGATTTTCAAAACGATTACAAGACTTACCCTATACTACGTATGATGGGTAAGTAAAAGGACAATAACCTCATCCGAATTGCCCATATTTTGAAAAGTGTTCTTTATCTTTGAAAACCGCAGAAACCTATATACTTCCGAGACTTAAAGAAGCATTTATAAAAACGAAGTTTCTTTAGCTGATGCCACTGATTTTCGAAAGCATTTCCGAGTAGTTTTAAAAGTTTACTAGTTGACCCCTGCCCGGGCCCGTGATAATAAATTTAAAAAGAAACATCAAGTTTTTATTATTTTATATCTTTAACCGGATTATGTATTAAATTATATTTTAAAAGGAAAATTTCACGAAAAAAATATTGATATTTAGTGATAAAAGTGCTCATTTTCTTGTTTACGTAGGTTCGTTTCATAGTTTTAAAATAAAAAGTTATTTTTGTCCGAACTCTTTGAAATCTTTATTGGTGATAAATAAAACGGTTTTACAGCCGGTTTTAAAAATTTCATGAAAAAATATTGTTATCTAGTTGTAAAAGAAATGTTTTCTTCTCGCTTTTTTGTTTGTTTGTTTGTTTTCGCGTCGGCTCCTTTAACATAGCAATAAAAAAAAATTTCTCATCTTCGGAACTCTCTGACATTTCAGTCCGTTATAAATACAACTAGACAAGCTCTCTTTAAAATTTTGCAAAAAAAAAAATATGCATTTTTAGTAGTGAAAACATTAGTTCTTAAAAAAAAAGCTTTAGCTTTCAATCTCAGAGTAAAACTATATTAGGTTTATGCTTTCAATGCAATGGTGACTCCATCCGTTTTCAATCAACCATTTTCAATCTCCCTAGGCTAAACAGGTGAGGGCCAATCTATCAGGTTTCCCCTTTCTGAGGGGAGAAACCTTCAAAAAAAAGTTGACGCATGCGCTAAGCGACGATATTCGTGTGGAAAATTTGACAGAATGCGCTTTTCGTTTTAAAGATATAGATTAATGAGTTTTTTCATCCTAAATTATAGGATTTTCGGATGCGATCAACTCTCAAGCAAACAATTTTTCATGCTCAACAAACATGTTTTACAGAAAACACGTAATATATTAACAACATTTATATATTGTTACTCTTTCATGCATAAATTCAGTTACGCAACTCAGAATGTTTATTTGAGAATTGATAGCTCCTAAAAACCGATATTCCGGTTTGGGAAAACTAATTAATACACTTTAAAAACTACTCAGAAACGTTTCTGAAAATCAGTTGCAGCAAAAGAAATTTTGTTTAACTTTGCGACGCCGCATAAATGGGTGGAGAATACTTAACTTTGTTTATGTTATTTTAAAAAAACTTTTTTGTGTTCTACTTAACGAATATGTAATAATATTTTCAGTCATGTTCTTAAAACAAAAGTTATAAAGTAAAGGAAACCTCATTAATAATAATTCATGGACACACTGTATTTCCGTAAAGAAACATTTGTCTTTTTTACAGTGTATAGTATAGTCATATACACATTTATTTTACATAACTAAATTAAAAATTGGTATAACATTGTATTTTCAAGCATTATTTCCTACGAAACTTTGATGTCCCGAACAAACTATATTTGCCCCCTCCCTTCCTCCTCCCCTTTGTAAATGACAAATGACTGTATAAAAAATCTGTGAAAATAACTATTTCTTTAAAGGATAATATATGTTTTTCATAATAATACAAATAACTAATTTCTTTAGTGCAAAGTAAAATTATGTATTTTTTAAATACAAAAATAAAAACTGTCAGTTATATTTTGATTTTAATGTGATTTAATTTTAAGTCAAAAATGTTGAAACACTAAATAACGGCGACATATAACAATAATACGGTTACTTTTTTATGGTTCTAGTGATGACCGCTATTCAGAGGTTTTACTGTGTTGTTGCAATATTTTATTAACTAAGTTTACTTTATTTTGTTGTTTACTCTATTATTAAATTTTAAAGCTTATTAATATTCTTCATTTTTTAAACGGATACCCAATTTTTAAACACATAATTACATCAGTACACTTCAGGATGTCAGAAAGCGTAGTTATTACGTCACAAAAAATAATTCAAATGGTGCATTTTAATCAATAATTACAAATGATATTCTGAAGCCATGCAAAATTAGCTTAAAACTAGATCATAATCAAAAGACTTTCAGACTAATTAAAATGAATCCCTACAATTCATCAAACAGAAGTTAAATTACTTTTCATGACAATTATTTAGATTTAAAATTTGCTCATTTTTAAAGTTTGTGGTCTCCAAAATAAAAATGTTATTATATTTACAAAATATAATGTAATATGTAACAATGTATCAAAATGTTTGTCATACCATATAGAATATCTTCAAAGAACGCTTCACTTTTTATTACTTAATACGCATTCTAAATAAAACAGAACAATACAAAATAAATAAACGGATTTGAATTAAATATAATATATATATATATATATATATATATGCATTGTGTGTGATTCAAAGCAATTGTTCAATAAATTGCAGGATGGTTAACGCACTATAACAAACAATTTTATACAGGATTGAAAACCATTTATTAAGCCAAAAATACAGGATATTTCACTCCAACCTGATCCTGGACTCTTCTTCATAACTTTGATAATAATAAAGTTATTGTAACTAAATTTCAGCAGACTTATCTTCTTTTAGCTAAAATGTATCGATATCGGGCAAAATTGTAAAATTTGCCACCATCCCTATAAAAAAACATTCTTGATTTAGACACTCCATATTTCTGAATGTGATTCACATCACATAAAATGTCACCTACGAATTATTTTGTTCTTCCAGCACTTTTCGAGATGTCATCTCGTTTCACACAAAGCAAGATAAATGTCTGCCGAAATTTTCGTTAAAATACCTTCATTTACTGTTAAAATTATAAACAAAAATCCGAGTTCAAACTGGAATGAGATACCTTGTACTTTTGATTGAATAAATGGACTGTGACCTTAGATTTTGATTCAAAGATTGTTTGTTGTAAGGTAAAGCTAGGAGAGTCTGCGCACAATTCAAAAGAATAACAATAAAAAATCTAAATATTAATTTTTTGCTAAACTATCCTTGAATAATTTTTACTTCATTTGTTTTTATGCATTTCAATTGCTATTTTGTTGTTATGTTGGAATTTAATCGAACAGTTGTAATAAAACCAAGAAAGTAATTCTGCGCAATCTGTCCTTACAGGGTTGGTGTGATTGCTCACATGGGTAGGAGAGATTGTTACTAATAATAACTACAATTAAAGTGTTAACAGTAATAATTATAATTAAATGACATTGTTGTAAGGTTTTTGTGAACAAATGTTACTGTATTAGGAGTGAATATTTCAACCTAATGATTAAAGAATCAGAAAAAGAAAATAATTTTAAAAACGATTAAAAAATTTTAATTAAAGGAAAAAAAAATTACAGAATAAGAAAAAGCAAGTCCAGACAAGATTACAAAATAAAATTAAGTTACTTGATAACACGTTTAACTTAAAATTAGTCCATTTTAATTTTTAATTTTTGTAGGCAAATTTACCAATAAGCTGCGTAATCTCTCCTAGCATGGAAACTAATGGAAACAATGCGCCATCTCTCCTAAGTAGCAGATGCGCAAACTCTCCTATTTCGGTAGGAGAGATTGCGCAGCCTTTTATATAAACATGGCCGCTACTAAAACGAACCGTTAATGTTCACATTGTTAGTCTAGATTAGTAGCTTATGAGAAATCGTTAAAGTTTAAAATATTTTGTACTACTGACATTGTATAGAAATTCTGACGAATAGCTATGAAAATTCAAGCACTTACTTTGCGAAAACAAAACAAAATAGCAATGCTTTATCTTAGACGCTCAAAACAATCAACGTGCACTTTCAAGTAGACACTCCACTGCTGCTGTTGTACAACTACCTGGAGTCTCTGCGCGCTCACTGTACTCCTTCTCCCCGAACCTCTATGTGCGCAATCTCTCCGACCGCGCCATCTCTCCTGGCTTTACCTTACTAGAATGATATTCCATACTGCAAATTATTGAAGAATTGTCCTGAATCACACTGTATGTTACCTTAACCGTTTCAGGGGCAAAGTACTTTCTTTCTGTTGCTAAAATGTTGAAATGATTGAATGAAACCAGCATTTACGAACAAATTTATTTGAAAATAAGTAAAAGATTTTCTTTACGTACATTATAAAAGTAAAATTGATACTTTTATGTGAGCCGGGTGCATATATCGCTAATAGTTGCTTTTATTTTTTCGCGTGTATAAATTAGAAATAATGCATTGATCTTGAAACAAAATGTTGTGGTTTATGATATTATTATTATTATTATTATTATTATGAAATGAGTGAAGGATATGTATTTAAATATATGTATTTTAAATGGAACGAGTGTGAGTTTTATAATTTAAATGAAATGATTGCAATACGGCTGATCGCGACGGGAACAATATTTGGCGATTTATCACCTGCGCCCGTCTAACATAAAAGTACCGTAAAATTTTATTCCAAAATTCTGGTGCCATTTGGAATTTTGGAATTCAAATAAGTGAGGTTATATAACATCCCACCTCCTTCAAGGGATTAATAAGAAGTCTTAATACCCAGTAGCATGAATATATTTATTGCTATAGTCCTCTAAAACTGCGGTTCCCGAACTTTATTGTTATGCAACCCACCTTAAAGTTTAAAATCTTTTCGAGACCCATCTAGTATGTAGATACATTCGACCAGAAACAAAATGAAAAACCCAATACATTTTAAACCACAAATTGTCACAGGAAAAAAAAAAAAAAAAAAAAAAAGGTTGAAAAGGTGATTTATTTGTATTTTTTCACGAAATTTTACTTTAAAGTTGTAACATATTGTTTTTATTACATTATTGCAGTAGACAATATTAATTACACATTTTTTAAGATTCCACGACCCACAGTTTGGGAACCGTTGCTGTAAAGTAATAGTCAAAGAACTATCGCAAAATATATGAACCGTTTTCAACAAATAGCAATTTGTAATTTTGCTTTACCTGTAAAAGTTGTTTTTCCTTTTCAAGTGTCAATGTGTAGTCAAACAAACTTATTGTGTTTAGCTGCAGGACTGCATTGTGTTAGGTAACTGGATTCTATTCCGACACGAACTGATAAAAAAGACAATGGTCTCTACCAGTTTGACCTTTTTTTTTTTTTTTTTTTTTTTTTTTTTTGGTGGTTCTTGTGAATTGGGTTTTAGTTGGGCTGACGCAAAACTTATGTTGCGGATCTAGCAAAGGGGGAATTGTTTCTAGTTTCTTTCTTTGTTTTTTGTAAGCGACAAAGCTGAAAATTGCTTTCAATCGCCAGAAAAACTTAGCATTATTTATGATAAAAGCACCTTGATCATGGAAAGAAATGGTTCATTCTTTTTAGTCACTTAGACTCGTGGATCTTGAAACAGAACTTTTATTCATATTAGACAAACATATTATAAAAATAGAAGTAACCATACGGGTAGACTTAGGACTTAGTTCCCCCCCCCTCCCCCCACACACACACACAAAACTTTTTATCACTTAACCCTTTCAGGGGCAAAGTGCTTGTGTTTCTAAAATGTTGAAATCAGTGAATCACACCGGGATTTAAAAACAAAATTTATTTCAAAATAAGTAGAAGCGTTTCTTCACGTATATTATAAAAGTAAAATTTGATTCCAAAATTCCGGTGTCAATGTGGCGTTTGGGAATTAAAATTAAGTGGTATATATTATATACCACCGCCCCTCAAGGGGTTAAGTGACGCATGCAGATGCAGACGGACTGTGCTCGGAGAAACGAGCAAAGCGCAGAAAAAACAAATCTGGCTCTCTTTAAAAATTATTCACTCGCCTCAATCCAACAGAAAACGAGCGATTATTACGTTGTGATGGGATAATTAACATATTTGAAGGTTGTTCAGCACTTTTAGTGTGGCCATAGTTTGTATATTAATTGGGGATGTGACGAATAGTGATTTGGACGAATAGCCGAATACTCGCCCAAATTTTGATCGAAATACCAAATTTTTTTTTTTTTTTTTTTTTTTTTTTTAAGAAAATAACTCTTGGTTATACGTGTATATGTGTAGTTGTCTTAAAATTTAAAAATAATTAAACAGAAGTTGATGTTTTATTATTTATGTCTTTAAAATTTTTAAGTACTTGATGTATTTCTTGTGATATTTTAAACACCTAGATACTAATATAATAAAACAACTTTTAATAAGTCTAAATTACGATAGCATAATTTTATCTACAGGAAAGTAATTCATAAACATTTTATCTAAAATAGGAACTCATTAGTCTACACCACCGTTCAATGTACATTTAAAAATTATTTTTTAATTTAGAAAATTTATGTTAGCACAAAAAATTACGAAATTGCATTTTATCCTTAGATAGGGTGAAACCCCCAATAACTTACACATTAAGGATTCTTTCTTGTTCAAATCACTTTTACAAACATTTATATCTATTTTATACTTACCTTTGTTTTTGAAAGCATAGTAGAGATATATTAAAAAATTATTGTTGGAAATTTTTTAAAAAATCATACATTTTATTATTAAAAATTATTTGTTTTTCATAAATATGGTCAAAAACTCCAGTAACTGACACCATCCCTATTTTGAAACACCAATAACTGACACAAAATGAACCAGTGACTGACACTTTATTTTAGAAGATTAAAATGCTTTTTAAAAAACTTTTTTATTTATTATTAAAACAAAATACATAAATATTTATTATAAAAAATGGGATTTAGTAAGCTGTACTGCATCATTAGCAATGCAGAGTATATATTAAGAGTATATAGCAGTAATATTTAGTATTGCATTATTAGTAATGCAGATACCCAATAACTGACATCTGGTGTCGGACACTGGTAAAACAACTTAAATTTTAATAGTGTTTACTACAAGATAAATTTATTTTATTATTATGCAGTTTTCAACAGTTCAAATAATAGATTTCATCTTTCTTTAATATAACCAATAACTAACATCTCTGTCAGAGATTGGTGAAATGAAATTCCAGGAACCAATAACTGGCACCCCTCGTTAAGCAAAATTAAATAACTATAAACCCTAATATATGATATGCATTTTTAAACTTTTTTCTAGAAGTATAACTCTGAGAAAAAAGTTTAGGATGGTTGCATTGCAAATAGACTAAATAACACTTCCTTAACTTTAGAAATAAGATGGTTGCTTCAAAATGACACTTTTTGTATTCTCAAATGTTTATTTCCCATTGAATATGTTGTTGGCCTTCTACACTGCAAAAAATAATTGTTGATTTTACAGTATAAAACTGGCATCCCAGCTGCCAGTATTATACCGTAAAATTAACAGTATTAAACAGTAAAATAAGCAGTAATACGCTGCCGCGCAAGTAGTAATAATACACTACCGCGCTGTTTAATACTGTTAATTTTACGGTATAATACTGGCAGCTGGGGTGCCAGTTTTATACTGTAAAATCAACAATTATTTTTTGCAGTGTAGTGGTGAATAAATTGACTCCAAAATAAAAATAAGTGTATAAAAAAATCGCTGATTTTACAGTATAATACTGCCACCCCAGCTGCCAGTATTATACTGTAAAATCAACAATTTTTTTTAATTTTTTGCAGTGTAGTGTGACCATATTTTGTGTATCAATATCTCAATTTGACATTTCATATCATTAATTTCCTCCAATTTATTTGAATATTGCACGGAATTTCATATTCTGCAATAAATCTATTCGTATTTTCTTCTATTTGTATGAAGACTGAAATTCGATTATTCCGTCAAAGGTTTTTGTCATAGGCCTGTCTAACCTTTCTGTAAACAAAAGCGCCTCTCACCTGGTTACAAATAATGAAGGGCGTCATTATTTACATGACTTAAAACATGCAACAATATTATCTCACTGTGGTACACTGCAAAAAATAACTGTTGATTTTACAGTATAAAACTGGCGACCCAGCTGCCAGTATTATACCGTAAAATTAACAGTATTAAATAGTAAAATAAGCAGTAATACGCTGCCGCGCAAGCAGTAATACGCTACCGCGCAATACTGTTAATTTTACGGTATAATACTAGCAGCTGGGTCGCCAGTTTTATACTGTAAAATCAACAGTTATTTTTTGCAGTGTAGTGACAGAACCTGATTACCACAGGGGTTGACTTCCACCAGCATTTTTGTATAGTAATTGTCGCCTTATTTAAATGCAGAGTTTCTATCAGAAATATGGCGAAAATGTATTATTCGTAAATACTGGTGGAAGTCTTCCCCTGCGGTAATCAAGCCCCGGGCAGTGGTAGTCTTATACGTCACACGCCATATACATGCATCATATACGATGCATACACATCTCATAATGGTAGCCGTAAGGTCTCTACGGTTCAGGAACTCTATGTAAAAATAATTCGAAGAGATAACATGAATTGTAGTAAATTTAGAATGACATTTTTTAGAGGGAAGGGTGTGTGTGTGTGTGTGTGTGGAGGGGGAAATGTTTTGTAGGGGAAGGAGCCAGAAACCTTAATTGATTTAATAACATTCTAAAAAATATATATGCAAATATTTTACTTACACATCATACGTAGTATAGGGAAAATCTTGTAATCATTTTGAAAATCGAAAATTTTTTTTGACGGATTTACAAGTTTCAGACACTGGGGATTCCGAAAAACATATTTTTAGAAAAAAAAAATTTGCCGTCCGTCTGTGTGTCTGTAAACGCTCTATCTCCGGAAAAAAATTAAAAAAGAGACTTGAAATTGGGTATGTACTTAGTATGTAATAATGGGAAGAAGCTTATTGAATTTCAGTAACCCCTCGATTATCCGGATATATTTTTTCGGATTCTCGAAATATTCGTTCTGATAAAAGGAAAAGGTATAAAACGTATAAATATAAAAAAGGTATAAAAATTTTCGAAATTGTTTATTTTAAGGAGTCAATATAAAAGACAATAAAAAAACATAAATTTTGCATAAAGCATGAAGTTGATCGGATAATGAGTTGCCGAGATATTTGTAATCCTATTTTCCACACTTTGATTTTTCATGACCCTGTATTTCATCCAAATTTCAATTCAAAGATATATTTTAATTGGAAATGAGACGCTTACTACGACGCAGTAAACTGTTAGTTAATAGGATTATTAATTTTGGAGTTATAAGGATGTCTCTTTTACGCAATTCAGTCATAGAGCATTTAAAGTTTATGACGACATCAAGCCACGATTTTATTCGAATTGCAATGCATTTTATTAGTAGTTTACAGATTTTTTTTATTTTAATATTTTACATTATGCATATCTATGATGGGTAAGTATTACGGTGGTCCCAACGACTAGTTTTATTAAAAAAAAAAAAAAAACACATTTTTTGAAATGGATTTTTAACCTGTTACAAAAACTTAGCGACACACAAAAGGGCGTCATGAAAACCTTCAAAGCGCCCGCGGGCGCCGCGTTGGACAGCCCTGGTTTATGGTACACACACATACACATTATTTGTCATTCATTTTTATACTTTCTTTTCCAAAATGAGTCAAATTAAATTTTCTTTATAAAGTTTTTTTTTTTAAGAAGATAAATTGTCTGGTGATAAATCAAAATTTAAACAATTTGATTAAAATTGCAGAAAACTTCAACACTTGGATTAAGTGTGCTCACGGGACTTTCTACTCTGACGATTTCGAAATTTACAAATTTGTAACTGTATGTGAATCGCTTGTCATGCAACTAGAGATTGCTATAGACTGAAAAATAGCAAATGAAATGGTATTAGTTGAAACTTGTACAGTATTCGATTGTTGTTCCCACGATTCACAGCTGGATACGTACGGTTGGACATAAGATTGATTTTTAACTTGTTATATAAAAAGAACCATTCGTGGGTGAAATTGCTCCTAATACATATAATGTTATGTCTGTATTTTAATACAGGTAATCACGACAGAAGCCACCGTGACATGTACTTGCGTGTAACACAATTAAATGTTATTCTTATGTACATAGTATGAGATAAATATTAATCTAAGTCGTTTCGTCTTCATATTTTTTGTTTATATTATTAGTTATTTTTTATTAGACATTTGGACATTGTTACTGAAGTCAAGGCCAGTGGCGTAACAAATAATCCTAAATAAATAAATAAAACAATCTGCGAAAAATACGACGAATTTGCTTTACTTAGAATGCCTCAAAATTTATACTCAAAGAACTAGAGTAGTGATGGGCATAACGATTATTTTGATTATTCGAATGAATCATTCGGGCATGCGCAGAAGCATATCTGTCAAACGTCATTTTTTAAAATTCAATTACTACCAGAAATTTTGAAAAAAAAAAAAAAAAAAAAAAAAAAAAAAAAGTTTTTGCAGAAACTTCTTTTTCAGTGGCAGGGTTTTGAACCATTATTACTCTTAAAAGGAACAATTTCGTTATATTGTCTTTAAGGTAGTGTTTATTAAAGATGACACATTTAAACCGACGTAATGAAAAGCACAAACAACCATAAAAAATGTAGCATGTATGTGTTTAAAGGCTTCATAAAAGAATATTTCCTTCAATTTTCAGAGGTGGAAAAAAAAATAAAAAAAGACAAGAGGGGGGAGGAGGAGAGTAGTAGCAATAACATACGCACCACTTGGCTGCTATTACTCATAACTTTTTCTTCCGTTATGTTGTGGGTTTGGGGGTTCTTTCTAAATAATTTACCTAAATTTAATAGACTCATTTACTACTCATTCTTCATTTGACAGTTAATTAATTTAAAAATAAGTGTACCTTGATTAACTCCACTGAAATCTGTTGCCATGAAAGGAAGAGCAATTTAAACCAAATTTATTAAAATGTCAAAACTAAAAAAAAAACCCGTATAAGATACTATAACATGATAATTTTGAAAACTTCATTTTTAAATAAAACTAAATGTAGTAAGGGGCAACAGATTTCTAAATCAAATGGTACATTGTAGTGCATAAAGAACACCCAACTCCACTCCTACCCGATCAAGCTCAAATCTCCATACACAATAAATTAGCAAAAGTTAATCATCATATAATTTGGAAAAATGAAGGTAACCTGAAATTCCTCCAATATGAGGACCAAAAGGGAAAAAGAAAATTTAACAAAATAGAGATATGATGAGATACTAAAATTTTAGAATAAACATGGAGATTCTGAACAAGATCAGATCGGTTAACCGAAAAATCGTATAGTGGTATGTAAACAAGGAATGCAATCCTTTTTTTTTTTTACTTTTTAGAAAACAAGCATTCTATTGTTTGTTTTAAATAATATTTCCAAGAGAGGACAATTAAAAATTAAATTGATCAATTATGAAATTAAATTTAATATTACCTTTTCATCACTTATTAATTTCTCCTTCATTAAAACAAGATAAAAAGAATAACAATTGAATAACTTTAAGTAACTCTCAATTAATAATCATTATAACACTGGTAGTGAATTCAAATTTAAGAAATTCAAAAAATCATAATTTAGTAAAGTTGGGATTTTCATAATCTCATTCCCACACGCTGAAAGGTTAAGCCTTTCATATAGATTTACTGTGAATCTGTAGATATCAATTATTTAAGAACTACATAAAGAAAATAAACCATTTTTGAGAATAAACAAAATTTTTTTTTTATTTGAATAATTAAAAATTATAAAAAACAACTAAGTTTTCAAAATTATAACACAATCACAATTTAAAAGTTAATTAGCTATACTTAAATTTCCCAATTTTCTTTAAAGTAAGTAAGGTAGTTCTTACTTACAACATCATAATTTAACAATCTTATGGAGTTACTCGCTTAGTAAAAAGTTAATTATCAATAACATCTGGATGTATACATATAATTACTCTCAGTATTTTCCAAAAAAAAATATTTACATAAATTACTGTTGGTTAGACATGTAATGAGAAGGATAAAAAGCTGCTTACAATAAAGAATAACATGTTAAAACTGTCATCAATGGGCTGGCATATTTTTGTTGGGGAGGTTTCTGTCAACCTTCATATGGGTTCACCATATAATTCATCATTATAAGCAGTGACAGGTTTCATCACAGTTGTGGGTTAGATCACTACTCCGCACATCTTATTAAGCTTCACTATCAGTCACCACGTCATCAATTACTGGCATTCGCATCTTGTCAGGAGGGGGATAGTCCCACAATAGAGACTTTTACAGTCAGGTTTCACACTACCAGCATCAACTATTGGATTACCAAATTTTTACTACTGGGTTGACTGAGATGTGTCTTTATTCTAAAATAACAATCATATTAATTTGGAACGACACACTGACCACACGCTCAAATATTCGTAAGAGCATACTCGGCGTCACCGTATCAGAACTTCACTTCAGTCCTCTATCATGCTTTTCACGTATCTCTGATAATATCACTTCATTTCAACCGTTCCTCGCCGGATTCCTTTCTTTTTACAAGAATTTATTTTTTTCATTCAGTCGCACTCTACCGGTCACGAATCAACAACTACTAAAGAACAAGACATCACAACGACAAGAAAAGTACTTCAATCCGAGTGCCGTCATAAAACACGGTCATTTGTACACTAAGTTTTTTTATCGTCCAACCCTCTCAAGATCCAAAACAGCGAGTGAAGTCAACATTCACTCTCCCGCGCTGCTTGCAAAAACTGGCTGGAACCACTCTGTCAAGGGGGTACGGGAATGGAAACAATAGGAATGGACTAACCCTGGTGGCGGCACTGTGTCGCTCTTTCCCTGCCGGCCGCTCCATGGGGAAGACAACCATGCTTCACCCCCATGGCATGTGCTGAAGGGGGTCCCATGAGCTTATGTTTACATGCGCGCCAGCCAGACGCTATGGACAAGTATTGCTTTTACTGCAGGTTGTAACATACAATGCTTAATTTCGCCTATAGTACTCTCATAAGATAACGTAATTCTTATACAGGGCGGTCGGTCTTTCTTTTAACAAAAGCCAGACTAGGCGACTCCAAATTTGCCACCTGTGTGGTCTTTAGCTGACAAACATCCCTCCTTGTTATAAAACCTTCGCATTTGAAAAAAGAAGCTAAGTTACGCTAAAAGGTTGCAATTACATTTGCCTAAAAGAAAAAGAAATAAGAAAAAAAAACTGCTTTTACTTTTACTATTATTACAATTACTTATATTTATTTAAATTTTTATTAGAAACAGAAAAGAAAGAGTGCTTTTAAATAAATGTTAAGAAAGTGATTTAAGAGGAATTTAATGTAGATTAAAAAAATAGGTTAAAACCAACCGTAACAAGATTGCTCCCCTCGGCTAGTTAAAAAAAATTTTTTTTGAAAAAACAAATTTTTTTTTTTTTTTGAAAGGCAGCTGGGTTACTACAAGGTATGCTGGGACCTCAACACTGAAAAACTGACCCACAAACACAAATCATACTTCGATCCGGGACGGGATCCAGGTAATTCACCGCTGAAATACCACTCCGACAATATATTCCGGATATATACAACCAGAGCTCGCATATCCGTAGCAACCATTACCTAAAATACTACCTCAAACATTACTATAAAAGAGTATTACCAGAGGAGGGAGCACAAGGCTGATTTTACCACTAAAATGAACAAGATACCTTCTGCACCCGTAAAAGAACACATGTTCCACTTGGACTGTGAAATCTCACTTCCCTACTACTGTCCTTCCTACGCATAACTGCATCCTACCTGAAATATCTGGTAACATAACTGTAAACAATACATAAATTTAATTTTGAGAAAAAAAAATTAAGCCGAAAAAGAAGGAAGTGCCCACTGATTAAGTTTCTTCACACTGCGTATATACATAAATTCAATAACTGGCATCACAGTATATTACAACACTATATATTAATGTAAAAAGTACTATTAATATTATAGTTATAACACTGTACATGTAATGCATTTTCTTGTTTAAAACACACATTAACTCTACCATACAAAAATACACAAGAGCAACTGGTGACACAAAAATAAAAATATATACATACTGTAAGACACATATTATGGTATCACAGGCCATGTTATAGAATCACGGACACATTTATACGTGAATTTATGTTTGTATTCGAAGAAAGTCCTTTGATTCGGGATACTATGTAGATTTTACAAATGCACGTACAGGCAATGTGCATGGGAAAGAGTATCTCTGCCTCTGTGCTACTTATAGCAAAAGCCCGAAACTGTTTTCAAAACAACAGGGAAAACATTCCACAAAAAAAAAAAAAAATAAAAAAGGGTGGTGAAGTATATCACCAGGAAGGAAAACACACCTTCCACAAAAATAGGAAACAGAATTAAGAAAATAGTTAATTTTAGCATTTTAAGCCATATACAACAACATACAGGCATGTACATGAGACAGTATGTACAAGAAAGAAGAAAAAGGGGCCACACTCCTTAAAGTTTAAGTTCAAATAAAACCACAAACTGTATAGTAAATAATAAATCTATCTAGTTAAAATGCAGTAATTAAAGTAAACACATACATAAAAAGTTATATACAAAATACTGATGCATTAAAAAAAAACTGAACCAAACAGAACTACCTCGGCAAAAGGGCATGCAAAACATAACATCCTAAAAAATTTTTAAAGTAACGAACATTACATTCGTTTTTTGTAAAAGTACAACCAAAAATCTACGAAAACGGGGTGCGGACGGGTATATACCACAAAATCTACCATAAAACAAACGAAACTTGCAGGTAAAAGCATAAAAAGGGTTCAAAATGCATATATGAAAGTATCAAAATACAACCAAAACAAACCTTTAATACGCTAAAAAAAACTAAGTTCCGTTTTAAAATGCCAAAAAAAATAATAAAGTATACATACACATTAACTAAACTACAAATAAATACAAATAAACAAGGTAAAATTGAATAAAAATGCACGACTAACGAAAAAGGTAGTTAGTATTTATAACTCGGACGGTCTCTTCTATTACGTAGCGAATAGTCGGTTCTAGAAACCGATACTGATCGACTACTTCTATTCGATTTAGCAGCTGAACGAATCGATGAACGAGACCTGTGCGAATCGCTGTGCGCAGTAGCTGAACTGCTTACTGCTGTGGCTGAATTTTCACTTACGCTCATCGTGTTGCTTTCTGTCGTTGCCGAATTTTTATTTACGTACATCACGTTGCTATCTGCCGTTACTGAAATTTTACTCTCGCTATTCTCTGCCGCTGCTATCTCCGGAGAAATGGGAGGTGGGGGAGAGGGATTTATGATTTCAGTCCTGTCGCTGTCTATTTCCTCCATTTCCGGCGTTACCGGAGTTTCGTTATTGGTGACGTTTACTTCTGCTGGTGCGCGGTTATTTCATATGGTGCCCAGGGAATGAATCGGTTACGCTTACACCTGCGTACAGGAGGAGAATCGCACGGTTGGTGTGGTGAATCGATGGTCACGTTTTCAGTCGATCACAGGCCAATTGTTTGTTTTGGTTCACTGGACCAGATGGGGAGTCAGTTTTTAACTGCAGCTGGGCTAAGTTTAGTTGAAGAGTGGACAGCTGAACGCATAGCTAGTAGCGCAAATTTGAGTTTAGTGTGCCAGTCAGATTGATTTTGATTGACTATGTGACAAAGTGCATTTTTAAGAGTACGATTCTGTCTCTCCACTTGCGAGTTGCCAGCCGGGTGATAAGACGAGGTCTTAATATGTTTAATACCAAACATTTTATACACGTGCTCCATCGCATCTGAAATTAGATTCTTCGCATTATCCGTCGTAATAAAACAGGGTGCTCCGTAGCGTGAGATGAAATCAGCTAAAGTGTCCGCAATGACATCTGAAGTGGTTGAACTAACCGCATATGCTTCTAGCCATTTAGTAAATGCATCTATATATGCGACTATATACTTATTTCCCGAAAAAGTTTGCGGCAAGGGTCCAATGAGATCTAAATGTGCCTTGTTCATGGGAAACTGGGGGGTCGGCATACGTTGCAGAGGGGCGAGCTGGTTCGCTCTATAAGCTCTCTTCTGCTGGCAACTAATGCATGACTCCACTAGATGCTTGACATCTGACGACATTCCTCGCCAATAAAAGTGCTCACGAATGCGATCAATGGTCTTTTGAAAGGCTTGATGACAAGCCGCTAGGGACTCATGTGTTAGTGCAAAAACTTGAGTGACCAAATCTTTTGGCACGACTAACTTTATAGATTTATTTAAAATAGCTGACTCCCTCGTATCCTCACAAACTAAAATGTCATCTCTAAAAAAATTTTCATTTATTTAGGAGCAATTTCTACACCTTGGTCTAGTTTTCTTGCAATGTCGCAGCATTTCTTGTCTGATTTTTGCAATTCACCAATTTTTTCAAGTAGATTGGAATGAGGCATAAAAGTAACTTCCTTTTCGACTTGTATACAAAAATTACAATTAACAGTGTCATTGGAGTTATCATTGTTGACATACCTCGAAAGGAAATCTGCGACACTGTTACACTTACCTTTAACAAACTTGATTGTAAAATTAAAGTCTGAGAGAGTGCAGATCCATTTAGCCATGCGTGATGTAGGGTCGTGAATTTTTAACATAAATGTTAGAGGCGCATAGTCTGTATAGATGAAAAAATGGGTATTAGCAATGTAACATTTAAAGTGGGCAGTTGCCCAAACTAAAGCTAGTAATTCCCTTTCAGTGGTGGAGTAGCGGGTCTCAGCATCTTTCAATTTTCTGCTGGCAAAGGCAACAGGATGGAGCATGTTATTTTCATCTAATTGTGATAACACTGCCCCTAATGCTTCGCCACTGGCGTCACTATATAAATGGAATTCTTTCTCAAAATCAGGAAGTGCAAGACATGGTTTTGAAATAAGAGCTAATTTAAGGTCTTCAAATTTTTTCTGTGTATCTTCATTCCACGAAAATTTTCCTGTCTCTTTAGTTAGATTGATTAAATTTTTAGCCCTCTTAGTAAAATCTGGTATAAATCTCCTATAAAAAGATAGAGTTCCAATAAAGGATCTAACAGCCTTTCGTGTAGTTGGAGGTTTAAAATTTTCAATTACCGCAATATTTTTATTAATAGGTGACACTTGGCCACTACAAATCTCAAAACCTAGATATTGTATTTTATTCGAAAGGAAAGTGCATTTACTGGGTTTAAGTTTCAGTTTATGCAGTCTTAACCTATCAAAGACCATGCTAAGCTTCTCAAAATGAGAATTTACATCACAGGAGGCAATTACAATGTCGTCGATATAAACAAGAATTCCAAGATTGCCTAAATCACCGAAAATAGCATTCATAAGTCTCTGGAAGCTGTTACCTGAATTTGAGAGCCTAAAACAGTTACGGGTCCACTCAAAAAGTCCCTTGTGGGTGATTATAGCAGTTTTATGCCTATCCTCTGGGCGAATAACCTGCTGAAAAAAACCACTAGTTAAATCTAGCGTTGAAAAAAATTTAGCCCCACTTAAAGCATCAACAGAGTTGGTGATGTTAGGTATTGGATAAGCATCTTTAACAAGATTTTTATTTAGTCTCCTGTAATCAACAGCAAGTCGATAAGAACCGTCTGATTTCTGAACCAGAATAACCGGAGAAGCAAATTCTGACATGGAAGGTGAAATTATGTCTGCCTGTAATAAAGTATTCAGCTGGTCTTCCATTTCTTGACGTAATTTGTAGGAGACTCTATAAGCTTTGCCTTTAACTGGTTTATTTGAAGTTAAGTTAATTTCATGAGGGATTGTATCACAGCCGGGTAGATCTAAGACCGATGCTGCAAATACATCTTTGTTTTTGTCTAGAAAATTTTGCATCTTAAGTTTTAATGGGGGCTCTAAATGATCTAAATTAATTTCAGAGCTCCAAGTGAGATCAGCGTGATCAAAATCACCAATTGGAGGGGCCAAATTTACATTACAAATTAAGTTATTTTCAATTACGGGTACATTTGATTTGTCTACACACTTTTGAATTTTGGCAACAAAGGTTCCTTAATTTAAATGAATACTGTTGTCTGAAAAATTTGCAAATGAGATATACAGGCCATGTTCATTTTTCGCCAAAGGTTCTAACATAACAATATCATTTTCCTTATAACTTTTAACCTGGGCTAACATTTTTGACTGCGGGGGAATTGAAATTTTACTACATAACACAGCGAAACTTATACTTTTATTTTGATTGGTTTTATCACTACTGCTATCTTCATTGCTCTCCTCCTCGACTTCAGGTACCTTATCCTCTATACTTATCAAATCTTCACTTTCATCAATATTACAAATTTCAGTAGTATCTTCAGCTAAATTACCCTGGGTTACCTGACTCGCTGCTGATAGATTATTGTCGACATTTTGAATACTTGAAAAATTTGCAGTATTATTACCCTCAGAGCTACCGCCTGATATTGTTTGCATGCAAAAGTTCTGCGCAACACTTTTAACTTCCTTATCTGACTCAGTTTGAATGATTATCTCAACATCTTCTCCCATATTACTCAACTGCGGGTCCTGAACTACCATATTTTCACTACTATGATTCCCATTTTCAACACTGACTGAGTCATGAACATTAATACATGCAAAACTTTCAGGGGGGCTATTGGCATTACTACTTTTTGTATTTTCCTCTACTTTGTTGACACATTTTATATTTACAGAATTATTTTCAACAATATCATTATTCACACAATTATTATTAGAATTTACACTATATACAGAATTAGAAATATTTACAGAATTAGTAGCAAGGCAAGTATTAGACCCTGAAGAAGTATTACTTGGGGTTTCTAAGCTTTGTTTACTTTGTCCTGCTACTGGCACTTTAAGAGCGACAGCATTAGTATCACAATTTATATTTGCCCGGTACTCTTTCAAAAATGGCATACCCAAAATCATATTAAATTCCTCAGCTAATTTTCCTTCAACTACATAGAATTCAGCTTGACATTGAATATTATCAAAAATAAAATTTAAAAATATCTTCCTATTTATGTGCACTTTCTCACCGGTGACAGTCATAATGGGGGTATTGCAATTCTCCGTCTCAAAATTCTCTAAACAGTTAACATCAGTACCACTCAGAAGGTTGATTGCTGAACCCGTGTCACATAATGCATTCAGGCAAACTTTATTTATGTAAATTCTTGCAGTCGGTAAGGTATATGACTGGGGATGAAAAACACTATACACAGCTGGGGGGTCCAGGGGCCTGTTGGGGATCGACTTGACCACATCTGATCAGGCCACTAATAGTTTAAAGGTTCATTTACACTATTTGCTATTGGGGTGTTATTTACCGCCTGCTCCTCATTTCTGTTCGCAGCTGTATTCCTGTTGTTTTGGTAAGAACCACCTCTTCTTCCCCTGTATCCACCTCGCTGATTATGGTTGCCTCTAGGATTTTCATTTCTGTTTCTATAATTTTGCCCACGGCTCCTGAAATTTTGACCACCTCCCCTTCTATTTGCCACCTGTGTGGTCTTTAGCTGACAAACATCCCTCCTTGTTATAAAACCTTCGCATTTGAAAAAAGAAGCTAAGTTACGCTAAAAGGTTGCAATTACATTTGCCTAAAAGAAAAAGAAATAAGAAAAAAAAAACTGCTTTTACTTTTACTATTATTACAATTACTTATATTTATTTAAATTTTTATTAGAAACAGAAAAGAAAGAGTGCTTTTAAATAAATGTTAAGAAAGTGATTTAAGGAATTTAATGTAGATTAAAAAAATTGGTTAAAACCAACCGTAACAGTTAATTTCGTGTTCAAATAGAGACTCTTATTATGAAGCCTTGAAACAGCAGAATGGTAAATATTTTACGCTGTTTATGCTTTTCTGTATTTTGCCTTTTACACATATCACATTTTTTATCTTAACACAAAGCGTTTTGTATGTTCTTATCAGTTACAGTGTCATCTTATCAGTTTTTAAAAGCTCTGAGTGGAGTTTTAACTTTGATATCTCCCCCCCCCCCACTTCACCGCCACCTCTTCTCTACGCCAGTGAATTAGTTATATGACTCCTTAAAATTTTTCGCACTTCGAAATGGCCTGTATAAAGTTATCGATGTTTATGGACCATGTAACAAAAAAATAAAATTTCCTAGAAATCCATTCTGAAAAAAATTTACCATCAACTTTTTTGTTAAGGGGCTACTTTACTCACGCGAAAACACCCGCTGGCTAATGTTACTCCTATGGGACAGTTATTTTACAATATCTCGTTTGCATTTCAATATTTTTAAATGATTTCTTTTTCTTTCTTTTTTTTCATTGGATAGCTGAGGTCGATCGTTATGCAAGCCTATTTTTCTTTTTTGATTTTATGTGCAGTTTTTTTTTTTTTTTTTTTTTTTTTTTTATGAGGATACTTTTACTTTCGAAACCGGTTGCGGAAGTAAAAGTACCTTAATAAAAAAAAAAAATCCTGTTAACAAAATCGAAAAAAGTTAAAAAGGGCCTGCATGGAGATCGATCTCAGCTATCCAATGCAAAAAAAAAAAAAAAAAAATTAAAGTTATTGAAATGCAAACGAGATATTGTAAAATAACTGTCATAACTGTCCCATAGGATTAACATTAGCGAACGGGTGTTTACGCGTGAGTGAAATAGCCTCTTAAGTGAATTTCATCCAAATAACAGTTCAAACGTTTGCAATGTAGCAACATCTCTGCGCTTAAGATAAACGTCAGATAGACCTTCAAAGTGCAACGTCACGTTTCGGACTTTCACAAGAATCCGTACATCGCTGATCACAGCAGACAGCAGTAGTATACCAGAAGATTACCAAGGTCTCCAACAAAACGTGTTAAAGACCTCATGGGGAGTAGGAACACGTGTTAAAGACCTCGTGGGGAGTCGCCAAAATGACAAAGCAATAGCAATACATCAACAATGAGCGACAATTAATGTACAGCAGGTAATTCAAGAGCATTCCGTAAATAACAAAAGAACGTAGGATGAAAAGCGAAAATTGTGAAGAAATCTCATAAAGGATGCATGACCAACTTTTTTGCCCTAACCGTGATCGCGCGTATCCTTTCACTTTTGATTACCTCAATACAACGCAAGATAATGACGGGTAAAACCAGCAGGTATGCACGATTATCATCTTATGCTATGAAATTACAGTTTTTATGTGTCTTGTCCTTGTCTTATCTTCATTAGGAAATGGATACATTTATTAACAAGAAAGAAAAACCATGCGTCAAGCACAGATTATGAAACACTTCCAGGATACTTTACAAAACTTCAAAGTTAATTCCGTAAATAACAAAAGAGAGTAGAATGAAAAACGAAAATTGTGAAAAAATTACATAAAGGATGCATGACCAACTCTTTTGCTCTAATCGTGATCGCGCGTATCCTTTCACTTTTCATTATCTCAATACGGCGCAAAGTAATTACCTGCAGGTAAAACCAGCAGATATGCCCAATTGTCATCTTATGCAGTGCAATTACAGTTTTTAAGTGGCTTATCTTCATTGGGAAATGGATACACTTATTAACAAGAAAGAAAAATCATGAATCAAGCATTTATGGGAAAGGTAACAAAGCAGACATATATACGCTTAAATGAAGCAAAAGTGTTCTGAGAAACAACAACAACAACAAAAAAGTGGTCTGCTGGTTAGCGTATCTAATACTTTATTTATTTTATTAATTTAGTAAACATGCCAAATAAAATTTTAAATTAATTATTTGTATATTAAAAAAACTCGTCTTTGTTGTAAAGAATAAAGTGGGTTGGCGCATATATTGGGTATGATAAACAACTTCGTGATCATTTTCAATAACATTTCGAACTAAGAGTTTTATGAGAGATGTTTTTAAGATTTAATCAGAAACGCTTACAGATTTTTCAATTAATCCTTTTTTTTTTTTTTAAAGTATTCTAAATTTTGAGGCACGAGACAAAAACCCTGCAGGCCCATATGTTTTAATCAGGCTTCAATACTGTTCATTCATTAAGATTTTTTTTTTTTTTTTTTTTTCATGTAAATATGTGAATGAAAAAAAGTGCGAATCAAAGTTAGAAAAGAGGAAAGAGACAATTTCTGGCAAAGCATGTATCCTTTCAGCTTCGTTGCTCTAAAGAGAGTGCCAATTTAAAAGCTTCCGCTACCGGATATGACCGGTCGAACAAACCAATTTCAACTGGACATGGACAGGGTCGGTTCAAAGAAGAAGAAAGCGGTACATAGGGATAAATTTTATGAAAATTAATGCGTATCAATCCGACACTATGACGATGCTCATAATATTGTTAGGCTATTACATTTAATATTTATGTCTTTCTAAATTTAAATATTAAAGGTATTTTGTGCTAAATACTTTTTCTAAATTAATTCTTCGTTTGCGAATTTTATCTTTTATTCAAAAATTTATTTCTTTTACCGTAAAGCTAATTTTATACCCGTTAAACACACATATTATAAGCTTGCAATCTGCTCTTTGTGGTTTTCTTTCATTTGGGGAATGGAATACACAGAGGTTCTTTAGAGGTCTGCACGGGCCGAAATTTAAAGGCCCGGGCCCGGCCCGACTCATACAAGAAAAAATTCGGCCCGGCCCGATTTCAAAGTTAAAAGTTCGAACCGAGCCCGGCCCGGTATAAAAGCTAAAAGTTCGGCCCGAGCCCGGCCCGGAAAAAAAGTTAAAATCGCGGCCCGAGCCGGGTGAATTTCTACAAAACATGGATTTTTACGTCGATTTGGTTAAAAATTTACCTCAAAGGAGGAGCTCTAACCAAAAATTTCTATCTTAGCCTTTTTTTTTTCATGTTTATAATCTTCATTTTTATAGAAGTGCCGCAGCGTGCAATATTTACCTTTTTAATAAATCTCTATTTGTTATATGTATCTGTTTAAGTTAACATTAATATTGTTAATCCATATTCCATGTATTGAAGTGTTAAAAATCAGAAAAATGCTATACAGTAAAATCTTATAAAACGGAATTGCATAGGGAAGGGGAAAAAATGAGTTATAGACAATTTGCCTTCTTAGCAGGTGCAGATGTATTATATATTCTTTTCTTACGAATTAGTATATTCATTTTGCATGGATCAACACATTTTTCAGTTTAAGACAGGATTCCATCATAAGCAGGTTCTTTTTCACACGTTTCACTATATTTTAATTTAGCCATATTTTAATAAGCGTACAAATCTACTATTCTTTAAAAATAATAAATTTTAATGTTTAGTTGTAGAATAATGGCGATTTAAAAATGTATTCATTTTTTGCAAAGATTTTTGTGCCAGGTCTTATTTACTGACCTTCGAACGGACCAGGCCACGCCGAGACAATGATTTTCATACGGATCGAAACCAGGACTGAAAATTTTGGGGCGTGAAGACTAGGAAGAATGAAACCAGCCCCGGCTCTTACGGAAAAATAATTTAAGGCACGACCTAATCGTCCAGGAAAAACGCAAGGCCCGAAATGAGTGGAGATCAGGCCCGATACAAAGGTTCTGGCCTTGGCGATCTCTAGTCCTTTATAGTTTGTTCAGAATATAACATGATGCATAGAGGAAAGTGGGGGCTAATGGGACAAATGGATTTTTTTTACACTACATATATTTTAGTGAAGATTTATTCACCACTGAATGGCAACAGCTCTAGCACACATTTGCAGCATGGGAGGTCAGCCATGACAGTTGGTTGATTTCTGTTGAGAAAAAAGCCAAGTTTATTTTTAAACAAGGCCTTATTATTAACCAGTAAGTATTAATTTTAGTGAGTGATTTTATTTTGTAAATAATTCAGAATACTTATATCCTATTAAAATACAGTTTTAGACACTACAAATATTAGTGAAAGAGAAAATATTATTGAGAAAATAATGAATTACACATGTAAATAACTATTTCTCAAATTATAAATTTGCACATTGCGGGGTCTAATGGGACATTTCTTCAGGGGCCTAATGGGACAACTTAATGATAACCTGCATCACTCAATATTTCTTTAAAGAACATTGTAATAGTTTGTTTGTCTTCACTTTGTGTACATTTAATTAGAGTCAATTAGGTTAAATGTAAACAGGGGTTAGAAACATTAACACAGCATATAAAAAACTAAAAAAATCGATATTAATTTTCTAATTGCTGTAAATCAAATAAATGTTTGAAATTTTGTACATACATGTTTTCAAATGTTTTAATGCCAAAAATGTCTGAAAAAATAAATGCAATTTCAAAGAAATCTTTGAAATTCATTCGAAACAACCTTATACAGATCGCCAGACTTCTTTAGCCCAAATTCTTGAAATATACAAAAAAGTTATACGATGTACTTGCTGTAACCAAAGCTCTTGGGACGTGAAAATCTACAGAGATATAGTCACTAGCCATATTTGGTAGGTATGTTGGTGCGATATCCAGATAATTTTTGGTTACATTAGCTTCATTCGTTCGAAAAATATAAAATATTTTCATTTACGCCTTAATGCTTTTCTATGAAAATTCAGACTATTTTCAAATTTTACTACTGACTGGGAAGAAAATGGCGCATTTTAATAATTGACATAAATGTGGATGTTAAATTTTCGATACGAAAATGTTAAATTAATACAAGCTATGAAAATTTACCAATACGTTTATCGGAAATTCGAAATTAATTGCATAACTTTTTGGGAAATTGTAGCTCTTCGAGAAATTTAAAACCTTTTATTTTCTCAATTTTTAAAATTCATCTCTTTTTACTCTCCTCTTTCATTTAATCTTTGCTTAGCAACTGTATTTCAAAGTGTATCAAAACAAAAAATTCGAGTAAATCGCATTGACACAAAATTACAGTTGTAAACGCACTCGTACATATACTCTAATCCTGAAATAGTGCAATTACTGGTAAATAAGAATATAAAAGTTCTGGAAGATTCGAAAATCTTATATGCTTATAAATATAATCAGAAATACTGTTAAGGTTAAGATGTATAATATAATAGGCAAAATGAAATTTTCTGGTGAGCATATAAATGAGTATTAATTTTAATGACGACAATACGGTTTCTCCCTTTTGCTTGTTTGTGTTAGTGAATGAAGTTTTTGCCTATTTAAGTAGAAGTAATTTAAAGGACTCTGCAACCGTTCGATTTCAAGTGGTTTTTACTTTTTCTTATCTGTTGAATTTCCGAAGATATAATCGTGATTTCCATTTATATATATATATATATCTAAAGGTGTAACGGGGATATATATATATATATATATATTATTTTATTGAGGATCTTTCGCTTTCAGTATAATTATATTCAATTGCACTTTATTATATTAATACAGCCATACTGATTGGTAACGAAATCATGCGAGATGAAATTTTTTCAACTGAGTGAAATAGTATACAAGCCGGTTAACAATTTGAAAAAAAATTCGCTTACGACACTCACTTTCGCGATTTTTTTTTTTTCTTTTCTGTGATGTTTAACATTTTGCATCGACTTTGTAAATCCAAATATGAAATAACCATAGACCTTCTAAAATACTTGGTGTCTTCTATTTTTACTCTGAGGAAATAACCTAAGATACCCAACCACATTTACGTTCATTTTCCTTTCGAATGCCGCGGTCCGTTAAAAAAATTATTAACTCTTAAAAAAAAAAAAAAAAAAAAAAGTTTTCAAAAATCACGCAATTTTCGCTTTTATTAGATGTTTAAAAACCTGCATCGGAAATACAAATAGGAAAATTACTAAACCATATTTACGTCCATTTTCTTTTCGAAAGACGCGATCCGTTAAAAGAAAGAAAAAAAAATTCCGAATTCCCTTGCAATTTTTGTCTTTTTTCGCAATGTTTAACGTTCTGCACTTATACTTTTATTACACGCAGGGTTCGGAAACATATTTAGAACTCAAAAATTTCAAAGCGTTTTACAGTAAGACATTTTCTTCCTTCCAAGTTTGTATGAGTCTTCAGTAATGAACATTGTAAATATGAAAATCTGATGGAACATAGTTCAAGTATGGTAATTTTAACCCGGTAGTGAGCGTGTTTTAAATTTTAAAATCATACTTATTTTAGGTATATTTAAGGCTATTATCACGGGTCCAGGCCAGTAATAAAAGAGATGAGAAACCTTGATGAGACAATTTTCTAGATACCAATCCCCCCCTTTTTTTTAAGCATAATTTTCCTGTCCACCGCGGATAGACGATTGCGATTACCAAACTTTCTGAACGCTTCTTAAGTCATTTCCGGTTGAACTTGGTTTCTTATATATTTATTAATTTCTATATAATCTAATTAATTTCTAAATATAATATATAAAATAATATAATTAATTAATTTCTATATATAATATATATTACTTTCTTATATAATATCTTCATAATCTTCTCAAATACCAGAAAGGACGAAATGAGAAGCGTTCGCTTTTACAACCAATCAGAAAGCGTAGCAATCCGAATTGTCGATCGGCGGTGGAGACGGAAATTATGCTTCCAAAAAGGGTGTATAATGCATTTAAGCTTAAAAAAACAATTGTTCTAAGAAATAAATATTAGGCTGTGAATAAAATAAGATGAAATTTTCCTATTTCTTTTGTAAAATATTCACTACAAATTTTGTTAATTTTTTAAAAATTTAAAAAACAGAATAGTAATCGGTTTTTACAAAGACTAGAGACAAAATAAATACCTTAATAAACAGATTAAGTATTCACATCTTTTATGTATTCTTTGAAATGTTTTAATCATAAATTGCCCATTGTAT
Organism: Maratus michaelseni; assembly: GCA_963931845.1. Taxonomy (NCBI): domain Eukaryota; kingdom Metazoa; phylum Arthropoda; class Arachnida; order Araneae; family Salticidae; genus Maratus; species Maratus michaelseni. The sequence continues at coordinate 73,380,556 of OZ007598.1, forward strand.
TAAATTGATACTAATTACAAATTTTAAATAAATACCCATTAGTAAATTAAAGTACAAACTTTTAAACTATTATCATTTTTTACTTCTTTGGTTATCTTGGATCTGTCAAAGTTGACATTTGACGGAGATTGCTTTGAGACCTATCAGCTACGAGGCTGTTGTCTCGAATGATCCATATTTTTTATTCACAGGAATACATACAGGACTTTGACAAATTACATAAATCTTCTTCTTGGGGACGGGATAGACACAAGGAAGTAGACAGCACTGAAGACACACACACAATGACATCCATGCCTTACCGGGATTCGAACCACGGACCCTCACCGTGGCTGTCGCCTTCGCTACTAACCACGCTGCTGGGCCGGCATCTGTCAAAGTTAAATTACATTACATGTTTATGTATACAGTAAAGTTCCGATTATCCGTCACTCTATCACCCCCCCCCCCCCCTTTAAACTTTGGACTGGTGTGATTTGTCGAGACTTTGTAGAGAAGATGAAAAAAAAAAAAATGTGGCCTAACATTGTTGATGGCACAAGATACCGAAATACCTAGTGATCAGTGATGTAGTGCTGGAAAAAAAGTAGGGGGGACGCTCATAGTCCCGAACATAGTGTCTGAATAGTAGACCAAAAAAATTCGGAATTCAGTAACGATAATTAAAGCTACGCGATTTTCGTTAAAATTTGTTCTGCAATTTTTGTTTTTGAAATAGTTGTAGAATAACATTACAGTTGTTCTCGACTGATAATAATGAAAATTATTCCATTTTTACTTTCCGGACATGTGTAGTGTGAGAAAAGTATTGTAATAATAAAACAAAGACTATGAAATTTGGCATAGCTTTACGTTTTGAGGTTCCCTGGATAAGCTTTTGCTTTTTTATTATTATTATTTTTTTACAACGATTCTGTATGTATGTGCGTACGTTGATGTTTCTTTACGTTTTAAGTCCAAAATCCATTGTTGATGCTTTACGATGAATCTGTATGATGTGTGTGCGAGATAGAGAATGAGTAAACATGATAGCATTTAAACGATGGTTCCGACTATATACGCCATTTTCAATAGTGATAATCTACAATGAACCACAAAAACATTCATAAATTTTGTCGCAATTCAAGCAAACTTACAGAAGTTAGAGTAAGAACAGATAAATAGACAGACGATCAGAAGTGATAAACAATTTTTAACTGTTTTGGAAAGTGTTAAAAATCAGTGCATTATTTCTTAAAATTGTTAATTTATTAGCGAGCTGATCCTTATAAGAAATAAAATAAGTCTGCGTCCCCCTGAAAATAAAATGTAAGGGGACGCCGTCCTCCCGCGTACCTCCTCGACTGGCTTAATTGTGACAAGGTTATTATGTGTGATGATTAGTATGTGTATATGTTATGTGTGATATTGGTTATGAAGAATTAATGGATAACGAAATAATTCAAAATATTTTGAATCCAGAGAAACCTGAAGCAGATGAATCGTAGAACGATGATCCAAAAGTCAGTCAGGCAGAAGTAATAATCGGTAAGTAATTTATTTTCTTTTTAATGATGTAATTGCTTGATGTATACAAAGCTATCCAAATTGATTGCTAAAATGTATGAGTGTATTGTGAAGGTATATGTTAATTTTCACGTTAATTTCCTTTTTATTTCTGCAGTTTTTTTTTTGTTCATTTTCTTGATTGTTTACATCGTCTAAATCAGAGTACAGAGCTGGTGTTTACATGTCAGCCAAAAAGTATATATCTCTCTCTATTTACTTATATGCAATTTGATGTTTTCATTTTGCCTACTTGGTATTTCTGAAACTGAAGTGGTTTTTTTTTAATAGTATTTATGTGAAATGAGCTATTTTTCTATAATTAAATGTATGACCAGCAGGACCCCGCACCAGTTGAAGTCTTGTTAGGGGCCCCAATCCCCTCTCTATTCATTTAAAAATAACGTTACTCTGTGTAAAATAATGATACTATTGCTCTAAAGTGGGCTTTAAATGTTTTTCCGCGAAAAAAAAGTTAGTACTAACTTTTATTTCTTACATCCAAAGTTGATATAATTGTCGGAGAACATATACATGTGAAAAAATTTGCATGTTATTTTTCATACATTTTATACTGTATATTATAAATTATCCTATGATATATATATATATATATATACAATTTTTAAAAATGATTTTTAAATGGTAAAGACACTTTTAACAGTATAATTACAAAATGATAAGGAATTAGCGATGTGCTTTTTTTTTTTTTTTTTGGAGGGGGGGGGGGGGGGGGGGGTTTGACTAAATAGATGATAATGACAGATCTGATAAATTTTAAAATATCGAATCTCTTGAGAGGAGAGGGGGGGGGGGAAATTACCCCTTCTAACCCTACCCAAATAGTGTCTGTGATCGAACGTCGAACTAGTATTATTCATATCAGACAATCCTTCTTGTAATAATCTTGTTGTCTTCTAAAATAATAACACATGCTACTTCAGCTGCTGGAAATAAATACCTAGTTTCTTCCACAAGAAGATTTCTATCATTTTGATGTGCATTCTTATAAATACATTAAGTTTATAAAGTATCAGAAAAAGATTATGCCTTCTAATTCCCACAATTTGTATTTCATAAAACAAAACATTATTAAATGAAATTTTAGAAATGTTACTATTCCATTAGGCATGGGATTCCGATTCACATTGTAAAAGGTTGAAAAGACCAAATATGATCGATTATTTGTTTGAGTAAAGACAAAAATAGTTAAATGGTGTAGAAACAGAAAATAATATCTAAAACACTAACGATAATTTTGGGCTATTGATTCTTCATAGCCATAGAACTCTTCTCTGTGTTCATAGAATTTTGGATAATATTTTTTGCGCAGACATCGCATAATAATTACATGCAGGAATACTATCTTTTTAAAATTTGATTAAATACTAGGAAAGTAAACAACTAAATATAGATATTTCCGGTAATCAAGTAAATAATTACGAAAAACAACCCATAAAAATACTTGAAGGATATATTTACACTGCAGGAATATCAAACAAAATAAATTAAAAGATCACCCTTGCTTTCCAATTCAGCAGAGAAATTTATGTAAACAATACACCAAATGAAGAAACTTAAAAAAAACAAAAAACAATGCAACTGAGATAAAACTTATAGAAATATCAACTAAAATAAATTAAAACCTTAAAAATGGCATTCGAATATTTAAAATGAGCTGGATTCGGATGTAAACAAACAACGGCCACCATCTTGTGACATCCAGCTCAGTTACTATAATCGACCGGGCAGACATACGGAAGAAGTGTCAGATCCTGTCTATTTATAGTTCCATGAGTTTGAGATGCAACCCAAGTACTTTTATTACATGGAATTTTTAATCTTGTTGCAGTAAAAGTGCACGTAAAAATGTATAATGAATTACTTTGGATGAAAACAGGTACTACACATTTAATCTGTAAAATTCTAAATTGATTTCTATCGGTTATGCCTTTTATTAACAAAAGTACACAACAGATAAAAAAAATAAACATTTATATATTATTATTCATAAAATGACAAATAGAAATGTAATTTTATTAGCGATCTTGTACTGTCTATTTCGATTATCCGGCATACCGTTGGTCCCATGAGTGATGGATAATTGAAAGTGTACTATATATTAAATTTTGCTTATTTTTTTTCAACCATACCTCCTAATGAAGAATGCTTCTAAAAGACAAAATATCTGGCCTTATGGGTGCCCTTTGTTTGGAAGTTTTATAATTGCATTTCAGGATTAGCTTCAACATACCTACAGCAATTTCGCAGTTTACTTGTGTGTCGCTACACACCAGTTAAGAAAAAGCGATACAAATAAATGAACACAGACAACCACCATTCAATATTTGTTAGTTTTATTCACTTCAATACAAAAATAAGTTACGATTTATCTTACAAAGTCCTCTGATAAATACACACACAAATAGCGGAGACTTCTTCAGACGAATCGCTGCGACTGCCACTGAAGAAAAAATACTACATTTTCTCGCATTTGATGCGAAGATATACACACATATATAATTTTTTTTTCTTCTTTATACAATACATCTACAAACTGCCATTGTACACTAACACACAGTGTTTAAAACACTCACAAACACACAAGCAAAGTACAAAGTGGCTGCCATGGTTTATATAAAATCAATTTTGGTGTCACATTTTCTACACAAATTACATTAAAAAAAAAAAAAAAAAAAAAGCAAGAAAAAAAATTGCACTATTTTTTTTTCCATTATAAAAGGAAAATTGTGAGTATAATGAAGATAGAAAATAATTTCTCAAAAGCATTCAAGATGTATAAAAGATCATAGCTGTAACTAATAAGAATTGCTGCAGACAAAAAACAATACACCATAAAGCTAAATCAGCACAGGTACAAGAAGCATAAATAAAGACTATAAAGAAGATTAACAATAAATAAATATTATGTACAGAACCTAAAGAAAAAAAGTCAGACTAAACATAACTAAGAAATAATTTTGGCAAGCATTACAAGAAATTTTCTATATGCACATTTAGGACTTGTAATAAACAGAATAATAAAAATAAAATATATACATTACTTTACCCTCTTACACTGTTATAACCGCCTCTTAATAAATAAAACATAAAACATTTACATACCAAAAACAGAAAAAATAAAGCAGTACTCCAGAATACCAAGCTGAAAATTTTCCGTAACAAATTAAATTTGTTTTAAGAAAATTGTTGGAGGGTGCATTTATCATACAAATGTTATGTAAAAGAATGCTTGGAACAGAATTAGTGATTTATTTATTTAATTAAAAATATGACTCCTTACAGTCAGACTTTATAACATTTAAATTATCAGTTATATCTCAGGTCACATTTTTTTGTGAGTTATTTGCAAGAAATCATATCTCAGGCACTTAATTTATAAAATTAAGCTCTAAAAGAAATCAATATTATAATAATTCATTTATTTTTATCAATAGCAATGTTTAAATGCAACATTAATTTCCGAGTGAATGTTCCAGTGAATAATCTTCTGAGTTTCATCTAAAACATCCACGAATTTCTTTTCACTGGAGATAACTTCTCAATGATCTTTATAACAATAAGTAAACATGACAATTATCAATACATTAAATTTATGTCTTATAATAATAAATTATGAGGCTACTACATTATTGTAATTTAATTAGGAACGCTATAATTTGCACATAGACAAACATTTTAGAGATTTATGTGAAATGTTTATTTGTACTTTATTTCTTTTCTTACTTTTTAAAAGTCCTTGGTAACATTTTTAAGTTATCACATACATTTACAAATTCATTTTTAAAAAAAATCGTAATGTCAGTTTATGTTACATTTGGAAATATATATATTTAATATCTTCTTGATTTTTATTATAATATCTTATACATGTAGTTATTTAATAAAAATGCAAATAATCTCTGTAAAATATTAATTAAGAAATACTTTTTATAAAGGCTCATAATCGGGTATTAAATGTAAATAGCTGCAAGGATATTCTTTCTGTCATCAAATAAATCATCAAGAAAATATAACTCAGTCAGGAACCAATAGTATCATGTAAAAATGTTCTTTGACCTCCAACAGAACACCACTGAATGGGTTTGGAATCAATAATTTAGTGGTATCTAATTACTCCTCTATAGTAAAGTTCTTCAGTGTCTTATTAGAGGTCAAGGAAGATTTTTTTACTTAAACATCATTTTAACCTCTAGTTTACTTACATTTTCAATAAGTAATATTTTTAATATTATACTATGATTTTACAATATACAATAAAATTTTATTTAAAATGTATTTCATATAGCAATCAAGTAGTTATTCACAGCAGATAATTATAATTTTAACCTCCTCAATCCTGGCACTGCCTGTGGGAGATACTAAACACTTTTTAAGTTAATTTAAATGCTTCAAGATTTGGAAGTAATTACTTCCAGATCTTGTCAATAGATGGCAGCATATTATAGGCATCCATTTAGCCACTGAAATTTGTTGGGAGCTGTTTTACACTCATTTGAATATGCCTTTTGTGGTCCCAGGACTGAGGAAGGGGGGGGGGGGTAATAATATACACATTACTCTAAAATAAAATAGAAACTTTCTGAAAATACCATACAAAAATATACAAAAAGCAATATGTTTCGAAGGACTGGATATGAAAACACTACAAGAGCTTATGAGAATGTTCTACTTATGTAGTGGTTGCAAAGTTTTATCCCAAAGGAAGATTCAAAATTTATTTGCTTTCTCCACACATTTATGGCACTTTCAGAAGTTTTTACTTTATAAAGTGCATATTTAATCAGTACTTTAGATTTTCTGACTGTGCAGTAAAGACTATTTTATGGCCTATAGCGTGGTTTATGACCAATTTTATTTACTTAATGCACCCCTAAAAACTTTTTCCTAAATTAAAAAATTATATCGGTAAAAAAAATCATAGAATATTCACAATATTCTATTAATACTGATTACCAGGATTTTAAAAAGAACACTCAGCTGCCAGAGACAAAACAATATTAAATAAAGCAGATAAAATTTGTAATTATTGCACAAATTAATTCAATGACTGGCAGAAAAAATCACCAAATATAAGCAAATAGCACAGATGAGACCTATTTAAACAAGTCCACAATTACGATCCCATCAATGGATTTCTTAAACCAATAAAAGGCATGAGAGATAAATAGCTTTGAGCCCATTCAAGTTACACCAAGTAACTTGTACAAAAAAGAAAATAGTAGTAAATAACAGAGAGACAGAAAAAACAAATAGTAATAATAATGTACAAGACAATTTGTTGACTACAAATTTAGAAGAAATAACTTCAATTTGGAAATTTCAATCTTTACATTTTCCCAAAAAAAAAAAAAGAAAATAATAAAAAAATAAATACAAAATTTAAAAAATAAAATAAAATCTGCAGCTAAATTTACTTAATTTTGGCACCAAAGATCCTAAAAATCGGACAAAGCTATTTAAATGAAAGGGAAAACATAGAAAGCTAATTACAGGCAGCCACAGCCCCATAAAGAATTTCAGTATTTTGTAACTCTGCATTAAGTAATAACCCTGATTTCAAATTAAAAATTTTCTAAGCAAAAAATATTCTTATTTCAGAATTAAATGATGACAAATTATGCTTGGTTTTAATTTTTAATGATATTAAAAATGACATGAAACTTTTTTAACCACTTCAATGGCAGCCCTGAGATAAGTATGGGTAATAAGACTGTTTCCATATCTCTGCGGCCGTTGAAGTGATTAAATTAAAAAAAGGGCTACCTGTATTTCAGCACTTAAAAATGTTTGTTCATCTTAATTAAATAATAAAACTAAGCAAATTAAATTAAAATTGACAATGGAAAACACACATAGTATATAATTTTATATGAATTTTCTTAGTTATTTTAGTAAATTCTCACAAGGTTTGTAATAAGTACATATATATATTATGGTTGGAAAACCTTATTTATATTAAATTTGAATAAGATTGTTAATTATAATTGAGGATCATTTTACAGTTTTTATACAAACTGAATTCAAAAGAAAATGCAATAAATAAAATACAGATATAAAAATGATACACAACATACGATACTGACTTCAATCTTAAGTCAATATTCTGTGTTACAATTAATATACACATTTAACATATCCTAGCACAAGAATTCAGGAATGATCATTTAATAAACTGTCATGCATAATTACAATAATGGATGTACAATTATGTTCTAAAATGTCAAAATACAAACATATATAAATAAAAGGAATGCAATATTTTTTATTTATTTTATTTTTTACAAACACAGCTCACTTTTTAAAAATCTGCGATACTGAAAATCAAGATTATATTACATTAAGTCACAAATACATCTCTTCATGTACATTTATCAAAATCATAGTCTCAATCTTATAGTTCATTTCCAGTATCAAAATATAAAAATAATTTATTAACCATCATAAATAACTGAAACGAAAAAAAGTTAAATATATTTTAATTAAAAAATATGACATTTTATTTGATTAAAGTAGAATACTGCAATTTGCTTTAATATCCAATGAAAAATAGCATTCAATATTTGATATTTAACTTGAGCATTTAAGCTTAGCATGTTAAAAAAGGACAGTAATGTCTACAGAATTAAATAGAAAAAAAAATACACCTAACCTTCAATTCAATTTGCATGATTTCAGTTTAACCTTTGAAAGGCAATGGTCAAGCATGATGGTCGTTCTGCCAAGCCCAAGCTATAAAAAGAAAATACTAAGCCCACCAAACAAATAAATGCCAAGAACCAGACTACAGACCAACATTGTTTATTATACAGAAGACAACTTACCAATATTAAATCGACCAAACATGCCAGCATAAAATATCAGATATCAAAGGAACCAAGTGTCACAGAAAAATAAAAGGGAAAACTAGAAGAATCTCATGAAGAAATTCTTAAATTTGAGATCAAACTCATCTTAATAAGTAAATTATAAACAGAGATATAAAATAATAATAATAAAAAAACACCGAGTTACTTAAAATGATCATTTTTTTTTTCTTCGTTAAACTTATTTTTTCAATTAGAGATTAGAGGACAGAAAAATGTAAGGAGTGAATTTTTGGACAAGAAATTTCTTAAACTATGTGCTTTTATAAAGTTCAGTTAAAAAAAAAAAATTCTTAGTCATTACCATAAAATATTGAAAAATGCTTCATTAATAATTTGGGTATTTTAAACTGGAGATTATTTCAGAAACATTTTATGATGTATTTAGTAGAGCAGAAAACGATTTCTATCAATACATACATAAGCACTTGACTTACATATGGTAACTTATTTAATGGAAAATGTTAAATAAGTACCATAATATAAGTTTGGAAATTTGATATCACGCCATTTTTTAGCCACAACTTCCATCTTTTCTTTTTTTTTTCTTTTGAAAAGTTATTTTTGTAGCTATAATTATGCACACAATTTAGATAAAATTTTCTAGCAGAATTTAATAAATTTGGATTTTATAATTAACATCATTTTTTTTTAATTGCATTTACTCATTTTTAAATGAAATTACTGAAAAATTCTGATGAGTTTTCAACATTACAGCAACAGAATTAGTTGTCTCTGAAAGAGTTAACACAATCAAACAAGAAAACATTTTTTTTTTCTCATTTTATTTAATGTGTATAGTTTGAAGCTAGTTTAACTTTTTCCACTATTTAACAAATGATACATCACTCTCATGATATCTCTCTTTAAACACTTAAAATCTCAACATACAGATATAGCTTCTTGGTCTTGATCAGTTAAAACTAACACAAATTATCAAGTCAAGAAACTATTTTGGATCTGGGTTGAATCCCCAGTGAAATCTTTTCAAGAAAACCTATTTTAATCTTCAATCATTTCAGTTCCTGCAGGTAGAGAACGACACAAAAAAAAAAAAAAAAAAAAAAAAAAAAAAAAAAAAAAAAAAATGTTCAATCTCCGTTTTGCATTCAAACTTAAAGTAAAAAATAAATAAAAATAAAAATAATAATCATAATAGCCAAAAATAAATAAATAAATAAAATAAATTTTCTAGGTTGTTTAAAATAACAGAATATTTTCCTTTGCATAATTTATAAAAAAGTTAAAACAGCACAAATATTAAGGGTCCTCTCCCCTCACGTGAAAATACACTCTGGCTAATATTAATCCTATGGGACATTATTTTTCTAATATTTCATTTGCATTTTAATATTTTCAATTTTTTTTTGTTTGCATTGGATAGCAGAGATCAATCTCTATTTCCATCGTTGATTGCTTTTTATATTTTCTTTGCAGATTTTTTTTTTTTTTTTTACGCAGATACTTTTACTTTCAGAACCGGTTGATTACCACTACCAATTGTGCTGAGACTCCATAGCTACTCTTTTAAAGATATGAAGTCGTAGCACAATTGGTAGAATAACACACATCATTGTGCCTTGATTTCAATGAAGCAACTTTCACAAATCATTGTGCCTTGATTTCATTGTAGCAAGTTTCACAAATCATTGTGCTTTGATTTCATTGTAACAAGTTTAAACCTCCCCTAGACTTTTAGTAAAAAAAGAAAATACTGAAATAAATTGAAATGTTAGAGGCAGCACCAAAAATTCTTGACCTATTTCATTCCTTACTATTTTTCATTCACCTCTAAAATTCGACCACCTTCTCTCATTCACACACACACACACACACACACAAAAGAACTTTCAAACTCCCTTCATTAGCAAGCATTTTTATTTAATGTGTATAATTTGAAGCTAGTTTAACTTTTAATAGAAAAAAAAAATCAAATTTTCTAGGTTGTTTAAAATAACAGAATATTTTCCTTTGTATAATTTATAAAAAAGTTAAAATTTCATTTGCATTTTAATATTTTCAAACTTTTTTTTTTTTTTTTTTTTTTTTTGGCACTGGATAGCAGAGATCAATCTATTTCCATCGTCGATTGCTTTTCATATTTTCTTTACAGATTTTTTTTTTTTTTTTTTTTTTTTTTTTACGCAGATACTTTTACTTTCAGAACCGGTTGATTACCACTACCAATTGTGCTACAACTCCATATCTACTCTTTTATTTAAAGATATGAAGTCGTAGCACAATTGGTAGAATAACACACATCATTGTGCCTTGATTTCATTGTAGCAAGTTTCACAAATCATTGTGCCTTGACTTCATTGTAGCAAGTTTCACAAATGTGTGTTTTGATTTCATTGTAACCAAGTTTAAACCTCATCTAGACTTTTAGTAAAAAAAAAAAGAAAATACTGAAATAAATTGAAACGTTAGATGGCAGCACCAAAAATTCTTGACCTATTTCATTCCTTACATTTTTCATTCACCTCTAAAATTCGACCACCTACTCTCATTCACACACACAAAAAAAAATAAGAACTTTCAAACTCCTTTCATTAACATTTTTTAAATAAATCATGCAAACCCCACTTTGAAAAAATATTTCTTGCCAAAATATCCCATTCTACTTTAACACGTGTTTCCAACCGCATACTCTAATTCACACGCACAAAAAAAAATTTCCTTAAATTTTATTTTTTACCCTTCCTCGTACAGTACTCTTTCGGGAGGTGGGCAGGACCTCTACCATCTACCCCTCCTCTTAGAGTACGCTCTTGGGAGGAGGGCAGAGCTTTCTGCTCCTGGTGTCATAGCACTGTTTTTCCCCTATGAAGTTTTTTTTTTTACGAAGTTTTTTTTACAAATTTATTATAGTAGAATGAACTGCAGGGCAGAATATTGGTCAATAATTACAAATTCAAACGACATTTCTTTCCAAAAAGAGGTTTGGAGAAATGGGAGACTACCATGCAAATCAAAGGTTAAGTGCATTTTAAACTAACTTTACAATTGTCACGAGAATAAACATTTAAAGCTTTTTTTAAAAAAAACTTAAGTTTATGATACAGCAATAACCAAATTAGAAGTTTGTTTCATAAAAAGTACAATAAATGTATTGTCTGTGGAAAGAAAAACTATAACTAAAATATATCATTAAGAGCAAGTTTTAAAGCTATGACATATTTTGAAGGAAATAAGGCACAGAGCACAAGTCTTGATCTTACGAATTTTTGAAAATTTAAAATGCAAAGGTTGCAAGACTATGACTCTTTATATAAAGCTATGTCATTTTTGGGGGGGCTAATGCTTAAATGATTTTCCACTTGAAGATGAAAAATATTCCTGTATCAACCTTACATAAAATTAATTTTGCCAGCATAAGACATTTTTAGAATGTGAAGATATTTTTACATTTTTCAATTCTTAATTGTGCATTTCTCAACCTTTATGACTTAGCATCATACTTTAAATTTAATGAAAGATGTGAAAAAGAACTAAACAAATCTATTTTACAAAAAAAGTAAAAAAAAAAAAAAAAAAATTCCAATGGTGAAATTTTACTGGAGAATTTAGATTACTCTTCATTTATATTTTATTACTACAAAGATACAAACAAGGCACAAAATAATAATAATAATAATAGTAAGAATAATACAAAAATTTTATAGATCTTAACTTTGTGCAGATGGAAATTTAGATTATTCATTATTTATTTATTGTTACTATGAAGTAACATGAGGGACGGGGGGTGAGGGTAAAAATAAAAAGTTTTAATAAACTTTGTGTGTTTAGAGGAACGAGGAAAATTCAGAAGGGAGAATATTTTTTAAAAAGCAGAAACATGCCAGAATATAAAATACTAACATGTTTACTTTAAACAATTATCTGACCTTTTATAAAGGCTCTTTTATATTGTAGAAATCGGCACTTTGAATTTTGTCAGCATTTTATCAGTGAATAAACAGCTAAATATGTCACTCCAAATATATATCGATGTAAAGATACATATGCAATGAATATATATCTGATAAAGTTTATAAAGGATTCATTTCTTTTTTTCCCCCAAAACTTTGTTCCACATATAGTTTTCATCTTAAGTTAGTCAGTGGTAAAAGCATGATAAAAATTTTTTGACAAAGTCTATTAAAATCTAAAGAACAATATTTTTTTTCAATACACTTTAAGTACTCTTGCAACCTATTGGATGTGAAACACTGTTTTACATTATATTCCAAAAATTTAAAAGCGGAAAACAACTAAAAAATAAAATATCTAATACCCAATTATCTACTAGAGGAATTTAAACAGAATTATTGATGATTAAAATGTATTTTACCTATGAGAATTTTAAGTAAAGGAGGCAAGAATTTAGTAACTAAGCAAATCAGATAATAATACAAGATGACAGGCAAAATGGGTAAATTTTGTAGAGTTGATATTGCTGAACTAGGAAGACATTTGCTATGTTTAATTGGCATTAAATTTTTGAGAAAACATTTCAAATATTACATGTACTATTAGAAATTTAATGACATTTTTCAAATTAGTATAGCATGCAGCATAATATAGAATTAGTTATAAAGTAATCTCACAAATTAAGTCTATTATTAACTATACATACTTTAGTCGATTTATAGAGATAGGAAAAAAAAAGGTCGATTCTTTGGATTATCAAACTTATATCATTAAGAAAGTAAGTATGAAGTAACTACTAATATAATTTGATTTTTAAGAAAGTCAATAAAAACTATTGAACATAAAATTATGTATTTAAAAGAATTTTATGTGTTTATTATAAATATCAATTCAATAACTAATGTTTACAACTTAGAAGACACCACTTTTTACAACTAAAAAGGAAAAAAAAAACATAATTACACAAAAATACATAAAAAAATGTAAATATAAAAGTATAAAAATTTTTCTCACCAAACTCTAAAGGATAAACTGAAAATCTACAAGCTATATACAACAGAATTTACATAAAAATAATTTAACAAACATTTAAACTAAAATTAAATAAGTCTAAATTGGAAAATATAAGACACACATTAAATTTATCACACTTAGAAATACATAAAAAATTTAAGTTATAATGTAATTGAAATTTACAATGAAAGGACAGTTACCCACATGAGTAAATATTGACAAAATTACAACATTTTAAGAAAGTGTGTTAATGCAACAACCTTTTACATTGACTTGGCACATAAATCCCTTAAATATCACACAGCCAAAGATGCAATTTGTCAAATTTGTTATTTTACAATATGTTTATCATAAATAAAAACCCTACATAATTATCCTAACAAAAATTTATTTGTTGATGTATCCAAAATTTTAAAATGAAGATTAACGTAAGAGGTTACTTCACTCATGCGAAAACACCCGCTCGCTAATGTTAATCCTATGGGGGAAATTTTTTACGATATCTCTTTCGTATTTCAATAATTTTAAATGATTTTTTTTTTTTGATTGGATTATTGAGGACGATCTTTAAGCAGGCCTTTTATAATTTTTCGATTTTGATTACAAGTTTTTTTTTATTAAGACACTTTTACTTTTGAAACTGGTTTAGAATGTGAAAGTATCTTAAAAAAAAAAAAAAAAAAAAAAAAAAGCAACCAAAATTGAAAAACTAAAAAAGGGCCTGCATAGAAATAGACTTCAATTATCCAATGGGAGAAAAAAAAAAATCGTTTAAAAATACTGAAATTTGAACAAGATATCATAAAATATTTTCTCCATAGCAAGCGAGTGTACGTGAGTGAAGTAGCCTCATAAAATTTCCAGATTTCTAACAATTGGAAGTGAAAATAAACACTTATACAGTAAACATTCAGGCAAAGTTTACTATTAGGAAGACTCCTCAATTTAAAGCTTTCATATTTCTTTAAAAAATTTAACATAACTGAATAAATTATAATAAAATCCATAAACAATTATATAAAAAAACAACTTAGAAATAAAGTATAAAAAAAAAACCTTGTAACATAATTGATAAGAATGAAAAAAGTATTTAAATTTAATTTATAATAATATTCAATTTATTATTAAAAATCTGAAAAAATCATTGTATTTATAAATTTGAACATGATATATATGACATTTAAATTTAATTTATATAAGTGAAAATAAATATAGATAAAAATAAAGGTAAATTAGCATACATAAGTTTATCACTATCAGTTAATTTTATGGAATGAAAGCACATTCAACAGCCAATTGACCTTACTTGTATATTTCAAATCCGAAATTTAATGACCTTTTCTGATATTTTGAAAGCAAAATCATTAGATGACATCTTTGCCTTTATAAAATTATTAGCACAGAAATTAAAAACTAATATAACTAATTCTTTTCAAACAGTTTGGCACGTGATTCACCATTCAAATTTTATTTGGAAATACTTACTTTGTAAATTTGGCAAGTTACAGAATTCGGTAAGTACATTTAATTGAAAATTATAGACATTAATTCACATTAGATGCACAAGGTTACTACATTAACACAAGTATATGCTTTTAAAAAAAAACTGCAACATTTTATCAGAAATGCTCCAGTCATGTCACAGAAATGAAAGCCATGATTAAAAGTTTGTGTGAAATACATATAGAAATAGTTATCTAAATTTTTCTATCACAATCACAAATAATATTTATGACGATATAAAAAAATACTCATTGGACGATTCATATTTTAAATTAACAACTAGAAATTTCACACTACTTCTAAAAAAATCTCAGGTGATACAGTCGCAGCGTTTCGAGATTGCATGTCAATATATAAATGCTATACACAGAAAAGAACGGCCATTGGATGATCCGAACTTGAAAGCTTTACAGATAAAGACAAGAAAGAAACACACTTTGCACGGCAGGGCCTTGAGTAGTACACTAACAAGGCAGAAAGGCTGTTTAGAAAGGTTGTTAAGGCGAACATGTCAGTGAGAATGTTTGTAAATAGCAATCTCATCACTCAGAAGCATTCTCTACACTGGTTCGAACATACCTGGTTTAACTCTTTTACAAAAAACATCTCTTGAAATGACAATCTTCAACAGTTAAAAAATACATTGACAAAGTTACTTGTCAGTTAGGCTACACTTCACAGAATGGATTCTTGGTAACACAGAACATTCAGGTTCAAAAAACTGTTTCCATATCGCAGAGCAGCCAATTTCTCATTTCCAGCTACCAGGATATCAACATATTTTCCTTCAAAGAAATTATTTTAAAATATTTAGGTTGTCAATTCAATAAAAAGTTTAAATTTCAGTGCAAATTCACCTTGTTTAATAATTAAAATTCATAAAGATACAACTAAATGTAAATATATTCAATGGATCCAAAACTATATTCCGCACAAGTAATCACCAGGAAGCTATCATAAGAGAGTCTCTGGAAATAATATCTAAAAAAGAAATAGTCTGTAACGATGTATTTATTATCATATGATATCCACGCAGTCTGGAATGAATTAATACACGATTGATTAACCTGTACTTATTTTTGAAATACTGAATGACCTTTCCCATCCCACCTTATATTCCATACCCTTGAAGTGAAATGGGTTGTTCTGGGCAAGCTAGAAAAACATGAAGAGACAACAACTCAACTTAACTATTAGTTTTTCACTGATGATGATCAAGTAGTTTGGTTGAAAACGTTTTGAATTTTGAAAAGGACTTTAATGTGCTTTTAAATGTTTTATGTATGTTTTTACGCACTTTCAAGCAATATATTTACATTTAGTTGTATCTTTATGAATTTTAATTATTTAGGTTGTGTTTTGTAATTAATTTTGAATATTAACAAATCATTAAACTAATAACAGGCTTTTAAATATTAAACCCACAGAAGTGGATAAGATGCAGTAATTAATCTAGATAGGGGTAAGAATTAAAATTGCTGTTAGGATACCACAATACAGATAATAAAAGAACAATGGGCCATTAAAAAATAATAATTTTCACGTTCATTCAAATTAGCAAATATGTATAAGGTGACAACATGTATATTGAATGATGTACTAACCAGAATTATTTTTTTAATTAAAAAAAGAAAAAAAAAACCGCAGCTCTTAATTTTTATTTTATGGTGTTTTAACAAAATCCCCAATCTTTATGTAGCTGATACCCTTTTTTTTAAATGATCTTTTGTATTAAAATAAATAACTATTTTCATATCATTTATATCAGGGCTGTCCAACGCGGCGCCCTTTTGAAAGTTACCAGTTACTATCATTTTTTAAAATAAAATTCCACTTTAAAGGATGATTTATTTAAAATCTTTGATATTTGAGTGAGAGCAACTTTTTCTCTGGAAATGTATTTCGCGCATCAAGGACCAAAAATGTACTTTAAAAATTCAACCATGTGTTATTGCGTTTTTTCACTAATTTATAGTTATTTTTTTATAAAAATTTTTATGGAAATTATGACAATGGAAATTGATACTAACTTTTTTAATATGATAAGAAGTAAAATTTAGAAAAATAAGCAGTTCTAACGCTCCTTCTCCTCTTTAATGCATGTAAGTTCAATTTTATTTGTTGCTACTGTTGTTCTTATATTGGTCCATTAACTATTTTTTAAGAGAAGTACAGAAGAGCAATTTTCTCTCCCAGACCTTTGAAAGTTTAGGTAATTTTTCTCATTTTGTATAGAAAAAAAATCGATAAAATCGTGCGAAATGGTTACCGTCAATGAAAGCTTTTCCAGGCTCTGTAAAAACCCATGGATTGGTCACTATCAAGCCTGTCTTTTATAACGCTAAATTCACGGCTCCAAAATAAGTCAAAGAGTATTTTTACGTCCTAAAAAAACTAACTATCTCTGATTTTCCTTTTTTTTTTATTATAGCGAGATTAAAGTTTCCGGCCCCTTCCCTACAAATATTTTTCAGATAGGTAGGCCCTCAAAGAAAATGTATAATTTAATATTTACTACAGTTTATAATTTTTCTGCTTTTTTTTTTTTTTTTTTTACATGGAGATCCTGAACCATAGGAGTCTTATGTCTTCCACTTCTGTGGTCTGCGTTTTTGTCTTCACAAAACTGCTTGAATAGATTCTCACATTTGGCTTTGGATTTTATGGAGTTGATTCATCTTATAACAGATTTAAATATATCATTAAGAATAGGTGAAATGTTTTTAGATACTAAACTCTCTCACTGGATGACCGCAATGCACAAGAAGCATTCCTGGATTCTCCTCTTTCATTAGTTTTAAACATCCACTTCACTTACGCATCGAAACTGGAGCACCACCTGCAGCGCAAGATGTTATATTTTTCATTGGTAAACTATTTATATCTAAGTAATATTTCAATGTATTAAACATATCAGAGACAATAGTAGTGCTCTCTAACGATTTACAGAAAAGCATTTCTTCAGTAAATTCACCACTATCAATATATTTGCCACAGTGTGCATTTGTATCGCATAAAATGCCTGGTTATCGCTAATAACACTGTGAGAGAGCATTATTGCATGTTTTGAGACAATAGTTTTGTTAATAATGGCGCCCTTCATTGTTTGAAAAGAACTGAAGTGCGCCCCTGAATACTGAAAGGTTGGACAGGCCTGATTTATATGATACAACAGACATTTCTAATTCCAAAAGTTTGATTGGCTAAGAGGAACTGCTCAGACGAGGAAACTAGGTAAGTGTGTAGAGCATAGATGTCCCCCCTCCCCGATCAAGATTATCCCGACATAGATATTTTTCATTGCATTCTAGAAGGTTTGAAAAACATTTCAGTTTAATGTCTACAATCGCAATCTTAAAACAATTATCCTGAAATATGTAATAAGGAGTTAGAAACATTATTGCACTATTTCCACATTAACAGGAAAACTTCAATGATAATTTTTCAATGAGTTGCACTGTTTTTAAATATAAATTTACTTATATTCCCATAAAATATTTTTTCTCAAAGGAAAAAATGTTGATGTTCATTAATAAGCTAATATCCACGCGAGAGATGTGAAACAGTTTAGCTCAAACTAAAAACAACTTGAAGCTAATAACTCAATTATTGCCAAATATATTAGTTGCACTACAATTAAAGCATAATTCCATGAATTCACTCAGCAAAAGTGTAGCAGACAATTTCCCAAATTTGTAGGAAGACATTGTTGGCCAAATGAAACAAAAATACTTTTACAGTTTGCACCTTAAGGTGAAACAGTATGCACAATAGTTTTTTCACACCATGGCTAGCGGTACAATTGTTGCAAGCCTAAAAATATAGCTATATATATTTATTTATATATGAATATAGGTATATAAACATCTAAAATTTTTTTTCTTACCAAGTAAAAAAAAGTAAAAAGATTGTTTAGGAGGTTAATACACGATACATAAATACATTATACTGACATATTTTTTCAGTTGAAGAAAAATTATAAATCAAACAGTGGAACATTACTCTTTTTTGTTTTAAAATAATACATTTGAGGTGCATAGATAAGTTTTCTTTTTTCCACAACATATAATATATACTAACTGCATCAAATAACTGGTGCAATAAATCGCACACAACCACACATAGTATTGCATAGTATAATATTTTCAAGAGCATAAGCATTGGTACTACAAAGCTTACAAAAAGGCATAAAATATTTACTAAGGATGTTTACATGATTACACAATAACAACCTTTTTAGTTCTATTGGATAAATAGTCAAGTATGCAAACTAAACTTACATTAACAAAAATCTATCTGTAAGAAAAATATGGTCCCATAAAAAATTACCTTTCTATGTATAAAGCTGCTCAAAATAATACCCGTAAAAACCCCCAATGAAAATTATGCATAAAGTAAAAAAATACTTTAAGCACTAAAAAAGTGTGATATTTCTGTTTTGAATGTAAAACTTCACATAAAAAATCGAAGAAAATAAATATGTTTGATGAAATGAAGCTGACTAAAAATGAAATGTGGCTGTTAAAAACAAACCTCAGTGAAAAGGCAAACATCACACAGAAAATTATGTGCTTTGACTTCTGAAAAAGCAGACAATAGTAGTACATACAAAGTTGCTAAAACTAAAAATATCAAGCATCAAAATCCGAATCTGCATCATTTTCAGAAGCTGGAGATAACACATGCTCATCTTCTGAGCAACCAAACCATTCTGCATTTTCTACCAATGCATCTTCACTACCATCAGCTGCAATGGCAACACCAGTCACTACAAAGCTACGTCTTACAAGGTCTCTCTGATTTTTTAGTTTATTATATGCATCCATAATACACCGGGAAACTTCAACAGATGATGGAGGGTTGTAAGTACCTGTAGCCATATTTGGAAGAGTTTCTAAGTTGGCACTCCTTGAGGAGTTCCAAATTTCTTGGACTAACTCCTTGAAGTTTTTAATGATACAAGCATTCAATGGCTGCAGCTTAGAAGCACAGCCTTCTGGCATGATAACTGGTGTTATGCCTGATTCTAACATGGCATCTTGAACAGAGTTACACATGTGAGGTTCAGAACAATCCATCAATAACATACTCGGAGATGGCACATTAACCAGCCATACATCTTCAGCCCATTTTTTAACAACTTGTTTGTCTACTAAACAATGATCTTGGAATAATACATGAGAAATACTTTCAGGGGAATCGGAAGCTTCAGGTCTTTTCAAAATGATCAAAGGTGGCAAAAATGCTCCATCAGCAAGACAAGATAGAACGACCACAGCATTACACGAATTCATTCCACAATTTACAATAACACTTCTTTCACTTCCCGAAGAAGTGAAAAGTAAAGGAATTTCATCCATACACCCAATAGCCAACATTGAAAAATTATTCTCCTCTTGAAGTTCCTTAACCATGCAACGGAATTTAATAACCTCAGTTTCCATTTCTTCAGGAAATGTTTCTGTAACACTGGGTAAAGCTTCTAAGAGCCTTGGATAACGCTGACAAAAAGAATACACATAGTCTTGGGGTGATTGTTCATCTAACTGAACACCTTTCTGCATTTTTTGAGAAATTGCATAATTCACCAATTCTTGATTTGTAATGGGTAAATTTTTGTCATATCTAGTCAATATCCATTTAATAAGCTGATTATCTTTTTGCAAACTTCTGCATATACCATATCGTTTGCACCAATTTTTGTACCACTCTTTACTGCATTTCATATTACTAAAACCATGTTTCTGGAAAATTTCTAAAGCTTTAGAGCGAATTTCTGGCAATTGGGGTGCACTGTCTGGTGTTCTTGAGCTGCTATACCACTCATACACTTCTTTATCTACATCAAGACAGTTGACTCGCCGACCTCCCAAAGTTCCACCTCGTTCTCTCACCTGACCAGTTTCAGCAAGCCATTTTAACTTGTCTTTTGATTTGACCCATTCTCGAATACGTTTACGAGCAACTCGAAAACACCGGGCAGCACAATTTACACTTTGTCGTTCAGCTACTTTGGCTATTTCTACTTTAACAGCAGGAGGATAGTTTACACGGCTTTCTTTCTCAAGCACTTCCATGTCAGCATCATCTTCATATATCTTTTCAGGATCCATTCCCCTCTTATTCCATAAATAAAACCACCAACAGTTTTTCTTAACTTCAGCTTCACCAATGATATTTAAAATTTCATTAGCTTTACTTTGTACATCAACGGGTTTAATAATTATTTTATTTTTATTACAATCTTGAATCCACGATAAAAATTTTTGCTCTGCAGTTTCAGATTTTAATATTTTTGTCTGCAAACTTTGCAGATTTTCACAGTAAACCTTTTTTCGTATCCTGTCTTTATCTTTGCACCACTCAGACACAGTAATATGATGGACACCAAATTTTCTGGAAGTTTCTTGGTATGAATGGCTAGCTGCATAATCAATTACCATTAATTTAAAATCTGGCGAATATCGTTCCCTCCTTTTTTTTCCACAAACTGCTTTCTTTCTTTCCTCTGCAAGCTTCATGTCAGAAATGTGGTTGAGGTAAGGTATATTTGGCTTAACATTGTTCTCAGAATTTCTTTCTTGGCATAAATTCATGACTGCTTGCAAGGAAGACGTACAAGCCTTATAAAGATCAGAGTCTTTAGATTGCATTTGAGCAGCAGCATTAATAATAGATGGATTCTGTTGTATTGCATTTAATAATTCTGGAAATTGTGACATTAATTTTAAATCCATTTCTGTAGGTTTCATAGAGTTAAGGATCGCATTGGTCATATACGCTTGTTTCAAAGCATTTAAAGAGCTGCCTTCAGAGTTGCGAGGTGCATGGAGATCAAGAACTCCTTCATTTCCAGGAACCTAAAGAGATAAAAAAAGTTGTTCATGATGTGCATTAAAATCTTTTCAAAGTAAAATGCTGTTTTAAAGCCTGAATATTATATTCCAACCCGCTTATATTTAATTTCCACTAAATCTAATGAAATTAAAACAAGAATAAATTCAAATGATTGGTTAAAATTCTTTAGGCTGATGAAATTTTTAATTTACAAATCCTTTGCTGTACGAAACATATTCATTCTTCCAAAAAAGCAAATAAAACTAAAAATTTCTAGAATGTGTATGTGTTGTATTATATTTATAGCTATTTTGGCTATATTCACAAACTCACGTTTCATGGACGCATTCAGGGAGTACTTTTGGACAAAATATAATCTGAATTTTTTCAGCAAACTAACAAATGGGCCAAGCCAGTTGAAAATCAAACAAATATCTGCACAATTAATCTTTTGATTGTTGGTGACCTGGCAGAAACCTTTTATTTATCCATTCACAATCACAACTTTAATACTTCAGATATAGCCATTGCAGCACAAAAGTTACAAGTTCTTTTTTTTTTTTTTTTTTTTTTTTTTAGAGTAAAAGACTTTTTAAAGTAGAATAATAGCATTTTAAAGAGTCTTAGTCAAGAAAATTTTAAAGGCTATTCTATAACACTTCACATTCAAAAAGTATGCTGTTTACGAAAAGCAACTAACAATAAATTCCCCTACACAAAAAAAACTAGTTGGATGTGCCAATCCCAAAACTTTCTTCTATCTCACAAAGATATTGCATACACTAAAAATAATCAGCACCAATTTATATCATTAGTTCTTGAGATGACTATTGCTAAAATCGTGTATATCCTGCAAAATGCAGCATAGCAGCGCCACCTGTTGGAAGATTTAGACCAAAATCTAATCAACAACAACTTATGTCATCGTCTAACAGAATCTGAAGTTTGGTGAAAATCTGTGCATTAGTTCTTGAGATATAGTTATCGTGATAATAATGAAAAAAGTAGCATAGCAGCGCCACCTGTTGGGAAAATTATACCAAAATGTAAGCAGCATCTATTTATGTCACGGTCTAACAGAATCTGAAGTTTGATGAAATTCTGTGCATTAGTTATTGAGATATAGCTATCGGAAAAATCAAGAAAGAAGTGGTATAACAGCACCACCTGTTGGGATATCTACACCAAAACATAATCAGCTTCTATTTATGTCAAGGTCTAACTGAACCTAAAGTTTTATAAAAATAAGTGCATTAGTTCTTGAGATAGAGCTATTGCGGAAATCGCATAAAATGCAGCATAGCAGCGCCACCTGTCGGGCGATTTTCACTAAAAACTAATCAGCACCAATTTGTATCAGGGACTAACTGAATATAAAGTTTTATTAAATTTCGTGCATTAGTTCTTGAGATAGAGCGCCCACAAAATTTTTGTCACATACAGACAGACAGACTCACAGACAGACATTTTCTAAAAATGGTCACATCGTGTTCAGGACTTTCTAAAACGTATAAATCCGTCGAAAACCGCAAGTCAAAAATTTTCATGAATCCAATACTTTCTTCTTGTACAGATAGAAGAAAGTAAAAAGAGTTTTTTTTGTTTTTGTTTTGTTTAATTTGAAAGTCTTGACAATTGTAGTGACAATATGAGCGTATCTGCTATTATATTTTAGAGTACACTTGGAATCAGAGCTACACTCAAACAACTTTAAGAAATGAAACTATATATGAAATCTTTTAAGAAATAATATGGATACACATGGCATGAAATCATTTCCACTAATGCAACTAACAAATGTAAAATGACTGGGTTCTAACAATGCAAGGATATATGTCCATCATCCAAGTTTTGATCATGGGTATTTGTGTCATCTAAGAACTAAGTGACAAAATATGTTCTCCATGCTTTCATCTTATTAGAAAATAAGTTAATCAAATGTCAAAGAAGATTTTTTTCAAATTTCCTTGAGACAATCATTATTTTAACATTAAAAGGTATTTGTCAATCAGTTTACAGTAAACAAAATCTGTCATCAAACAATGTCATTTAAGGTCAATAACGCATAAGCACAACATCAATACGAGCAATGTTTGTGATTTTAAGTGTATGTGAGTAATTATATAAATATGTCAGATTTTCAGATTCACGTATAAATTATATAAATATTGTTTATATAATTAATTATACAAACAGCAACAACATAAAAATGAAGGAAAATGTTTAAATTCAAGTGTAAAATGTTTTTCACACACACACAAAAAACAGATTGCGGGAATAAAATAAAAAAATAAGGCAACAAAAGACACCTACTGTAAATAACTTAGGTGACAAATTATAAATTTTAGCTGCAATTTCTAAAATTCATTTTAAACATAACTGTAACATTGTATGCTACTTTTTAGAAAAACATGACAAAATTAAAACTTGATAACTTTCTAGCAAGTCAGAAACAAAATTTTATCCAATGCCCATAATTACACTTAAATTTAGTAAGTAAAAAAAAAAAAAAAAAAAAAAAAAAAACATATAATGCAACTACAATTGAATCTTGTTAACATAAAGCCAAAAGGTGCATTATTATTATTTTTTTTTTTGTTGTTAACAGTTAAAATAATAGTACCATCTTTTGTGTTGAAACTGCATTAATTCGTGCCAAGCAAAATTGCACATTAAGCGATTTAATGCTAGCAATATTTGACTGCATATAAATTGCAAAGATTAAACTGAAGCAATAGCCACTAATTTTAATAAAGTTAGATACTAAAAAGGAA
This sequence comes from Maratus michaelseni, assembly GCA_963931845.1. NCBI lineage: Eukaryota > Metazoa > Arthropoda > Arachnida > Araneae > Salticidae > Maratus > Maratus michaelseni. The sequence goes on from OZ007598.1 coordinate 73,405,028, forward strand.
ATTCTTTTACTTTAGTATTGGAATCCTCGCATTTTGCTTATCATGAACAAAATTTGTAACATTTGGAAGTATCAAATCTATTTTTTTTCTTATATGCCGCTTTAGAAATAGAGATACAGGAATCTCCCCCATTGTTACACAAGGCATCTTTTTCTTTATATACTATAAAGAAAGTTGTTTAATTTCATTTGTAAAGTACCAGATTCTGAAGCCAGGGCTTTTAATCTCCATTTGAGAATTTGCACAGAGCCTGACTATTTGTAGCTGGATTGTAGGGAGCACTAAGCCTATGTTTTACACCATGATTCTTTAAGAATGTCTCAAATTCTGTAGAATTAAATTGTTTAGCATTATTATCAGGTACCAAGGATATAGGATAGTATCTGGCAAAAAGTGAAGAAAGACAAGTAATCGTATGTCCTGAAGTTGTATTAGGAACGATGGATGAAAACTTCTGGTCATTTGCTATGAGCATCAACCACAAGGAAAAGCATTTTACAAATAACAGGATCAAATCAATCAATATGAATTCTTTGTCATGGAGCTGTAAGCCATTCCCAGAGATGTTGTGTCGATCTTAAGAGGATTATTTTTTAAATTGACACAAGTAGTGCAATTACGTGCAAAATCTTCAATATCTTGGACCATTCCTGGCCACCATACAAAACTTCCAGCTAAGGACTTCATCTTAACTATACCAAAATGTCTAAAGTGCAAATCGTTTAAAATTTGTTTTCTATGAATTTCAGGGATCATTATGCTACATCCTTTTAAAATACAACTATGTTGAAGAGTAAATTTTTCTTGCTTACCACCAAAAAGTAAAAGTTTTAGGAATTTGAGAACCTGAAATTAGGTGATGAAAATGATGACGTAATAAAGGATCTGATTTTGTAGCTACAGCAATAGTTTTGGAATTTAAAGGTGAGGTAGAAATTTGATTAACTTAAAATTCAGATTCATCAATAACATTATTTGAACTTAATTGTGGAGGTAAATCTTCATTATGTAATGGAAGACGTGAAACAGCATCGACATTTCCATGTTCGGATGTTTTCTTATAACGAATATCATATTAGAACGTTTGTAAATATAATGCATATCTTTGCATTCTAGCAGCTGAATGTACAGGAATATTCTTAGTAGGAGAAAAAATAAGTTACAAGTGGTTTACTATCCATAAATATAGTACAGGGTGACTTTTAATTAACCTACAACTTTTAACTGAAATAACTCGAGTTGTTGCAGATAGCACTACAAAGAGTATTTTATTGAAAAGGACGTGGAAAAGGAATTTAATAGATAAGATTTTCAAAGTGAGAACCTTCAGAGGTGATACAATAGCGCAACTTAGTCACAAAGTTGTCAGTAACAAAATCGAACATTTCTATTTTTATGCTTGAAAATTAGTCAGTTGTAGAACTTTTGAGGCTAATAAGGTCTGTAGGCTTCTTCTTGTAAACCAAATCTTTCATATGGCCCCAAAGATAGAAATCACATGGATTCATATCTGGTGAGTAAGGTGACCAATGCAATGCACCAGGATAACGATTTGGGTATTGATAGGTGATAACTCAGGGTCCAAACTCACTATTAATGGTGTCAAAACATTATTCAGCATTTTTCCCACATAAATACCAATTTTTAACAATAAAAATATGATTTTCAGTTGAATATGACGCTTTGGGATACATATTCAAAATTGCGTGGAACTGACACTAAACAAATTCCTTTTATGCCTTCTCTCACTTAAAGCATTTGTGCCGCCATCTAGTGAGGCTCTGAGAAGTTATTTCAGTTTAAAGTTGTAGGTTAATTGAAAGTCACCCTGTAAATCTGTTATCATACAAATATTAAATACAATTCTTTACACCTAAGATAATAGATAGTACGTCATTATCCACCGGGCTATACCTGGTTTTTGCATCAGTTAGAGTTCTGAACACAAAACAAATAGGTTTTTCCACGTTATCTGGCATAACATGAAATAGAACGTGCTAGTACACATTACAATTTGTAGTGCTGCCATCTAGAGTGTCTTAACTGAAGGACAAACACCTTATAGGATATACTTGACAATTTCAATAACTATGAATTATTTTTATCATATTTGTGTTGTATAGAAATTCCTTCAGATTTAAACCATTTTGGAGAACAAATTGATAATAAGGATGAACCAATTAAGTTATAAATATATTATTATAAACAAAATAGACCACAAGAATAACATTTCTGGAGGTTGTTGAAGAATTAATAATATGCTTGCGTGATACACTGGAATGAAAAATTCTGAAGCCAAGCAATCAATCGAATCCCGGTAGCAGAGAGTTCGAGATAGGTGACAGACGTCTCAGATTTTTTTCCCATGGAACTTTCTTCAGCTAGCAAATTTTTTCCTTTTGTTGGCAGGCACGCCACCCTTTCACCTTGTATCCGGAGGAAAGGGACGATCTGGTGCACCTCTTATTGTCAGTAGAAGGGTTATACCCCAAGGTATCAATTTTAGCAGAGTGATAAAAAAAAAATACGAGTAAACTTCTAAAAATATCATAAGAACTGTCCAATAAAGTTTGTGAAATACTCAATCTTCAAAATTTGTAATTTAGATGTATAAAAGGTTACTTACATAAATTTTCAATAAGGATGCCAGAAATTCCATTGATGATATCTTTATTTGATAAATACACAGGTCGGAACATTAACTTATTGCTCAAAAAAATATATAATCATTAACAGTTTGAAGAATGAATGACTTGAATCTAGATTACATTTCATAACAATACAGACGTTTTTAAACATTACACCTACAAGCGTTTTTAGTACAATCATAAATTAAATATACCATCATCTCTTCAAAATTTCATCTACTTTGGAAATAAAGTCTCAAAATTCACTAAACAAATCTCCAGGCAGCTAGTTACTTCATCACTCAACCAAAAGAGAAATCGCTGTCCCTTTAAATTGGAACGAAAATTTATCAGCCAATCAGGAACGACTATGTGATTTGCATAAGTTGAAAAATAATTAATGTTTTTACTTTCATTTAAATAAATTTATTAAATATTATTAAAAATTTAGAAAACTACTTTAAGTATAAAAATGACTTTAAAAAATGTTTTTTATTTATTAATTAAATAGAAACAACATTTTTAACTTAAAGGATAATGAATGTGAGAGAATGCGATCGCAAGCAAAATCGCCGAATATGATCCATGACCAAGGAGCGGCACAAAACAACTCAACCGAGCCGATGAAGAAGTAAAAACGTAAACAAATGCCGGAACGGCAGCTATGAGAGGGAAAATGAAGCATGGTAACCAAATTCAAGTCAAACTTATAAAGCAATTAAAATAAAACAAAATAAAAAATGCTTGGGAAAGTATTGTTCCCCCAGAGTGTGCATCTCAAGTCGCAAGTTAATATAAATTTTTTCTCTCTGACATCCACGCTCCTGAGCCAACAACTTTTGCTCATATACTGCGGGTGCATCTCGCCAGCAAGTTCAAGGGATAAACAGAGAAAATCCATAAAAAGTGGTCGAAAAAATTCTATGAAAAGGAGGCCCTACCCCTTTTTTTTATAGCTGCAAATGCCCCATGCACATTTTGGGTTTGCAGAAATTTGCCATCGGCATATTTCAATCCGCGAATTTCACAATAGGTTGCAGAAAAAAACAAGAATTTCTCAATCAGTCTCAGGAAAAACCATGAAATTCTGAAACCAGGTGCAGAAAAACATCACAAAATTCATCCATCGGTCGCAGAAAAATATTGCAAAATTTGTCAGTCAGTCGTGGAGGAAAAAATCTCGAAATATCTTCAGTCGGATGCAGGAGAAAATCGTGAATTTCTATCGCAGGTAGAAACAGCAAAATTCTCTGATCGATCATGGAAAAATCGCAAAAATTGTCAATCTGCTGTGGTAAAATACTTCAAAATTCGTCAATTGCTCGCATGAAAAACAAAATCTTAATTTATCCCCAATCCTGTGAAAAAAAACTCCGTGAATTTCACCTGTAAGACACAGGAAAAAATTTGGAAAATTGCTCAGTGGTTGAAAAAAAAAAAGAAAAGAAAAACCGCAAATTTTGCCAATTGGAAGCAGGAAAATATCACGAATTTTGCCAATCAATTGCAGGAAAACAATTGAGAAATTTGCCAGTTGTTACGGGAAAAATCTCAAAACTCTTTAGTCTGTCGTGGGAAAAAAATTGCGAAATTCATCAATAGTCGCAGGAAAAAACTCTGAATTAGGCAATAGGTTGCTGGAAAATATCACAAAATTCGTCAATAAGAAAAAAAGAAAAAAAAAAAGAGAAATTTGTGTATGTATCTATTGAGAATGAACATTTACTTCTCTTAGAATGGTGCAAAATTAGGTATTGCAGCAGAGAGAGAAAAAAATGGCAAATTAGTGTTCCAGAAATTAATTTTTTTGAGATACTAAATATTAATATATATTTTTTTAATTATATCGTGTTAAAGGAAAAGTACCAGAAATAAGTGTGTGTGTGTGGGTTGGGGGGGGGGGGGGCACTAGTGCATGGGCAGCATAGAAATGCATGAAAAAACTTTAACACAAAAATTGATATCAACGAAATATTTATTTTTGGAATAGTAAATATAAATATTTTTAAAACAAATTTATTTGTGGCGACGCTAATTGTGCTAATTCGCCTTATTTGAAAATGGAAGAGGAAGCATAATCCATTTAAGTTTCTCCAGCGGAGCAAAAGAGCGTTCTCACATTTGGCGAAAGTTTGGCGGTTGGACAGTTTTGCCAAGTATAGACTGATGGTGGATTCGACCGGAATCTTTGACACTTGCTCTTCGGCAGTCTCCAGTGATGCATCGTGATTTTAGAGCGGCTGCTGGACGGCTATTAAACATTATATTTATTTATTAATTAATTATGTTTATTTGAATATGTTGAATTTTATATATTTGGTTAAAGTAATAAAGTCGTATATAGTCAATTATGCTGTCGTATAAATAACCACAGCGCAACCTTTACATTCCTACAAGTGGTGACCCGGACGTGATTTGAACACGCAACCTTCTGATAAATGCAACCTTCTGTCGTATAAATAACCACAGCGCAACCTTTACATTCCTACAAGTGGTGACCCGTATACACGCTTTTGGCTGTGGTTTAAAAGAGTAAAAGAAAGATTAATTCATAATGAGTTCTCGTCCAGTCTATTAGGATGTCTTTCAAGGATTAAGGTATGAGATTACGTACTGTATATTTCCTTTTGCATGTATCCTCTGAGGACTTTTAAGATAATTTAAACTTGTTTTAGGTTCCAATGGTTGGATGGTTTCGATGTTGATATTGCTGTTTTAAGTGTTAAGATGTTTTAACCTTCGTTCAGTCTGGATTAAATTGTTGTTTAGTTCGACAGTTTGAGATTTCTGTTTGTTTTTTGATAGTATAAGGGATGCCGGACGACAATCCTAGTGAAACTGTGAAAGGGGGGAGTACAGGATGCAATAGAGTGTCGGTAAAAATTCCAAATTTTTGGCCTAGTAATGCAAAGTTATTTTTTGTACAGCTAGAGGCTAGTTTTAGGTTAGCGGGAATCTCGGTCGAACAAACTAAATTTGATCATTTGGTGGCGTCTTTGGATGCGGAAACTTTATCTTTTGCTTCCGATATTGTGTGTAAACCCCCAGAAGAACCGTACAGTGCTCTTAAAGCGAGGTTATTATCGGAATTTGAAGTTTCTCAGAATCGGAAGGTTAAGACTCTGCTGGAAGATTTAGAGCTGGGTGATAGGTCCCCCTCAATGTTATTGCGTAAGATGAGAGAGTTAAGTGAGGGCCATGTTGACGATGACTTTTTGAAAAATATATGGCTTCGGAGGTTACCGGTATCTGTGCAAACAATTTTGTCTGTCAGCTCTGAGGGTTTAAATAAATTAGCGGAGATGGCGGATAGGATTTGTGAATGTACGCAGGTTGGTGTTAACTCTCTGGAATCGAGAGGGGCTGAACAAACTCAGTTTAGTCAACAAAATAAACAGTTGGAGCAGCTACAATTTCAGGTTCAGGAACTTTCAAAGCTGGTTAAAGCGGGTTCTTGTCCCAAGTCGCCTAGGAAATCTTACCGGCGGAACTCATTTAACTCAGGGGATAGGTCACACAGAGAGGGGTGGCTATGTTGGTATCATTTTCGATTTAAGGAAAAGGCTCGAAAATGTGTACCCCCGTGTGCTTACAAACCAAAAAACGACCTTCGCTCGCAGGAGTAGCGACGGCTACTGCACGTATGGGCTTGAGTTGCAGGCTTTATGTTACAGATAAGGTTGCTCAATCCAGCTATTTGATAGATACAGGCAGTGATGTCTCATGTTTTCCGAAGTCATTTTTAGTTAAAAGTACTAGAAAGAGAGATTTCACATTGTATGCCGCTAATGGTACAAAAATCTGTACTTACGGTACTAAACTATTGACACTGGATTTGGGACTGAAACGTAAATTACAATGGCCATTTATCATAGCTGAGGTATCTAAACCAATTATAGGCGCTGACTTTCTACAACATTTTGGTTTATTGGTTGATTTAAAAAAGCGGCGTTTATTAGACCCTGTAACTAACTTTTCTGCTCGTGGTCGCGCCAGTCTGTGTGATGTCCCGGTGGTTAAAAATATCATCGGAAACACTGCATATATAGAACTGCTAAAAAAGTATAAAGAGATTACCCAGTTAAATAATACGAATAAACGAACTGTAAAACATGATACAATCCATTTTATCCCTACTGTTGGCCCACCTGTGACAGCTAGAGCTCGGCGGTTACATCCAGCGCAGCTCTGGATAGCTAAGCAGGAATTTGACTATATGCTTGAGAAAGGTATCTGTAGGCCATCTAAAAGTAATTGGGCCAGTCCATTACATATGGTCCCTAAAGGCGTTTCGGATTGGAGACCAACTGGGGATTACAGGGCACTTAACCGAATTACTGTACAAGACAGATACCCCATTCCTCACATTCAAGATTTTACTTATATGTTAAAAGGTAAAAAAATATTTTCTAAAGTGGATTTAGTCCGTGCTTATCATCAAATTCCGGTTCATCCTCCCGATATCCATAAAACTGCTATTATAACTCCTTTTGGTTTGTTTGAATTTCCATTTTTAAACTTTGGGTTATGCTCTGCAGCGCAAACGTTTCAACGCTTTATAAATGAGGTATTACGAGGTTTGGACTATTGCTTTCCGTATCTCGATGACATCTTAATAGCGAGTGAAACTCACGCTCAGCATATGCAGCATTTAGAGGAAGTTTTTAAGCGGTTTAGAGATTACGGGATTATAATTAATGAATCTAAACGTGAGTTTGGCAAAGAAACTATAGATTTTCTGGGTCATACTATTGATAGCCAGGGCTGTGTTCCACACAAAGATAAGGTGAAAGCTATACTTGAATTTCCAAAACCAAAAACTGTTAGCGATCTCAGGAGATTTTTGGGAATGGTGAACTACTATCATCGTTTTGTATCCCATATTGCAGAAATATTAAGACCACTAAATGTGTTCTTAAATGGAGCAAAAAAGAGGGATAAAAGAGAAATTAAGTGGGATGCGGATGCAGGAAGCAGTTTTGAGCAAGTTAAGCAAGCTATAGCTAATGCGACTTTGCTTTATCACCCTTCTCAAAATGCGAAGCTTGCACTTATAACTGATTGCAGTGATTTTGCTATGGGTGGGGTGTTACAAGAAGTTACGCCCGATGGTCCGAAACCACTTGGATTTTTCTCTCGTAAGTTGTCCCCTACACAGTGCAAATATTCAACATATGACCGGGAATTGTTGGCGGCATATTCTGCGATCCAATATTTTAGGCATATGTTGGAGGCTCGGGTATTTACGTTGTATGTAGATCACAAACCCCTAATTTTTGCATTTCAGCAGAAACAGGAGAAATGTTCCCCTAGAAGGCTTCGGCAATTAGACTTTATATATCAGTTTACTACGGATATACGTTATTTGCCAGGCAAGGGAAATTTTGTTGCTGACAGTTTATCTAGAGTTTGTGAGATTCAATTTGCGTCACTTGCAGATTTTGAGTTGTGGGAAAAGTTGAGGAGCTAAAGGCTATTTTGGACGGAAAGGCTGAGTTTAGTGGAAATTTAGCTAAAGTACAAATGCCGGATGCTAAGACATTATTGTGAAACTTCTGGTGATGTGAACAGGTTTTATGTCCCTCAGACCTTGAGATATAAGGTGTTTGAGTCAATGCATGGGATGTCGCATCCAGGAATACGGGCTTCTAGGCAGCTAATCTGTTCGAAATATATTTGGCCAGGGCTAAATAAAGATGTTGCTGTGTGGTGTAGAGCATGTATACCCTGTCAAAGGACTAAGGTACATCTGCATACTAAGTCTCCTTTGGTGCAATTTTTCGTTCCAGACGAGAGATTTGCTCATATACACATAGATATCATTGGTCCCTTACCTCTAGTACGTGGATTCAGATATTGCCTAACTATGATTGATAGGTTTACCCGGTGGCCAGAGGCAGTACCTATTGTGAATATGACTGCTGAAACTGTTGCTCAGGCTTTTGTTCAGACGTGGGTTTCCCGTTTTGGTACGCCTGAGAGGATAACATGCGATAGGGGTAAACAATTTGAGTCCATACTTTTTGAAAGTCTGGCAAAAATGCTAGGCTCTGTTATAGCTAGAACTGCTTCGTATAGGCCCCAGACGAATGGTTTGGTGGAGCGACTTCATCGACCTTTAAAGCAGGCCTTAATGTGCTATAAGGTGGATTGGTTGGAAGCTCTCCCCCTGGTTTTGCTGGGTCTACGGACAACAGTACGTGCGGACCTAGGTGCATCTACAACTGAGCTGACGTATGGAACGACTCTACGGCTTCCAGGCCAGTTGTACGAGGATAGCCCCTTCTCAGACCCACCGACTTATATTTCAAAACTACAAAAAATTATGTGTGCTTTGAGACCTTGTCAACCTTTAAGGCATGGACAGCAAAAGATCTATGTTCCGAAAGAACTAAAGAACTGCACCCATGTATTTGTACGTAGAGGTCCTTTTAAGAGATCTTTACAACCGACTTACGAGGGTCCATTCAAAGTCGTAAAACGACTGCAGAAAGATTTTGTTGTTTCTATCGGGAACCAGGAAAAGATCATAAATATTGATAGTTTAAAACCTGCGTTTCTGTTGAATGAGGATGGTGAGCCTGATCCTACAACTTATATAACGAGATCGGGAAGGAAAGTTCGTTTTCGTCTCCCACGTGTTGTGTGAGACTGGCGGGGGAGTCATGTGGCGACGCTAATTGTGCTAATTCGCCTTATTTGAAAATGGAAGAGGAAGCATAATCCATTTAAGTTTCTCCAGCGGAGCAAAAGAGTGTTCTCACATGGCGAAAGTTTGGCGGTTGGAAAGTTTTGCCAAGTATAGACTGATGGTGGATTCGACCGGAATCTTTGACACTTGCTCTTCGGCAGTCTCCAGTGATGCATCGTGATTTTAGAGCGGCTGCTGGACGGCTATTAAGCATTATATTTATTTATTAATTAATTATGTTTATTTGACTATGTTGAATTTTATATATTTCGTTAAAGTAATAAAGTCGTATATAGTCAATTATGCCGTCGTATAAATAACCACAGCGCAACCTTTACATTCCTACATATTCTCAAAAACTTTTTTGAGTATAATATCATTCAATCTTCTGTAATTGGGTAATCTTTTAAAACAAAGCAAATTAGCATGTTTTTAAAACTTATGGGTTTTGGAGGGATTGACAAGCATAGCTGGTAAGGGCATAACTCCCTAGTGATATTAAAAAAAAATTATGAATTATTCATGTAAGAAACAAGTAAAAAAGAATGACAAAAATGACTGTTGAAAGTTCATTTATTCCTGCAGTATTTGCATTGTTATTTATTTATATTATTTTGCTGTTGTTTGTGCAGGTATTATATTTTATCTGAGAATTTTCCTGCTAGTTAATATGATCCATAGAATTTCCTAATTAACTAAATTAGGTTTAAAAAATAACTTTATTTTATTTTTATTTTTTTTTTTACTTTATTTCACAGGTAATGAAATGTGATAATTGTACTTCCTGTGTATGGTGTATCATTTCTTCAACAAAACGTCTTAAATGTTTTTTTCTGAAAAAAAAAAAAATAATAATCTTAATTATATTATAATTTCCTGATAATAAGAAATATTAACCCTTGAGAAGTCTCACATCTAAAAGTTACATCCAAGGCTGCATGGGGTCTGTCAGATTCAACTCATGTTAAATGTTTTAAAAATTGTTAATAGTATAGAATAATAAATGAAACTGCAACATATTTTAAAACAAAATATGTCTTATTATATAATTTTTTGAATCTTGTTTTAGCAAAATAGTCATATGGTGTCTATTGGACACAATGCAACTACTCTACATTTAAACAACTTTCAAAACAAAATTTTAAAAAGCTGTTTTCATAAAAAAGTTCTCTTTTTGTTTAACTGAAATGCCCCTTTTTTGAAGGAGCATCCTGCCCTTTTTTATTTTGGGTGAAACACTACTGTTATGTATTATTTCATGACATTCTAATATTGTTTAATATCATTATTGTTTACTAGGACATTTAAAATATTTTAAGTAAGAGAAAAAAATGTGCAGCTCACGTGAGTACAATTTTATCCAAAAACTTTTTAAATAAAAATTTTACAAAGTTAAAAAATTGCACATAACAGTAATACTTTACTAGATATTAGTTATTGACATACAGTAATAGACTTTTTAAACATTACATGTACTGTTTCATGTAATATGTGTAACATTTAATGTAAAATTTTACACATCAATGTAATATTTGAGATTTTTGGCATGATGGTTTAAACTGTCAAAAACCTGTAATCCTGAATTGTAACATGTGTTACCTGCAGATTATTTTCTGCCCCTGAAATATCCGTCACAGACACTTGGAGAATTTTGTGCTTCTGGGAATCGAGTCAATTTCAAGAGACAATGTTTGTAAAAATTTTAAGAAAAAACCGAATTATAGAAAATAAATAATTAAAGCAGCAATTTCATAGAAAGTAAAAACTTTTATACTGTTCTAGCAATATTAGTTGAATTCCAGGTTATTTTTAACATTTATATGTACCATAATTTCGGGGAGATAAGCCGCGGCTTATACGATTTTAAAAGTTACTTTGGGCGCATGCGGTTTATCTAACAATGCCGCATATCTGCCGTTTTTTTTTTCTTCTTTTTTTAGAGGAAGGGGAAATATTTTCTCCATGGGTGAAAGTTTTCCGTCTCTAGACGGAAATCCGTCCTGGTGATTTTAATACAGACGGAACGAGACGGAAATAAATATCAACAAAGAAATCTATTTTTAACGTGCCTAATAATAATTCTTGATTTCAGTTTTCTCTATGTTTTATTTTTGTACTTAATCACCAGTCAAAAAACCGCAATCAATTCCCCTGCGATGCTTTCAAATGCTGACTGAATGAGAAGAGCAAGTTTTGTTTTGTCTTCGCTTCTAGCTACCAGCAAGCGTCTCCGTGTCAGATTTTCTCCTTGAGTATTCTATTTACGCATGGGCTTGAGTAATCGGCTTTCAATCCGCATGAAATGAAGAGAGGCAGCGAAATGCGATCTGCGCAATTTCTGGCGCATTCTCGGAAGGTCCGAAGTTTAGGAGTAGTTTTTTTATTCTCCTCTGATCGGCGAGGCAACCGCTAGGTTCTTGACGAAAAGAAGTGAAGTGAGATGTAAAATCGTTTATTGTTGTCGTTTTATGTTGTGTTTTTACTGCTGCATTTCGGCGGCGACATTTTCACCTATATTTTTTACGTGATAGATAATGGAATTAGAACCTATAGAAGAGAAAGATGCGTTGCTTATTCAAGATACCGGTATCAGAAATAAATGGAGGTTTGCTTGGTTAGATGAGACTGATCATCAAGGAAACAAAATACGCACGTGGTGCAAAAAAGTGAAGAAACCAGGAAGTTGTATATGCTTTGTTTGCAACCGTATATTAAGTTACGGAAATAACGGGAAGAAAACGCTCCAAGAACATAGTAAGGACACTGATCACCAAAAACTTATGCGTGCACAGCCGCACACACAAACATTGCCTGGTGCAAATCCCATTGCTACCAAAGCATCATTGTCTGATCGCTTTGCCGATCAAAAGGCTGTTGTAACTTCATTTTTATGTGAAAATACACTGCCATTTTCTTTGGCAGGAGATCTTGTAGATCTTACCAAATTTTTGGCCAAAGATAAATCGGCTTTGGCTAAACTGCATTTTTCTCGCACGAGTGCAACTTACATAACAACTCACGGGACTTCAAAAAGTTTCAGAGAGGACTTGATAAGTAAACTTAAAGGTAATTTTTTTCCCTTGAACATCGATGAAGGAACTAGTAATGCCATTGACAAAATCATTAATGTTTTTGTTCGTTTTTATGACGACGATCAAAAAATGGTTGTTACAGACCATTTAGCATCAAGAAAGGAAAATTTAAGCACGGCTAAAAATATTTTCAATCAAATTAGCAATGTTTTATTGGAAAATAATCTTGAATTTAACCAAGTAGTTAGCTGTTTGTTGGACAATTGTAATACAATGAGAGGGTGCAGATCAGGAGTAGAAACATTAATAAGAGATGCAAACCCAAATTTATTAAATATACATGGGGACACGGTGCATATCATCCATAATAGTGCAAAAAAAAATTTCAGTTTTTTTGAAAATTACTTGGAAAGTATTGCAAGTGATGTATATTTTGATATCCAAGATTCTCCTAAAGCAAAGGAACTTTTTTCAGAGATTCAAACGTTATTAAATTATGAAAATATACTGCATGTTTTAAGACTAGTAGATAACAGATTTATACAAATTTTATCGGTTTGTGAAAGGCTATTTAAATTAAATGATGCTTTAAGGGTGTTTTATTTTAGTTTTTTAACTCCTGAAGAAAAAGAAACTGAAAAAGAAGTCTTGAATGAAGTTTACTCAAGCAGAAAGACTTCCGAAGAGCAAAAAAACGAATTATTTTAGTGCAGAATTTTATTTCTAAGCAAAAGTTAAACAAATCTAATAAGGCGAGAAAGGCAAGAATTTTAGATGAATTGTTTGGAAATTATAAGAAATATTTTTTTTTCTTACAATTTTATAGGGGTATTCTGAAACAATTTAATCAGTATGTCAAGATTTTTCAATATGAAAAACCAATGATACACCTTATTCATGAAGAAATGTATTCATTTTGCAGAAATTTTCTAGCTTTTTTCATTAAGCCCCAGTTTCTTCCTGCTACGATGAAAAACTTGATAAAATTCAATTACAGGGATCCTAAGCTACAATATAAAGATGAATATTTAAATTTTGGAAAGTTTGCCATTTTAGGAGACCTAAGAAGTTCTGCATGGATGATAGAATTTTTCCCCAAATTAAGAAATGCATATGAGGACACGTCGCAGTACTTGTTAACAAGTTTACCTTTAAAAAACACAACTCTTGCTTGGTTCTCAGCATTAAATCCCAATCTGCGAAAGAAAAGCACGACTCTTGCAGCTTTTGATAAGCTTTCACAAGCTTTACCTCAAGTAATTGAAACTTCTGATAGAGCTTTATTACTAGATGAAATACGGCAGTACACTATTGATCAACAAATAGATGATCTAGAATTGAGTGGTGTTTTTGTGGATACAAATAAGAACTGCCGCATTGACTTAAATTGGTGGTGTCATATTTTTGATCTCAAATGGCATGGTGAACTAAAGTACAAGTTACTCTCAAAATTAGTAAAAGCGTTATTAACGCCATTCTCTGGTCCTCTAGTTGAGGGAAGTTTCAATATAATGGATGACATTATAACGGAAGATAGTTCACTTACAGTTGAAAATTATGAAGCCATTTCAACTATAAAATATAATTTACGCAGAAGAAAAATGAAGTCGATTGATTTAAAGCCTTGTCCTAATATGAGGAAAAATATTCAGTCAGCGTACACCTCGTATCAGGAACATCTTGCAAAGAAAAAACTAAATACACGTTGCAATATTCTTAATCTTAAAAAGAAAAATGAAGAAGAAAATAAAGGCTCTGAAAATACAGATTTGAACAAGCCATCAACAAGTAGTTCAGTAATCAAAATGAACACAAATTCTGAAGAAAAAGAAAAGGATGCTGCTACTATTAATAAACCTTTACAGTGTGTTTCTTTAGGATATAAAATTCCCAAAAAACGATCAGCAGATGATGAAAAGAAGCCATCAAAAGTTCTAAAAACAACTACCATTACCAATTTTTTTCAAAAATATTGATATCAGAAAAAAATTATTCCTTTTGAAAATGATCTTGAATGTTTTTGAAGACTTTTAGCATTTTGATAACTTTGTTGAATTTTGAGAAATTTTTTGAAAAAGAAGTCATCAACTACTATTATCATTTTTATTCAAAAATATTGATATCTGAAAAAAATTATTGCTTTTGAAAATGATCTTGAATGTTTTTGAAGACTTTTATCATTTTGATAACTTTGTTGAATTTTGAGAAATTTTTTGAAAAAAAGTCATCAAAAGATCTAAAAACAACTACTATTACCAATTTTTTTCAAAAATATTGATATCTGAAAAAAATTATTGCAACAGAAAATGATCTTGAATGTTTTTGAAGATTTTTATCATTTTGATAACTTTGTTGAATTTTGAGAAGTTTTTTGAAAATAAGTCATAAAAAGTTCTAAAAACAACTACTATTACCAATTTTTTTCAAAAATATTGATATCTGAAAAAAATTATTGCTACAGAAAATGATCTTGAATGTTTTTGAAGACTTTTATCATTTTGATAACTTTGTTGAATTTTGAGAAATTTTTTGAAAAAAAGTCATCAAAAGTTCTAAAAACAACTACTATCACCATTTTTTTTCCAAAATATTGATATCTGAAAAAAATTATTGCTAAAGAAAATGATCTTGAATGTTTTTAAAGACTTATCATTTTGATAACTTTTTATCATATAGACCACAGACAAAACTATAAATCTCAATATTTATTTTTTTTTAATGTCAAGATATTTTACAAAATGAATCATTTTTTGGAATTGCCAGGATTTATTTTGTCATTTCTATATTTTTAGACTTTGACTTTAAAATATAGTCTGAGCTTTGATTAATTTGTTTCAATTTTAACTGATTGTGTTGGCCCTATTTTTTCACTTAGTATAATTGCTAACATCTATAAAATAACAAGTTTCATCCTACTTTACTGGTAAGTTTTTAAATTTTTATTTGAAGTAAAAAACTTATTTGTTCATTTAATACTAATTTTTTTCATTATCCACAAAAAATATATATGCATTGTGATTAAAGTTTTTATTGTAACTAATATGATAGTTTTCTTTTAAGGAAATAAGAAAATTTTAAAAAGTTTAAGCTTCAATTATTACTATAATCATTCTTATAACTAATGTTTATTATTCTTTATATAATACTATTTTAAGGTTTTTATACATATATTTATATTTATCATTATATAATATTATGTACACAATACTCGGAAATTTTGGTTTTGAATTGAATATTACGTTATATCGACATACATTTTGTCAGAGCGTTACGGAAGTATGTTAAAAAATTTTCAGTCCTGTGAAAATTTTTCACTTTCACCCATGATTTTCTCAATCATTGAGCAACTTATCAAAAATGCAAAGTGATAATGACAACATTTTCCCTTTTCAATACTTACTTGATCTGATATGCTGATGATTCACAGCTTCATATATTTTAATTTTAATAAAATCACTCAAATATGTACTTATGACTAAAAAAACAAAGTTGTTATCTCCTGACTCAACTAAAAGACAAACACACTTGTTATTCACCCTCTCTCTCCCTTCCTTCCAGACTGAATGATCCACTTAAAACACATTGCCATATGACCTTGATGGGCACATTGGCTGATATGTTGTTTCTCTGTTTTGTTTCTTTCAAAAATACAACACATTAAGTTTTTTTTTTTTTTTTTTTTTTTTTTTTTTAAACTAGCTGGATTTCTGGATTTTTTTTTCTTTCTGTAATAACCTTATGATAGGCAATAAAAAGAAAGGCTAAATTCTGAGCCAGAATTATTTTTAAAACATGCAAAATTATTTTTTTTTCCTTATTATATTTTCCTCACTAAGTTGAGATTCTTAAAAATGCTGGTTTTTAGATCATTCTGGGTTTTTGATATCAGTTATCAAAAGCTGAAATGTTTTTTTAAAAAAAATCAACATAAAAATACTTTGTCAGTTTCCTTATTTTTGAATATTTTTGAATTAATATATAATAATAGGATAATATTAGTATTATCTATTGTGTACTATATTTTAATTTATTGTGTTTTAATATGTATATTCAATTTCAGCATCAGCAGTGTGGAATTTAGGGGGTGGCCCGGTGAAGGAGGGGGGGGGGGGAATTCCCTTCAAAGCATTGAAAAGATCTATGTTCCGAAAGAACTAAAGAACTGCACCCATGTATTTGTACGTAGAGGTCCTTTTAAGAGATCTTTACAACCGACTTACGAGGGTCCATTCAAAGTCGTAAAACGACTGCAGAAAGATTTTGTTGTTTCTATCGGGAACCAGGAAAAGATCATAAATATTGATAGTTTAAAACCTGCGTTTCTGTTGAATGAGGATGGTGAGCCTGATCCTACAACTTATATAACGAGATCGGGAAGGAAAGTTCGTTTTCGTCTCCCACGTGTTGTGTGAGACTGGCGGGGGAGTCATGTGGCGACGCTAATTGTGCTAATTCGCCTTATTTGAAAATGGAAGAGGAAGCATAATCCATTTAAGTTTCTCCAGCGGAGCAAAAGAGCGTTCTCACATTTGGCGAAAGTTTGGCGGTTGGAAAGTTTTGCCAAGTATAGACTGACGGTGGATTCGACCGGAATCTTTGACACTTGCTCTTCGGCAGTCTCCAGTGATGCATCGGGATTTTAGAGCGGCTGCTGGACGGCTATTAAACATTATATTTATTTATTAATTAATTATGTTTATTTGAATATGTTGAATTTTATATATTTCGTTAAAGTAATAAAGTCGTATATAGTCAATTATGCCGTCGTATAAATAACCACAGCGCAACCTTTACATTCCTACATATTCTCAAAAACTTTTTTGAGTATAATATCATTCAATCTTCTGTAATTGGGTAATCTTTTAAAACAAAGCAAATTAGCATGTTTTTAAAACATGGGTTTTGGAGGGATTGACAAGCATAGCTGGTAAGGGCATAACTCCCTAGTGATATTAAAAAAAAAAATATGAATTATTCATGTAAGAAACAAGTAAAAAAGAATGACAAAAATGACTGTTGAAAGTTCATTTATTCCTGCAGCATTTGCATTGTTATTTATTTATATTATTTTGCTGTTGTTTGTGCAGGTATTATATTTTATCTGAGAATTTTCCTGCTAGTTAATATGATCCATAGAATTTCCTAATTAACTAAATTAGGTTTAAAAAATAACTTTATTTTTTGTCTTTATTTATTTTATTTTTTTTTTTTTTTTACTTTATTTCACAGGTAATGAAATGTGATAATTGTACTTCCTGTGTATGGTGTATCATTTCTTCAACAAAACGTCTTAAATGTTTTTTTCTGAAAAAAAAAAATAATAATCTTAATTATATTATAATTTCCTGATAATAAGAAACATTAACCCTTGAGAAGTCTCACATCTAAAAGTTACATCCAAGGATGCATGGGGTCTGTCAGATTCAACTCATGTTAAATGTTTTAAAAATTGTTAATAGTATAGAATAATAAATGAAACTGCAACATATTTTAAAACAAAATATGTCTTATTATATAATTTTTTGAATCTTGTTTTAGCAAAATAGTCATATGGTGTCTATTGGACACAATGCAACTACTCTACATTTAAACAACTTTCAAAACAAAATTTTAAAAAGCTGTTTTCATAAAAAAGTTCTCTTTTTGTTTAACTGAAATGCCCCTTTTTTGAAGGAGCATCCTGCCCTTTTTTATTTTGGGTGAAACACTACTGTTATGTATTATTTCATGACATTCTAATATTGTTTAATATCATTATTGTTTACTAGGACATTTAAAATATTTTAAGTAAGAGAAAAAAATGTGCAGCTCACGTGAGTACAATTTTATCCAAAAACTTTTTAAATAAAAATTTTACAAAGTTAAAAAATTGCACATAACAGTAATACTTTACTAGATATTAGTTATTGACATACAGTAATAGACTTTTTAAACATTACATGTACTGTTTCATGTAATATGTGTAACATTTAATGTAAAATTTTACACATCAATGTAGTATTTGAGATTTTTGGCATGATGGTTTAAACTGTCAAAAACCTGTAATCCTGAATTGTAACATGTGTTACCTGCAGATTATTTTCTGCCCCTGAAATATCCGTCACAGACACTTGGAGAATTTTGTGCTTCTGGGAATCCAGTCAATTTCAAGAGATAATGTTTGTAAAAATTTTAAGAAAAAACTGAATTATAGAAAATAAATAATTAAAGCAGCAATTTCATAGAAAGTAAAAACTTTTATACTGTTCTAGCAATATTAGTTGAATTCCAGGTTATTTTTAACATTTATATGCACCATAATTTCGGGGAGATAAGCCGCGGCTTATACGATTTTAAAAGTTACTTTGGGCGCATGCGGTTTATCTAACAATGCCGCATATCTGCCGTTTTTTTTTCTTCTTTTTTTAGAGGAAGGGGAAATATTTTCTCAATCATTGAGCAACTTATCAAAAATGCAAAGTGATAATGACAACATTTTCCCTTTTCAATACTTACTTGATCTGATATGCTGATGATTCACAGCTTCATATATTTTAATTTTAATAAAATCACTCAAATATGTACTTATGACTAAAAAAACAAAGTTGTTATCTCCTGACTCAACTAAAAGACAAACACACTTGTTATTCACCCTCTCTCTCCCTTCCTTCCAGACTGAATGATCCACTTAAAACACATTGCCATATGACCTTGATGGGCACATTGGCTGATATGTTGTTTCTCTGTTTTGTTTCTTTCAAAAATACAACACATTAAGTTTTTTTTTTTTTTTTTTTTTTTTTTTTAAACTAGCTGGATTTCTGGATTTTTTTTTCTTTCTGTAATAACCTTATGATAGGCAATAAAAAGAAAGGCTAAATTCTGAGCCAGAATTATTTTTAAAACATGCAAAATTATTTTTTTTTCCTTATT
Source organism: Maratus michaelseni (assembly GCA_963931845.1). NCBI lineage: Eukaryota > Metazoa > Arthropoda > Arachnida > Araneae > Salticidae > Maratus > Maratus michaelseni. The sequence goes on from OZ007598.1 coordinate 73,424,290, forward strand.
ATATTTTCCTCACTAAGTTGAGATTCTTAAAAATGCTGGTTTTTAGATCATTCTGGGTTTTTGATATCAGTTATCAAAAGCTGAAATGTTTTTTTTTTAAAAATCAACATAAAAATACTTTGTCAGTTTCCTTATTTTTGAATATTTTTGAATTAATATATAATAATAGGATAATATTAGTATTATCTATTGTGTACTATATTTTAATTTATTGTGTTTTAATATGTATATTCAATTTCAGCATCAGCAGTGTGGAATTTAGGGGGTGGCCCGGGGAAGGGGGGGGGGAATTCCCTTCAAAGCATTGAAATGTCTCCCCCCGGAAGATTTGAGATTTTATGCTTTTAACGGTTAAAAAGTTTACCCCCCCCCCCCTCCCCGACTATCTGAATTCAACACTGAGCATAAGTTCTATGTTTTAGTATGTTATTCTTATTTTACTATTTAATTCGACAATCTGATTGTCAGTACTAGGGAAAACAGTGCTTTTTTAAAGTTATTATATTGTCATAAAAAAATATTTTTTAACAGACATCCAAAATCTGGAAAATTTGAAAATTCAGAATTGCCGCGGTCTTGCCGATCCCAGATTTTCAAAGTTCAACTTGCGGGCATGATTATTGAAGAGATGTAATCGAACATTTTTTTCTTTTCTTGCACTGTGGCGTCGGGAAATTCGATTCAAAACCCAAACTTTGAGAGCATTTTCAGAAAAAATCTTCTGCTTTTACCGAAAAAGGAAAAAAAAAAATCTTCCATTTACATAGTTTCTGAATAAAAGCACCTGCTAATTTGATATGTTTACGGACAAAATACGAACTAAAAAATGTGCCAGAAGAAAGTAGCCAGTTTGGATTTTAAAACAGCCTTAATTAGCAGATTTTTTCCCCCTCCCAACTGTAGTTATTTTTTATAAGAAAGAAAGCATTTAAGAACTTTTAGAATCAGTTTTTTGAAGTCCTTATATATGTTATCGAAGTTCTCTATAGCAAATCTCATTTTCATGTTAACGGGTCATCTCTGACGTCGTGTAAAAGCGCACCCATTTTCAACCAATCAGTAAGTGGTACAATACAACAGGAGAATGAAGAAAGGGAGAAAAATTTTTGTCGTCATGATAGCACAAACTGGGATAGACATAGACAGAGGGGGATGCGGGGGAGGGGAGTGGATAAGAGAGAGAAGCGTAGGATACTTGTCTTTTACTGTTTGACAGCCATTCGAAGAGTGTGCTACTTATTACTTCTAGTTAAATATTACAGATTTTCTTTTTAAAATTTTTCAACTATACATTTTTTTATTTTTGAAGTATGGCTCCTGTAAAGCGTAAAAGCTATACTGCTGCTTTTAAACTTGCAGCAATACAAAAAGCTGTCTTTTACTGTTTGACAGCCATTCGAAGAGTGTGCTACTTATTACTTCTAGTTAAATATTAATTACAGATTTTCTTTTAAAAATTTTTCAACTATACATTTTTTTATTTATGAAGTATGGCTCCTGTAAAGCGTAAAAGCTATACTGCTGCTTTTAAACTCGCAGCAATACAAAAAGCTGTCTTTTACTGTTTGACAGCCATTCGAAGAGTTTGCTACTTATTACTTCTAGTTAAATATTAATTACAGATTTTCTTTTTAAAATTTTTGAACTATACATTTTTTTATTTTTGAAGTATGGCTCCTGTAAAGTGTAAAAGCTATACTGCTGCTTTTAAACTCGCAGCAATACAAAAAGCTGTGTCAGTTGGAAATCGTGCTGCAGCGAGGGAATATGGATGGTGTCGATGAACGCTGTATTTGGCGGTGGAAAGCTGAAAAAGATGATCTTAGAAAAATGCCTAAGACGAAACGCACTCGAAGAAGTGGTACTGTTGCTTGGCCTGCATTGGAAAACTTATCAAACTGGATTAAAGAACAAAGGGATAAAGGTTTCTCCATATCCACAGTGAAAATTGGTTTGCAAGCTCAACATATTGCCTCACAAATGGGGATTCAAGACTTCAGAGGCAGCCCAAACTGGTGTTTTCGGTTTATGAAAAGACACAAATTTTCCGTTCGTTGAAAAACAATGGCAGGCCAAAAATTACCAGTGATTGGGCCGAAAAAAATGAAAATTTTTTGGCCTACGTCAAAGAAAAAATAAAGGAATGCAATGTAAATCATTCCTAAATTATAAACATGGACGAAGTGCAACTTTCTTTTGAATGCCCCCCAAATAGAACTGCCAACGAAACAGGACAAAAATCAGTGTTGATTGTTACGACGGGGAATGAAAAAACTTCCTTTACACGTGTTTTGTCCTGCACTGCCAATGGCGAAAAACTGAAGCCATTGATTATTTTTAAAAGGAAAACCATCCCAAAAGGGAATTTTCCTAAGATGTTGTGATCCGAGCAAATCCAAAAGGATGGATGTGCGAGGATATAATGTTAAAGTGGCTGGAAGAAGTGTACCGTAAACGTAAAGGTACATTTTTTCAGCCGCGAGGACTTTTAATTCTCGATTCCATGAGAGCTTATTTCTTAGATTCGGTGAAGGCACAATGTAGAAAGTTATCAACAACCCTCGCAGTCATACCTGGCGGATTGACAAAACTTCTTCAGCCTTTAGACCTGACTGTAAACAGGGTTTTTAAACATAAAGTGCGACAGTTGTGGGAAGATTGGATGCAGGGTGGCTTACATGAATTCACGAAGTCCGGCAAAATGAAGAGGGCGAGTTATTAGGAGGTCGCTGCCTGGGTTTCAAAAGCCTGGAACTCAGTGGATGCAAAAGTAATAAAGTAGGGGTTTTCAGAAGCCGAAATCATCGACGAAAGAAATGGAATGTCAAGCGAAAGTGACTTTAGTGATTCCGAAAATGACAATGAACTCGAAAATGAATTTTTAAAACTTTTTAATTCAGAAAGTGACGATTCCGATTTTGATGGCTTCGAATAAATTATTATAAATAAATAATTCTTGTTTAAAAATAAAACAAATTATTTTACAATTTTGAGAAGGAAATTACTGATGTTCGCGATTACAGTTTTAAAGTAAGATAGTTTTTATTTTATATTTATTTCTTTAAAGCCTTGAACGTTTCTTTATTTAGTATTTATTTTTAATTATTTAATATTTTTTATCATTTAAACAGTGTTTATTTATAATTATTTCAATTTAAAATTAAGAGAAAAGTGTTATGTTGGGGAATAATCTACTACATGATAAAATTTCGTGCTGTGGCGTATATGATGAATTTTTGTTTTTTTTTAAACCGAATTTCGCAAATGCGGCGTATATGGTAGGGTGGCTTATCTCCCCGAAATTACGGTACATATATGCAACTAACTTTAGGTTATGTACGTTAATGGAAGAAAGGATAAATTAGTTAAAATATCTGCAAGCAATAGGAACATAACAATTCACTATTTACTTACAGATAGTACTAAGGATTTTTAAATTTATCTTTTATTTCTAACACTTGAAAATATATTTAATTCTCATAATGGAAAATATATTTATATAAATAATAATAATAAAAGAATAAAATTATTTGTAAACTTTTTTTTTTTGTAAAATATTTATTAAAAATGTCATCATTAATAACCTTTCAATAGATGATCAATAATTATCAGCATACACAAACATACAAGTTTGAAACAAATTTATATTATAAATAATATGTTTAAGAAAAAAAATAGGAAGGAAAAAAAAATGCTTACTTTACCCACTCATTACACCAATTATTTTTCAAACAGCAATTTTCCTCTCACCTTTACATGGATAAAAATACTATATAATAAGAAACTTGACACTACCCAAAAAGATGAATAGAATAAAAGAAACAAAAATTGTTCTAAAATAAAAATGTGTAATAATACAACCGCATATCTATAACAAAAAACAAGTAATATAAAAACTTTTTTTAAAGTCAATTCCTACTTAGGTCAAATAGAAATTTTTTTCCAGCGATCTACACGCTTCGCCACTGACGGTATTTATTCCTAAATTTATATCCTGCTAAATATCTTACATAAGAGAAATTTTTGAAATGTATTAAAAATTAAATAAAAAATAAATAGCTAAAATACCAAAAATTAATAGCTCGAAAAAGTATTTCTCACAAAATTGTTAGACAAACTGCGTTAGAAAGTTAAAAAAATTGTATTTTTCTTGATATAAATTTAAAATCTAATGATTATGCCGTTTTTCAAATATTGAATTAAAAAAATTACCAAACTTCACAATAAAGTGCCATAGCGATGTTACAGTTAACTATAATACAGTTTTTTCAAATATTAATTAATTAATTAAATTTTATTATTTAATTTTAGTTTTATACTTCCTTTCTGTTCAAAAGTATAGACTAACTCCACATTTATAGTCTCCTTCGCCCGTGAGCCGCCTGATCTTCGTCCGTGTGAAGGTGAGACTATAAATATGGAGTGAGTCTATACTTTTGAACAGAAATGAAATATAAAATTAATTAATTAAATTTAATTAATGAATTAATATTTGAAAAAACTGTATTAACATCAATTGTCATCCAGTACAAGTTTTAAAAAAATTATTTGAACTTGATAGGATGAATAGAAAATATTTTATTAACGATTGAAAATTTGAACAAGATATATAAATATATAGAGAGTGTGAGCTAATAGTAGGAATTGAATAAAAGAGCTGCCAGTCTATAAACAATTTCAGCACTATGATGGGAAGGCCCGTGAAGAAAGTACTTATAATTTAAGAATACCATAGCTGCCAACTTTTATGCTTTTTTGTTACCACTACAAATTAATAGAAATTTTTGCCTTATTGAATCACATGATTTCGGCGATTTAATAAGGTAAAATTTACTATAAAATTTTAGTGGTAGGAAAAAAGCACAAAAGTTGGCAGCTAGCTATGGAATACAATTTTTGCTTTTAAAAAAATGAAGACAGGAATTATATTCTAACAAGTTCAAGCATACAACAAATCTAACAGTTTTAAGTTTTTACCTAAAGTAAAAAATTTTCATCAAAATATAAAGCAAGAATAGCTCAAAAATATTAAATAAGACAAAATTTAATGTGCTATTGTTTCCTTTTAATCTAGACAGGAAAAAGCATTCTTACATCATACATAACATCCAAAAATCTAATATTCATAATGACTTCACATTTTTAAGGAAAAATGTAAAAGTAGTCCTTTAAATCAAGAGTGATTGAAAAAAATATTACTTACAAACAAACAAAAATTAATTTTCTTTATATAATGTAGAGAAAATATGAAAAGGGGGTTGTTTGCTTGTTTTGTTACTTTATCATCCTCACAAATTAAATGATCAAACAACTATTATTTGATTACTATAATAGTTCTTAAAAAAGCATGTGTGCAAACTTAAGACTTATCCATGGATCAAGAAGCAGAAAATTTTATGGCAGCCTCCGACTTGAGAGTAAGTATTTAAATATCATCTGTAAACGCCATCAAAAGCAACAAATTTAAACAATGTTTACAGATTATCTTTTAACATTTTTACACTTTCTCAAATGCAAACTCGCTGAGAGAGATTTGAGACTTTCATGAAAATGATTTCATGAAATTATTTTAATTTCTACTTACATAAAACTTTAAAAATCTCATCTTTCCCCCCCCCCCCCCTTAAAATAGCAAATTAGAAAATAAAGCAAGTTAAAAAAAAAAAAAAAAACTTAAAAATTGTATTTTGAACCAATTTTCAATGTACAGATTTCACGCAAAATTGATAATCAATATACAATGAACTCTGTTTAAGGCAGAATCTATCAGGACTGACAAAATTTTCTGTTATAGACAATATTCCACCTTAAATCGAATTTAATGTATTGAAAACTCTCTTTTTTTTTTTTTTTTTTTTTTTTTTTTTACTTTACAAAACCTAACAAACATACAAGTGAAAGATTTAAGAACTGCTTCAAGATTAGAAATTTAATTAAAATATCACCTAATGGACTTGAACCACCTCCATAAAAAAAGAAGTTTGGAAAATTCGACTATTTTATGTATTTATATACATGCATGTATATAAAATTATTCAACTATTCTGAAGTTCGGAGTAAGATTTTGATAGCTCCTTTTATGTTTCAATGAAAAATCTCATCTCTCTTACTTAGACATCACATTAAAAGAATATTTAAAATAATAATAATACTGGTCAGAAAATGTTCACTTTGTGTGCGTACAGAGACATAAGGTATTGTTCTTTGAACACTTTTTTTAGGTGCGTTCGTAATTATATAAATATGTAGCACCTATTGTCGTCGCCTGGTCCGTTCGTCCGCATATAACAATGCAAAAACTACCCAACCGAATGGTTTGAAATTTAAGATATATTATCTTTGCAGAATTGTTTTGAGACATTTCAAATTTTAAGAAAATCGAATCAAAACTTTAGAAAATATTAATATAAACATTTATTAAGAAATTTGATTTTTTTTTTTTTTTAATCGATGCTTTCTTTTTATAGGAGCTTTCGAAGTTTAATCGTCAAGCGACTGAGATACTTATTTTATGACAGAAATTAATCTGCAGACGATATAATTCATTTCACAGAATTAAAAATCATCAAGATCTGAATATTTATGTAACTAGCTATAGTACGAACGCACCTCATTTGTAACGTTTGACGTACAATATCCAACTTGTTTTTTCTGTTTTGCACTGATGAAAAGGGTTTGTGTTATCGTTGAAACGACCGTATGTAGTTTTAATGTTGGGATATTTTTGGAATTTGTGTGTTTTAACGTTGTTTAGCTTTATCTTATGTCTCAATAATAAGTACTATTTTGAATACAGTTTGGAGAAAAGAAATCTGATATATGTTCTCATTTCACATTTTCTGCTTCTGGGACTGTGAAGAAAAGGAAAAAAACTCCAAAATCTCCTTTCCCAAGTAACTTAAAACCAAATATTGGCAGTTTTTGTGCATTGCTTTTATTTTATTTATTATTTCAAAGTAAAGTGATTTTCCAGTACAAATAAAGTAAAATATGCAATGTCTTACTTGCAAACAAAACAAATACAGTCTGTGTAAGGGAAAAAAAAAAGATGCACCCACCTTTATTTGCAGATTGTTTACAATAAAAATAAAGCAAAGGTGTCATTAGACTTGAAATAACGTCTTCTTTCAGTATATGACTGCAATTTTTAGACCACCTTCATATTAAAAATTTCACCAACTTTGTTTTTTCAAATGATGACACCTACTTTTGACACCATATTTAAGTTCCTGGGATCAAAAGCACCCGAGAAAAAGGTATAGTTTGTGTACTTTTTAAAAATCTTTATAGTGATGAAAATATGTTAGGAGGGGTTTATCTATAAATTTAGAAAAAATAAATTAAGATCTCACAGGAAAAAAAAACATACAGAGTCATAAAAAGTGACCAGAAAAATTGTATAGCAAGCTAAGTATAAAATAAACAAGTTTCATTTAAAAGAAATTTTCATATAAATTTTTTGGTAGCTTTTTGCCATTTTCTCATATGTGGTTTAACAATAACAGGATACGGTCCCTTAAGATCTTAAAAAAGTAAAATTTCTCTGTGTCTCGAAAAATGAGGATTGGAATGAACTGTGAACTTACATACCCATGTTTTTGTCAACATTCATTCTATACTAAAAACACGAACGTTTAACACACAATATCATCGTACAATGGACAGACGCACGTTTCATGAGTAAATTGGACTCACTTCCTCAGTGTCAATAAAATAAAACGCTATTGTATCCCCCCCCAAAGACATGAAATTGAATCTAAAAACCCAAATGAAAAACAACAACACACCGAGAAACTCATCGCGCATGAGCCACGAATCAGATTAAGCCGGAAGTGATTCACTATGACACAGTAAATCAACCCAGAAAGGTGAAATGTAAGGTACACTTGAAAAATCATTGACCAGGGAGTTACCAAATTTATGAATATAAACTGCCTCAAAGAAGTCTAAATCTAATGGAGTGTTACATTTCTTAATAATAGTGGCTGAATCAAAGTTAAAATTATGTCTCTCACTCCAGCAGTGACAAGCAATAGAGGATTTTTGCAATTCTTTTTTCTTAATATAATTTTTGTGTTCATTGAGTCTGAAACGGAGTTGTCGTTTAGTCTGTCCTATGTAGGACAAACCTAATTGACATTAGATATTGTAAATGCTCCAAAAGTTTTGATGTGAAATTTTATCCTTTAACTGTGAAAAATTTAGTTTATTAACTGGCCTAAAAACAACCTTAAAATCATACTGTCTTAAAATATTAGCTATTTTAGCTAAAAATTTCATAACTAAAAATGTGTTTAAATCGTAAAAATGCTTGGCATATGGTTTATTCATTTTATCTCACTGTAAAATTAAGATTTCAATCCGATGATTTATTTGAGGAGATATAAATTAAAGTTTGTCATGTAGATTTAACATTAGCATCATCAAACTTTGACCTCTTCTAATTTTATGGAGATTTAAGAAATACCATATAAACTATAGCTTTTTCCAGGTTTCTTTGGTCCAAGAAACTCAAATATTGTGTCAAAAAGGGCTGTTACTATTTGGAAAACTGTTTGGTACAAATAAGTTACAATTTAGTACAATTTTAAGTATGCAGATGGCCTTTTTAACCAAAATTGCATTCATATTCTGAAGGAAAAAAAAAAATCTTTTAGAGTGTAATGACATTTTTATTGCGATTTTATTGTCAATTGTCTGTGGATAAAGGTAAGTGTATATCTTTTTACTTACCCATCATACGTAGTATAGGGTAAATTTTGCAATTGTTTTGAAAAAAAAAAATAATAAAAAATTTGTGCCGCATTTACACGTTTCAGACACTGGAGATTCCGAAAAACATATTTTTAGAAATTTTTTTTTGCCATAGGTCTGTCTGTGTGTGTGTCTGTAAACGCTCTATCTCCCGAACAAATTGAAATAGACACTCGAAATTTGGTATGTACTTAGTATGTAATAATGGGAATAAGCTTATTGAATTTCAGTAACCTCGATTATCCGAAGCTATTTTTTTAAGACTCTCGAAATATTCGTAATGAAGTTGATTGGATAATTAGTTGCCGAGATATTTATAATCCTATTTTCCACACTCTTCGATTTTTCATGACCCTGTATTTCATTCAAACTTCAATTCAAAGATATATTTAAATTGGAAATGAGATGCTTAATCCGACACAGTAAACCATTAGTTAATAGGATTATCCATTTTGGAGTTATAAGGATGTGTCTCTTATGCAATTCAGTAATAGAGCATTTAAAGTTTATGATGTCATCAAGCCATGATTTTATTGGAATTGCGATGTGTTTTATAAATAGTTTACACATGTTTATTTTCATATTTTATATTATGCATATCCATGATGGGTAAGTATTACGGTGGCCCCCAACGACTAGTTATTTTGGACATGGACTAACTTTGTGTAAAAATGTCTCTAAGTAAACTCAATATGAAACAATATAAAAAACTCACTGAAGAACTGGAAGACGGAACAGGATCCTCATCCTCAATAATTTCCACCGGATCTCCTTGATCCTTGCATTTGAGGAACCAATGCTTATACCAACCTAAAGTAGCTGACATAATATGACCCCCATTGTTTTTTGAATTGTGTTGATTAAAGAGAGAATTGGCATGATTGAAAAGCATAGCTTTTGTGACTTGCTGACCTGGAAATAACAAAAAAGAGGCTTAAATGACAGACAGTTCATTAAAGTCATTAAAAATATATATATATTAGGGAAAAAATCTGAAATATTAAAGGTAATTAAAGATAGCAGATATTAAAGCTTTTTGCAGCATGATAAAAACTCTGATTTTTTTTCCTATACACTTTAACTGTGTAAGTTTAATTTTATATGAAGTTAGAATCATATATATAAATTTGTCATGGCAAAGTAATTAGCTTAGAGGCAGAAAATAAATTCACACATGTAAAATATTTTAAATATAATTTAAAACTAAGGGCAAACAAGAATAATTCATTAAATATGAATTAGCTGCAATTATGTGTCCTGTTTATTTTAAATTTTACTTTTAATTATCTATTACATATGTACTTAAATAGAGGCTGCTACTTTTAAGCTTATCATGCTTTAAACTACAAAAACATATACATTTTAACTTATGTTAAGTTAAATGCACAAACATTCCATTCCAATGTACAGGTAAAATTAGCTCCAATCTTCTTTTATACTTTCTTCTATATAGAAAAAAGTTATTGTAATCGAAATTTTTTTAGTCTTCTGATTTTCGACAGATTTACACATTTTAGGGGTCAGATTCCGAAAGACATGTTTTTACAAAATATTTGTCTGTTCGTATGTGGGCCCTCCTTGTATCATCAAAAAGTTTATGAAGTTATGCATAGAATTGAACCAAATTTCATTTATAGGTTTTTGGCTATGGCCAGCAGGTCCCACTTGAATTTGGGGATATTCCGCCAGAAGAGGGTGCTGTGATAGTGATTTTGGTTCCATTTTCTGTTGCATTTGGAGATATTCTGCTGGAAGGGGGTGCTGTGATAGCTACTTAAAGATTTCAAATTCAAAAAGATGTACAAAAAAAATTAGAAATCCTAAATGTTTTTTCCATTAAATGTTCGATCTTTATCCAATGATTCCAGAGCAATTTTTGTTTTGTCTCTATTTTTAAAAATGGTTGTTAAAAAATGCAGTTTGAAATTTTAGGGTGCCTGACATTTTGAAACAAGACAGCAGGATTCCACCATAAAAAAGTTTAATTTATGAGTTTCAGTGAAAACACGTGGGATAGAAATCTGACCATACAGGTGGGGAACAATGGAAGAAACAGGAAAAAGGCCCAATGCAGGGCCAATGTGAAAAAAGTCCTTCCGGCCTGTACCGGGAGGAAAAGGTAGCTTTCCTATATCTTCGTTTTAAAATTTTAGCTAATGTTACATGAAAACAGCAAGTTAAAATGCAAAGAAACGTTTACAAAAGATTCGTTAATACTGAATTAGAATAAGAAATTCGCCAAATTATTGAGCAATAGCCAAATTGGCTTCATTTATGAAGACTTATTTTGGTCGCCAAATTTGGCGATATTTTGCCAAATGTCGCCAATGTTGGCGCTAACGGATATGAATATATAGTTTTATTCGTATGATTGGGAAAATTATTACAACAATGAAAGAAAATAATTTGCGAGTAATCGTGTTAATGTGCTGTTTTGTTTCAAAATGTCAGCCACCCTAGAATTTCAAACTGCTCTATCTCAGCCATTTTTTGAGATAGAGGTAAACCAAAAAAAGCTCTGGAATCCTTGTAACAAGGCCTAACACGTAATTAAAAAATAAATTTGAATTTTTAATTTTTTTGTATATTTATTTTAGTTTTAAATTTTTAAATGGGTGCCATCTTGAAACAAAATGGCAGACCAAGCTGGCCAACGAACTCGATCGAGACATTGGTTAGCTTAATACACACAATTAGTTTCATCAAAATTGATTTATAAATACGAGCGTTACCGTATGACATAGGTCAGATATATATATATATATATATATATATGGATATATCTGTATATATAAATCAACATTTGAATGGAGGGTGGTTTTGGGGTCTGGGGGTCATGATCGGTGAAAATATATAGAAATTTTCCGGAACTGCTTTCCTCCGAACGGCTGCAATAGGTAGCTTTATACTTTTTTGAATTGAAAGCTATCTAAAAAGCTCAATGTAAGACTACTGCAAAACAATATTAATAGAAGGAGCAGGAAGAGAAAATTTTTTTCACGAGATAGGAGGAAAAGGCCAACCTAACATGTGCACTGAAAATGGAGAGAATTTGCACTTTTAAAATATGAATAAGTAGGGATGCAACAGATATCCTACGAAACTGTATTTGGTTGATCAGAACAGTATGTCTTACAATTGGCAGCAGCCAGATGCTACTTATATAGAAGGATGAAGTTCCCTGACTTTTCCAGATATTTTAAGAAAAATTTAATCTAGTGGGGCAGTGTGATCTGTACATACCGAGGGTAAAATAAATTTTGTCACTCAAAAATACTAAAATTTTGAAACTACAGATAATATTGAATGAAATTTTCACTTATGCATCCCCCGCCCTGCAAGAAAAACCAACTCCTAGGACAATTATAAGAATTGCTTTCCTTAAGAGGTTACTTCACTCAGGCGAAAACACCAGCTTGCTAATGTTAATCCTATGGGGGAAATATTTTACTATTCATATTGGATATCTGAGGTCGATCTCTATGCAGAATCTTTTTTACTTTGTCGATTTTTGTCGCAGTTTTTTAAATTGAGAATACTTTCACTACAAGCCTCGGATTATCTGGTGCCGAAGGCAGCGGGTACACGATACGGAGTTTCGTTCAGTTCGTGGTTTATCATATTCGACGCCCTATAGGTGCAGATTCCCAAAATCTGGAAGGAGCCAGTGGCTCCTAAACGCAAAAAATCTAGTGGCCACATTGTGAAACAAACACAAAAACAATATTTTTTCTCCCTAAACTTTGTACGACGGGATTTTATAGAATCTTCCCACAATAATTGTACACATTTTGTAGGAATAAATGTTTGTAATGTAAGGCCTGACCTGAACATTTTATGAATAAACGATTCGATAAAGTTTTTTGTTCTATATAGATACATACATCGTTTCTTCCCAAAGTATTTTTCATAGCTGAAAATAAAGGCTCAACATGGGGATTTGCATAAAAAAATACGTATGTCTATAAAAATCAAAATTAAAAAAATATATGAAAAACATATGGAAAATATTTAATTTAGGTTTTAGATTTTAATAAAATAAATTTCGCAATTTCTGACATTCAGAGATGGAGAAAGATCGAACACTATAAGCCTCATTTGAAACTTTTGTTGGCAAGAAGATTTTTTTTAATCCCTATGAGACAATAAATTGCAATTTTCGTAGCCAAGCACCGATTTTCTCATTTTATTATCGCGACGGCTTGACGAAATTCGCAATCATTCGACGAAATTCGCTATATTTTTCAGTGACTAATTGACGAAATGCGCAATTTTTTTCGCAATTGATTGACGAAATTTACGTTTTTTTTTTGCGACTAATTGACGAAATTCAGTATTTTTTCCGTGGCTGATTAACGAAATTTATGTTTTTTGCGACTAATTGACAAAATTCAGTATTTTTTCCGTGGCTGATTAATGAAATTTACGTTTTTTGCGACTAATTGAAGAAATTCGGTATTTTTTCCGCAGCTGATTAACGAAATTTACGTTTTTATGCGACTAATTGACGAAATTCAGTATTTTTTCAGCGGCTGATTAACGAAATTTGAGATTTTTTGTGACTAATTGACGAAATTCGCATTTTTTTTCTGCGAACGATTGATAAAATTCGCGATTTTATTTCGTGATCGTTTGACGAAAGTAGATTTTTTTTTGCAATGAAATTTGCGTTTTTTTCTTCTATACCGATTGACGAAATTCGCTTTTTTCCGGGACTGATTGAGGAAATTTGCGGTTTTATTTTGCGACCGCTTGACGAAATTTGGTTTTATTTCGTGATTGATTAAATTTGTGGTTTTATTTGGCGAGCGATCGTCAAATTTATGGAATTTTTTCCGTGGCCATTTTCAGGAAGCTCGCGACCGATTGAGGTAATTCCCGATTTATTTTCATGACCGACTGACGAACTGATCTTGCGAAATCTAAAATAATAAAAATAATTCGAGGAGTTCCGCTAATTCGTGGAAGAATCGCATGCCGATATCTATGCCTAACTGTAAGAACATATGTGAAAAATCACATAGCTACATGGCTAATTGTAGTATGCCGCCGTCGCAGAGTTTATTTGCGGTTTACATCAACTTTTTTTTTTTTTTTTCCTGATTTCGTGGACATTGCAGTTTATTTTTTTAGAAGAAAACAGGACAATAGCGGAAATGTGGCATCCATGTTCAATATTTTAATTATGGATAACAGAAAAGAGAAAAAATGTGCTAAACATCGCGGAATTATGGAGAACAGTCCGCAGATTTTACATTGAAAAAAGTCGGAAATCTGCCGTTCGGCAGAGAAGGGGCATCCCTGCAAAACACTTGGCGACTAAGACATCGAAAGTTAGTGGCCAAAGTAAAAAATTTAGTCGCCACGCGGTGACTGGCGATCGTGAATCTGCATCTATACGATGCCCTGATGTAAATTAAGGGCCCGCTAGCCGGCAAAGCCAGTTAGTTAGTTCATTAAGTTGTATTTTTCAAGTTTGTCCCCTTTCTGCTCCCCCGTTCCCCTCCCAATCTTAACTTTCTTAGTTATGCACAGATTTGAACGGGACCTTTTGTGACATTCTTTCCAAGTCATTTGTTTGGTTAATAAATAAACATTGGTATTATATCTGCAACTGTTTGTCACCACTATTTATGAACAATAATCAAAATTTTCGGCTTTTTTTTCCAGTTAAAACACTTTTTTCTTGGATTAGAGCCACATTACTCAGGGTTATCGTTAGCTAAGTTGTGTCGCTCAAGTTTATCAAAATGTTTGTAGAAGTTATATTTTAAAAATTTCTCCATGCTCGGTCAAATAAAACAGTATAAATTCCAGTCGTTTAGAGTTTAGAACCAAACCCGCTGAGTTATGATAGTTTGAATTTTATGAAATATTGGAGCTTTCTGATACTAAATAATCATCTGCTTGTTTTTAATGTTTTTCAAGAGTATACGTACGATAATACTTTAAAACTTATCTTTTAAATTAACGTATCAAATAATTTAAATAATTTAAACAAAATGACCACGAGAATTTTGCACATTTAAAAATTTTGTTGTTTTATTTCTTATATACAATACACTATCCAGGTAAAAGACTAAACATGTGGATATTCCATTTAAATATTAAGCTTGTACTGTATATAAGAACATCATAAAACAAAATAAAAATAAAGTCTTTACAAAATCAATAATTTCAAATGGATTAGAAAATAACATTATATAAAAAACATATATGAAAAACATTATGCATAAATTATTTATATATATTACATATATATTCTGAAAAAATATTTGAGGTAATGGTGTTTATGTCTTAAAACGCGGATTTTCTTTTTTTTTTTCAAATAAAATTTCTTCTAATAGTACTATCTGTAATGTTAGAGCAAGACATTTTTATAATTAAATTTCCCGTTGTATTAGGACTAGGAGCTCTTAAGGGTCCTCTTCACGCACTTGAAAACACTCGTTCGCTATAATATTAATCCGATGGGGCATTATTTTTCTAACATCTCATTGGCATTTGAATATTTTTAAACGATTTTTTTGCATTGGATAGTAGATATCAATCTCTATTTCCGCCATTGATTACTTTTTCAATTTTCTTTGCGGATTTTTTTTAGAAAGATACTTTTACTTTCGAAACTGGTTCGGAAAGTGAAAGTATCTTCATTAAAAGTTCTGTTACAGTTTTTGCATTCTACTGATATAACTCTATCGTTTTAATATTTTTTTAAAAAAAACTCTCAAACTATTGATTTTTAAAAGCGCCCCATTTTCTATTTAAAAAAAAAAAAAAAAAAAAAAAAAAAAAAAACGCATTACTAATACTTTGAAACATTACTATGGATCAACATCTATGAAATAAGTAGCATTAAAAGAATTTTCTATTCTGGTCTGTGGTTTTGTATTTTTTATTTATTTATTTTTTTTAAACAAGATAACGTGTGCTTTGACGCCTTTCTAAATTCACTTATCCAATTTTTCTTTTCGCCTTCCTTGGCATTCCGAAAGTCTGAGGGTTGTGACGCAAGCATACTAAATAATGAATCACTTGCAATGCAGCAAAAGTTTGTATATACGCATTAGCTGAATTAATAAACAAAGTTTTTCTACATGTGTGATAAAAAGATGCGAGCAGATTCCCTAATAATAATTCCCTAATGCGATAATTCCTTAATTTGCACACCGAATAGTATAAAACTCTTAACTGAACAAACCTCCAATTTGGGTCCCTGCTGCCTCCGACACCATGTAGCAGTCGTGCTGCGCACGCGCTGCAATATCCATTAGTTTCACGTTCCACCAAAGGTGGCACAATCTGCTCTACATGAACTTTGGGCACTGAAATCGTTAAGGCTATAGATGTCGAGTTGGCACCGTATACCGGTCATAATATAAATAAGCGAGATTAAACATTCACAGACCTTTCCAACGATATATCACATGAGGGGCATGTGCAAAATTCAGAAAAATATTCTCCTTGTGGGGAGAAAGTGGGGGATGGACACCGGAGATGCATAATATGATTAAGCGGTCACAGACCTTTCAAAAGATATATCACATGACGGGTGTGTGCAAAATTCAGAAAATTAACACCCTTGTGGGGGCAAAGTGGGGGAATGGAAACCGGAGATGCATAATTAATATGATTCAGCGGTCACAGACCTTTTCAACGATACATCACATGAGGGGTATCGGCAAAATTTAGAAAAGTGCCCCCCCTTGGGGAGGCAAAGTGGGGGGATTGACACCTCAGATGCATTATATGATTAAGTGGTCACAGATCTTCCCAACGATATATCACATGAGGGGTGTCGGCAAAATGTAGAAAATTTCCCCCCTTGGGGGGCAAGTGTGGGGGGGGATGGACCCGAAAGATGCATAACACGAATAAGCTGTCACAGGCTTTTCGAACAATATATCACATGAGTGATGTCAGCAAAATTTAGAAAAGTGCCCCTCCCGTGTGTGCAAAACGCGCTCCCCCCCTCCCCATAATTTTCGACATGGCCTCATTTTTAAAATTTATTTTGTGTTATAAAATTTATTTTATGTGTTATAAAATATCGCAAAGTTTCAAACAGATCGCCTTATTGTATTTCCTAATTGTGTTCGCGCCCCTCCCCCTACCCTCCTGAAAGGTCAAAACGCCTCCCCACCTCTCCCCATAATTTTTTACGCTAGCTAATTCTTAAAATTTATTTTATGTGTTATAAAATATCGCAAAGTTTCAAACAGATCGCCTTATTATATTTCCTAATTTTGTTCGCCCCCTCCTCCCCCCCCCCTACCTGAAATGTGAATCCCTTACTTATACGAAATTTGAGAGCAACAGCTGCTCATCTCTGCCGCTAAAATAATCAAAGTGAAAGAATAAATACATGGAATTTAGTGCTAGAGAGATCGATCTATAATCTATTAGATCTCCGTTAGGTGCTATCCTCAGATGGTGATAAGATCGATCTGCAGTGACGATTTGAAAGAAAATAAACGAACGATAATATTCATAGAGACATCGATAAAAAAATTGATAAAATCGATCTGGCTATAGTATCGATTAAATCGATAAAAAAGATCAACATCGATATAAATTTGATAACATCAATTAAATCAATATGACCATAGTATCGATTAAAAAGATCGATGTCGCCCATCACTAGAAGAGAAAGCAGGCACTTCCGGGTCGGGGTTGAGAAGATTTGAAATGATTTATTAGTTATAAAGTGCCACTTCAAAATAACAAATATTGCAGAAAAAATTCAAAACATTATATTAATGTGTTTTAAAAATCTTACACTGTGTGTGAGGGTGGTAAGAGAAGGAAGAGGAAATTTTGAGCAGCAGGGTGATTTAGATAAAATTTCTGAAGAATACAAAAACTAGAATCTGTGAAAACACGGAAGATTTTTCTCTCCTATCATGGTACAAAGATCAGACTTATTTGATGGCTACTATGAATTTTATTAAATTCTGACTTTTTCAGATTTTGGATAAAATATTGAAATTTACTGACTTTTTCAGGTTTTCCAGGTGATGTAGCAACCCTGCAGATATTATTATTTGGTAGTACAAAACTAGGCTGAAATTATAAGGACATTCTATTATTTCATTAAACTCATTGTTAAAACTTCCATATTATAAAGCCTGTAGTGTATTTTTTTATTGTTTCCTGCTCATCATTTTCATCATTTTATGTATTTATTTATTTAATTTTTGATCTCAGGAATTTTCTCTCTTTTTTTTTTAATTTTTATTTTAATTTTTTTTTTATTAGTTGCAATTTATGGCAGACAGCAGCCCTGTTTTGTTTTCAGAACATTTCATCTCTTCATTTCACTTCATGTAGTATTGCAATTTATATACAAACTGTGAAATGTAATTTTTTTTTTTAAAGTCATGCTTTCTAAAATTTACTTTGACTGTAGTAGGTTTTAAAAGTTATTCAGCTAATATTTGTAAGCAACTTATTTAATTATTTTTGTAGGCAAATTTATTTTATGCAAATCATTTTGATTTGCATATGCTGTCTTTTTGGTGAATTGACTCATGTCAGTTTTTAGTGAATGACTCATGATTCTTTGCTTTGATTGGCTAATGCAGAGTTGCCAAGTTCCAAAGGGCAAAAATCAGGAGACTATTTTCAATGATTTTGTTGTTGTTTTTAAAATGTAAACATATAATAATAATAATTTAATTAATTTTAAATAATACAGATGTATATATTTAAAAAAAATGCTTTTAATTAAGGGCTTTAAAATGGTTTTAATTAAGCAAATCACATAAAATATGTTTCAAAACAATGTAAAGATTGTTATAAATACCATGAATGGTTTTGTCTTGTCATAAAAATATACAATTATAAAAGTTATGAATGATAATTCTTTATTAATAAAGAAATTATTAATAACAAAAATAAAATGATACATGATGATTACATTAAAAAAATGAACTTATAGTTTCCAAAATAAAGTTACAATTAATTCATTATCGAAAATAAAATTAATGGTACCAGATTTTACATTCAAGAATGAGAATTTGCTTAGCAAGAGCTACAAAGAGCCATCATGTATATTTGACCTGAACTGCTATCATATCAAACACAGAGAAGAAATGAACATCCGCAATTTTCTAGCATATTTAAATATAAAATAATGAGAAAATTTGTGTTAAAAAAATCAGGAGAAATATGTCAAAAATCAGGAGTATGCAAATCCAAGCAGAAATAAGGAGTCTCCTGCCAAAATCAGGCGACTTGGCAAGTCTGCAATGTCAAATAGTGTGCTTTAAATGTGCTTAACCTACTTGCTTGTTGTTATAGTGTGAGGTTTTCTCTGTGATATTATGGAAGCTAGTTTCTTTGTTGTGTTAAGAAAGTTTTCTAAAGGTGTTAATTCCTAGGATCAAAATGTTTATAAGTGTTAAAAAGTGTCAAAACAGATGACTGAAGACCAGTGGTTGTTTCTCTTCATGTTTAATAAAAGAATGGCAAGAATTACAGTGGTCATCTTTTCACTTTGTGAGTGAGTATTTATTTTTCCCTTTATTTTACATTTATGTTTCTCAGGACAAACAATTTTAAGTGATACATTTTTAATCTGCTACTTGCAAAGTGGAGTGGTTGTTGGCAATGAAGAAATGAATATCGCACAGTTAAGCCAATTGCTGACACAACACAGGGCCCAGAAACTCTTCCACTTCAGTGTTTGTATCACTTGAAGAAGTTTTCATGGGAAAGGAGAGTTTATGAAGAATATATATATATTGATTTTTATGAATTTCTTGAAGAATTGCATGCATTAATTTTATGGTTTTTATAAATAATTTTACATTTTGAAGATATTTTAAGCTGTTGTATATCTATATTTATAAGGAAAATATACTGAGTAGTGCGTATCTTTAAAACTGAAATATATGAAAATTTATAAGGTTATATATATATTGATATTGAAATACTGTGTATTGTTTTTCTGTGAAATTTTGAAAATGGCCGTGTTGGTTAATTCACCCATGATGTTGACAAGAGATAGCTATAGAGAATGGGTGCACCAAATAACCAGAGTTTTGCAATGTGAGGGACTGCAAGTTTGGATAGATCCAAGTAAATGTCCTAAACATGATAAATTATCAGAAATAGATGTATTTAAATTAGAGCAAAGGAAGGAGAGAGCTGCAAGTTTAACTAAAAATTATTGTAGCCCAGAAGTTGAACTAACAGTAGGACTTTTATCTGACCCTCTTGAAATATGGAAAAACTTAGAAAAATAATTCCTATAAAATAATAGCTTTGCATTGTTTATTCTAACTCAAAAACAATAATTATTTCAAACTTTTTTTTTTCCTCTGTAATATTACTTTTAATAATTTTAATTTTCCTGAAATCTTTTACTTTTTTGAATTTTTTATTAAAAATTGGAATTCTATAACCTTTAATTAAAAAAAAAAAAAAAGTAATTGGTAGCATGTAATCAAGATGAAGCAATTGATAAAGGTTCCAATTCTAATCTTTATAATTAAGAATTGAAAAATCAGTTAAAATTACGTCATGTTGACACAATCATAAATTTTTTTCTTTAGTTTTATCAATGTATAAATGCATTTCAAGCTAAGCATAATGCCATTTTTACTGGTGAAAACTTTTCACATGTACTTTATATATGTTACTTTTATACTTAACCACCATGTATACAAATAAAAATATTTTTTAGATTTAAGAGTCAGGGGTAGTCACTTTTAGCAGCGAAAATGTCCGATAGATGGCTCTGATTGCAACAGGTCGTCAGAAGATTTGGCGGAATAGAATTTTTAAACGCAAAAAAAGATCGAAAAAAAAGCGCTTTCACGCCAAAATATTACAATCCTGAAACTCTTTGAGGGTGGAGTTTACGATCAAGAACTCTCCAATAATATCATCGAATGTAGGTAGATGTAGTGAATGAATTTATGATATATCTGTTGTCACGGAGAATCACTATCTTCCTCCGTATCTGTTGTGCTAGATTAGAGCAGGGGTTTTGCTTCAGGTCTGGTTTTTGCATGGACAAAACAATGTGTTGCCTTTGAGTAGAATAAAATGGATTGAGCCTGACGATGTACACAACAATGCATGTATGAGTCAAATACACAAAGGAGAGGATGTAGAGTAAACTTATAAACTTGTAGAGTAAAATTGTTTATTCATATTTTTATTAGTGGCAGAGAGCTATTTCTTTTAGGCAACTGTCAAAGCTTTGTTACAAAAAAAAAAAAAAAGAAAAGAAAGAAAATATAACCTCATTATTTTAAGTTTGTAATTACAGGCAGGGAGGAAGAAAGGAGTTGATTTTTTTATTATTATTATTTATTTTATTTTTTTTAATAATTATATGTCACTAATTTTGTTTTTTAATTATAAATATGCCTCATCCCCAAACTTTGTTTATTCACATGGGAACAACTTATATCGTTTTGAATATATATATTTTAATGTGTGCGATTTTATTTGAAACATGTTTTTCTAAAGTAAAAGATTTGACATTTCGTAAGCCTTTAATATCTCAAAATTAAAATGAATATAAAAGAAGGATGAAAAGTCATGCATAGGGATAGATTATGAAACACTTTTCAACACTAATACAGTATTTTTAAAGAGTTTCTCAAAAAAATTCCCTCCCCCCTCTCAATAACGCGAAAATTTCTGATTCATTTTTAAACATGAAAGCATGATATTCACAGGCATGATTTTTGAAGTAATTTGCAGTTGAATAGTTTTTTTCTTACGATAAATGATTTACATCTTAAATTATTAGCTATTATTGTCTCAGGACGACAGTTTTCTTTTTCTTCTTTTTTTTTTTGTTTTCTGCGCGGTCGTGTTCGAAAATTCGGTTCAAAACACCAACTTTGACTACATTCTTTGAAAAACTCTTTGGCTTTTACTGAAAAAAGAAAAAAACAGTTCAATTACATAGTTTCTGAATAAGAGTGATTCTGATAAAAATCCCCCCCCCCCCTCTTAATAACGCAAAACTTTCTGATTCATTTTTAAATGTGAAAGCATGATACTCACTGGCATGATTGTTGAAGTGATTCGCAATTGAATAGTTCTTTTCTCCTGATAAATGATTTATATCTTAAGTTATTAGCTATTATTGTCTCAGAACGACAGTTTTTTTTTTCGTTTTCTGCACTGTTGTGTTCGAAAATTTGGTTCAATACACCAACTTTGACTACATTCTTTGAAAAACTCTTCTGCTTTTATTGAAAAACGAAAAAACAGTTCAATTACATAGTATCATCTACAAAAAAATAAACTGCATTAGAAATTTTAAAAAATCAAAAAATTGTTTTGTTTTTTCGTTTTATTTTCTAAGGGAAGTAACACCACAGAAAAGGAAAAAAAAGTCTCTTTCCGGCAAAATGGATATTTGAAGTCTAGTAGTAGTTATCAAAATGTTGGTAATTGTTCAACTAAAAGCTTAGCTTGGTCACAAACAGGTTTGTTTGTGAAAGATGTTACTGCAAAGGACTTCCTCCCCGAGGTCAAATGCGGTTGTGGACCTAGAGTGGGGATGAGTGGTGTCCTCGTAGCCAGAAATGTGATATCTTATCTTTATCTTTAGGAATGCGCTCCATAAAGAAGCGTGTGTTTTACACATCTTCGTGAATTTTGAGAAGAATAATTTTTTAGAAAATAATTTCTTATTTTAAAACTTTTTTGTGAGAAAAAGTGGGTTTGATCTTTATCTTTTATATTCTCGAAATGCGTAACAAAAAACACAATCCTACTGCTAGCAGCTTAAAATTAAAAGGACATTTGACATATGCACTCAAAGCATTGACTAGTAATATTTATATTTCTAGTCAATGACTCAAAGTCGTTCATTACAAATTTTCGTATTTTTTTCTGTTTTCCTGCTAACTTATTTTTGGTCCGAATATGAGACAGCTGGGGCTCCTGAAACCAATATGGTACCAAGTGGGGAACACTGAAATCTTTTTAATTATAAAATCGAAAAATTTCTTCCCGAAATCAAAAAATCAAAAACCGGAGCTTTTCTAATGTTAAAAACGTTACTGCACTATTTGAACCATGGGAAACTCGAAATGTTTATAAGGTCTAAAATTTTGTTTTAGTGAAATTTATTACTGTATTATACGAATAATTTGAGTACTCTCAAAGGTACTCCAATATCATGCGTTTTCGAATAAAAATCAATTCAGAAATGTGTCAGAAAGTAGCTCTTTTGGATTTCAGAACAGGCATGGAAAGGCATGAAAATGGCAGGTATTCTTACTCAGAAAATATGCAATCGAAAGACGATTTCCATTTTTACTTTACCCATCATACGTAATATAGTGTAAATCTTGTAATTGTTTTGAAAATCGCAAAAAAAAAAAATAATAATAATAATTTAACGGATTTACACGTTTCAGACACTGGAGATTTTGATAAACATATTTTTAGATTTTTTTTTTTTTTTTTGCCATCCGTCTGTGTGTCTGTAAACGCTCTATCTCCCGAACAAATTGAAATAGAGATTTGAAATTTGGTATGTACTTAGTATGTAATAATGGGAAGAAGTTTATTGATTTTCAGTAACCTCGATTATCTGGAACTCCTTTTTTTCGGACTCTCGAAATATTCGTTCTGATAAAATGTATATAAAATGTTTCGATATTGTTTATATTATGGAGTGAATATAAAAGACAATATAAAAAATATAAATTTTGCATAAAGAATGAAGTCGATTGGATAATGAGTTGCCGAGATATTTGTAATCCTATTTTCAACACTCTTCGATTTGTTATGACCCTGTATTTCATCCAAATTTCAATTCAAAGATATATTTTAATTGGAAATGAGACGCTTAATCCGACGCAATAAACTGTTAGTTAATATGATTAACATTTTTGGAGATATATGAATGTTTCTTTTATGCAAATCAGTGATAGAAGATTTAAAGTTTATGAAGTCATCAAGCCACGATTTTATTCGAATTGCAATGACACATGTTTTATTTTCATATTTTATATTATGCATATCCATGATGGGTAAGTATTACGCTGGCCCCAAACAACTAGCTTGGTAAAGTCAGGAGATCTTTCAGAAAATATTGTCAAAATCTGCGTTCTGAATTGAATTCCCGATACTGCAGCACGAGAAAAGGGAAAAAGTGTTATCGCGTTACACGAATCGCTTATAACTTGATAAGTAATTTATCTATCAAAAAATGGAAAACTTATTTTGATTTCAAATCGCTTGAATAGCCTGCTAATTTTATACCTTTGCGTTTAAAAATGCATCAAAAACTTTCGTGTTGTTGAGCAGGTCATTTGAGAATCTCCTGGTTGTTCTCAAATCCAAATGAGCTACTTACTGCACATTTCTGAATTCATTTTTGTTCATAAACACATGAAACTGACAGATGTTTTTATTCAGAAACTATGTAATCAAAAGACGTTTTCTATTTTTTGGTAAAGGCAGAAGAACTTTCAGAAAATATTGTCAAAGTCGGCATTTTGAACCAAATCGCCAACGCGGCAGTGCTTTTAATCTTTTGAGTGTACTGTGTTGCTCTTTTTTTTTTCCCCGGAATAAACAGTAAATATGTTTCTGGTTGGCGGAGGAAAAGGTCTGCCGGAACAAAATTTCTAAGGCAGAACTCGACTCGGTCCAGTCCGTTATAAAAGCTAAACAATTAGCCCGGAGCCTTACGAAAGCTTTATTGGCCGTTCGCGGCCCGTACCAAAAACCTGTACCAAACTGCTAAACATCCATTTTGTAAAGAGATTATCGCCGGAGGGGAAAGAAGATGAAACATGAAAACGCTTACAACAGCAGGACAGTTATTTCCGTACAAGACGACATTGGCTCGGCTAAAAGGCTGCTATATATATTTAGTAGCTCTAGGCTCGGCTGTTCACAATAGAGAAGAGAGAATGAGACAGAGAAACAACGAAAATCCCGCGGAGTGTGTGTGGCCACAAAGCTATCCCGGCCTTCTCTTTCCCAACCACTGAGAAATTCATCAATCAGTGAGATCTCTGATGTCAACAGCAAAGTAAAGATAGAAAAAAATGTACGAAAGTATCCTTTCTGTCGCTATTGGTTTGACCTGATCTGGTGAAAGATGCAGAAACTAAATTGATTTCCAAAAATACCATGTTGCAATGTGTGGTGTACATTGAAGGGTGAGGAAGCGGGTCACCACAGAAACAGAAAATGTAACTTTTTATTTGAAAAAATAGATTTTCTTTCCTTTTTTTTTTTTTTTTTTTTTTTTTTTTTTTGGGGGGGGGGGGGGGGGATTGTAGAATAGAACTTCAATCAAAATGGATTTGGATTTGTTTAGATAAGCATGTTTAAAATACCCTATAATAACCAACAAAACAGGGTTTTCCTAACAACAATTATAAAACATGAATTTCTAAATTACAGGGACTCTAAATTAGAAATACTCCAGCTGGCTTACATAATAAAATTTAAAATGTTATAAAATACAGCAGGATATGGAGAATAATTCTTAAATGTCTCAAAGATTAGTGCATAACACGCATCAATAAATAAACACTTTTTCAAGCATGGTACAATGTAATCAGAATTTGCATCAGAGAAAAATAAAATTATAGTTTATAATTGATTATTTTTGTTTCGATGCCTTGTAACAGAAATTCATTGTGGCAGATGTGTTACGTTTTCGCAAATTTTTTTCCAACTTGAAGAACAGCAAAATGGTGTGAGTCACGCATCGTCAAAAAACCTGATAAAAGTGTCGAAGCACAGTCAGGGTTCATACATAGTTGAGAAGAAAAATCCCAGATGGCTCGGCCTACAGGCACAGGTAGATTTAGAAGACGCAGACCGTGGGGCACCTGTTTGTTGGGAATTGCGGAAGAAATTACCTTTTTGCGATGATGCAACAGTTTGAACCGCCTACTTCGAAACCTAACGTGTTTGCAGGCAAAACCAGCAGGGATTTTTATTTTTTATTTATTTATTTATTTTATTATTATTATTTTTTTTTGCTATAATAGTTGGTCCTATAAAAAACTTGTCAATATAAAAGTTTTAGATAATATTAAGAGGATTTATAATAGATTTAAGCGGATTTGAAATCTTGGGAATTGACGAAGTTATGATTTTTTTTCTTCTAAAACCCCCTTCGCCCTTAAGGCAGTTTTTAATTATATCAAAAATCTGTCATACATAAATTTTCGGCCCTTCTCCTAGAAGTAATAATAACTTCAAACGGATTCAATTCCCTTTCAAACTAATTTTTAAAGGATTCAAAAACACTAACTCCTTCGTGACGTATTGTTTAAGGTGCACGAAATCTTTGAATTTGAACAGTTATATTTTATTACAAAAATTTGTGTCTTAATTAATTTTAAAATTTTCGACGATTTAATAAAGCAAAAATTACAATATTAAAAAACTAATGGCGAAGAATTACACTCGTCGAAAAGGGATAGAGAAAATTAGACTACATTCTTGTTTCTCAAATAGCAATTTTTTCTCTCTTCATCAGTTTGTGAATAAATATAAATTTAAGTTTTGGCCTGAGTACGAAGACTGGTATAAATATCGAGCCCGAGTCCGTTTCGAGATGAGCGCGCTTCATCACTTTTGAACAGGTTTCCATTAGTGTTCGTTCGCGAGCCCCACCAGTGGCTGAGAGGTTGTGCTCTCGAAGCTGGTAGACGGGAGGTGCTGGGTTCGATCCCAATCGCGCCCGTCGGCCTAATCGTTCGGAGTTTTTGTGGTTTTCTTCGAGCCGTGGATTTATCCATGCGTAAATACGGATTAGGTTCCCTTAGAAAGACCCCCACGAAGGGCACTCCCCCCGGGCCTATATCCCTAGTGTAGATAATTGGCCGTCAATAATCAACCCAACCCAACCCATTAGTGTTCGTAGAACAAAATCTGGGGAGAGACAAGATTTTAGAAAATGTGTTTTGCTTGCTTGGAGACTGCTGTCAAGGCCGCATTTTCTTACATTTTATTTTATTTATTTATTTATTAACGGAGAATATAAACATGAAATAAACTAAACAAATATTTTTTTTTGTAAGAATCTTACATGCAAAACAATTAAAAAAATATATTAATATGTATAACACAGTACAGAAATGTAACAATTAAGATTATATTTAAAATTAAATCTAAGAACAAAGGCTTTTTAATAATTTTTCTTATTTTATTTTATGCAGAATTGAAACAATTTATTATTTTTTTTTTGTCATCAACCCCCCCCCGTTCAGGAATTTTCCTTTTAATACATGAATGTAAAAAAAAAAAAAAAAGAAAGAAAGAAAAAGAAATACGAAACTAAAAGCTGTCTTTCACATATGAATTGGTGAGCTTCGCTGCCAAGGCCACGTTTTATTTTTTTTTATTCATCAGGAACATAAACATGAAATAAACTAAACTATGATTTTTTATTATTTTATTTTTTCTGTCAGTAGTGCACGTGCAAGACCCATGGATGTACAATAGATATGAAAGATATGATAGATATAAAATATGTTTTAGCACATCCATGGCAAGACCATTTTTAAATGTATTAACATATAAAATATTACGAGATTATATTCAAAATCCAAAAATAAGTTTCACCCCCCCCTTTTTTTTTTCACCAAAATGAATAAATTATAAATGTAAAGATATCTAATGATAATAATAATATTTTATAAGCAATCAATGTTTATGGTGAAAATCATTATATATTCATCTAATTCCATCACTCCACTTCATGATAAAAATAAAAAATAATAATAAACAATATTTAAAATTGGAATATTACTTTATTTTTAGGATTTCTAAATTGGTATCTAAATGCATAATTATAATTTAATTAAAATAAAACTACTAATTGATTAAAATGTACTTTTTTTAGAAAAATACATTACTCTCATTATTTTTTTATTTATTTTTTTCTACTTTTTAACTTAATATTGTATTACCATCAGAAACACATCAGTGAACATATTTTTTTTATAATTCTAGTATATTAAAAAATGAGTGTAAAATCGATTGCAAAATCCCATCTTTACATAAATTAAGTGTAGTAAAATAAAAGAGTGTGAGGTTTTTTTTTCTATCAGTACATGAGCGTAAAAAGAAAACAGAACTAAAAGATACAGCAAAAATAAACCCCGCCTTTGGATAAGGTTGCCACAATTTCATTCCGAAAACAGATCTAGCCAAAGTTGCCAAATTCACTAGATTCAGATTATGGCAAATAAAAATTTCCTTAAGTGTTTTTGTGAAATATAAATACTGTTTAGTAACGATATTTAGATTTGCTACAAACTGGACATTTTTTGCACAAATTTTTTAAAAAAAAATCAGCTATTTTTGCATAAGAAAATAGTATAAAACACATAACTTATTACTCATGAAGCTTTATTTTGATATTTGACTTATAGATGGCAGCACCACACGAAATCATTTTGAAATAAACGGTGTTTAGCATGATGGTAAAAATGGCGCTGGATAATAGAAATATACGGCTATTGGATTATTAAATTAAATATTATTAAACATTTGCTCAATATATAATAATAGGACAGATGTTATTGGATAATTTGGGGTTTAAATTTGACTAAATACTTGCTGTAGTGTATATGTATCAATTGTTTATTTCTAAAATATGATCGATATGTTTGCTTTAGAAATGATGCTGGGTACCCGTTACTCTTAATTGTAATGAAAAAATGGCATCAATAAAGTTATAATGCATAACGATAAAATAAACCCAATGGACAATATCACAATAAATAGGAATTTTTATTCACTTTTAAAGTGAATAAAATTTTGTGCATTCATATTTTTACCGAAATTTAACTTACAAATTTAAAAATTCGGCCAAAAAGCCACGCATCTGAATATTTTTCATTATTTCTTTTTTCTCCTCGCAACAATGGAAGTAATCCAATTGCCACCATTTTGAAAAAAAAAAAAAAAAAAAACACTTAAAATTAAAATTTCTGCTATTTAATAAAAGTACTGAACAAATGAATGCACAATAACAAATATCTGGCCAAATATCTTTCATTTAAAATAAGAATCATGTAATTTGATGTAATTTTTTTCCTCACGAACTGTCGAAAGAAGACACTTATACTCTGTTCGCTGAAACGAGATAACGAAAGTAAACAAATGCACATGCGGATTGGCGATGCTTAAACCTGGTGCTGTGCCAGAAGTGCCAAACTGTCTGAATTGTTTGAGCTCCAAACGGCTGTTTGTTTCTTGTCTGTCACTTTTAAAATTGACGATTTTTTTCGATTGATTTGGTATTTTATATACACAAATGGAGTGTGAAAATTCTTCTTTGAGCCTGCCTAAGAAGAGAGTAAAAAGAAAAGCTTTGAGTAAGGTGGAGAAAGATATGATTTTAAATGTATATAAAACGGAACTTGAATCGAATCCTGAACTTCCGATTTCTCATATAGGAGATAATGCTGCTCGTATAACAGGCGTAGGTAAAGCTTCTGTTTTTCGAGTGTTAAGAGAGTATAAAAAATGTGGTGTGTTAAACTCGCTGAAGAAAATAAAATTACGTAAACGTGTTTTAGAAAATATAGATGATTTTGATAGGAATGCTATTAGGAGAAAAATCTACGAGTTCTTTTTGAGGAATGAATTGCCCACTATAAATAAAGTTTTGGAAGTTGTAAATGATGACCCTGATTTGCCAACCTTTAAAAGGACAACATTTTATCATCTCCTGAAAGAATTAAACTTTAGATATTCACAGAGAGGACGAGACAGTACTCTCATTGATAAAAACGAAATAATGTGTGGCGAAGAAAATATTTAAGGCAAATCAAATCTTTCAGAGAAGAAGGGCGCAAAATATATTATATGGATGAAACTTGGTTGAATGCAGGCCATACAGTTAGTAAAGTTTGGAAAGATACCTCAGTAAAATCATCAAAACAAGCATTTTTGTCTGGTCTTTCTTCCGGATTAAAATCTCCTTCCGGAAAAGGAAAATGGATGATAATTACCCATATTGATAGCGATTCTGGTTTCGTGGATGGAGGGCTTGACTTATTCGAATCAAATAAAAATAAAGATTATCACAAAGACATGAATTCAGAACGTTTTGAAAAGTGGTTTGGTGATATCTAATTTCGACTGGAAGATAACTGTGTAATAGTAATGGACAATGCTCCTTATCATTCCCGAAAATCAGAAAAAATACCGAATACTTCGTTGAGAAAACAAAAAATTGCTGATTGGCTTTTAACAAAAAATATCCCTTTTGAGGACGGAATGTGAAAAGCAGAACTGTTGCAGTTAGTGAAGCAAAATAAAAATAAATATGACAAGTACGCTGTCGATGAAATGGCAAAAGCACAAAATGAAACTGTCTTACGATTACCCCCCTATCATTGCAAGCTTAATCCTATTGAACTGATTTGGGCGCAAATAAAGAACTTTGTTGCAAAAGAAAACAAAACATTCAAAATGCCTCATGTAAAAGATATATTCTCTCAAAGTATCAGCAAAATTGGCACTGAAGAATGGAAAAGATGCATTCAACATGTAACAAATACAGTGGAAAAACAAATGTGGGATTTAGATAATGCTATAGATAATATAGTAGATTCCATGGTAATCAATCTAGATTCTAATAGTTCCGATACTTCAACTTCATCTTCTGAATGATTTATGAGGTAAGTGGGCTTCAATAATGTAAGATATAAATAGTTTTGTACTATTTTGTATTTAACAAAATTAACTCCTGATGATGGTTTATAACAATGTTGAATTCAGAAGGTTTGCCCTGGGAGGAAATTCCATTCGGGGCATTAAAATGTCCCCTCCCGGAATATTTCAGATTTTATACTTTTAATGGTCAAAAAGTATAATCCCCCCCCCTCCCCCGAAACTATATAATATCTCGCCTGGAGGTACAGAAATCCCACCAGGAAAAAATGTGTCTGAATTCAACGCTGTTTAAAATAAATAGAGAATAATTTATATTTTGACGTCTTAAACTTTTACATTTTTGTTTAAAATCTCGATGTAAGTCAGTTAACAACTTGTGTTGTTTCCATATAGTTATCAAAATAAATGTTTAAAAAATTAACAAATCGAAATAAAAAATAAAATTCACCAACCTAGGGATTTGTGCCAAATGTGTGGCTCCTTGGCGATTTTTCTGCAACCCGTTTGTTTACTTTCGTTATCTACTTTACCCTGAACAGACTATAGTGTTTTAAATATATAGATTTGCGATTTAAAAACTTTTTAATGAAATATCTTCAAAATGGTGACAATCAGGTTACTTCTATTGCTGTAGAGAAAAAGGAAATAATGGAAAATATTCAGACACATGACTTTTTGAACATATTTAATTTGTTCGTTTAATTTCGGTAAAAAATATTTAAATGTATGTACTTTGTTTTTAAAGGTCAATAAAAGTTCATATTTGGTTATTTATTGTGACGTCAAAAGAAAATTGTCAACCCAGAGATAAAATACCTTACTATTGGAATTATAATGAATAATCATTATACCTTTATTGATGCCATTTTCTCATTGCAATAAAATAGAAAATATGTTTTTACTTTGGATTTTGTTTAAGACCATCAAAGAGGCTCAGGGTCCCTAAATAATAACAGATATAATTTTCAAAAGAAAACAACCATTTAAAAGCATGAAGCTCCATTTTCCAATGTCAAAATGACTTCAATTTCAGATATTTTTCACTCCACCAGCTCTGAAATTAGAGGCTAAATTTTCAAGAAGCTTTCACCCATCAAAATGACATCATTTAAAAAAATATTCAACTGAAAATGCACATTTTCATTCAGAAAACTGACATGTTTTTCTACAATTATGTCTAAATGACATATACATTGACTTTTCATTTTTCCTATATTGAGATTAAAAGGAATAGGAGTTTTTTCCTACAGACTTTCCTGTCATCGTCAAAAAATCATTGTGCACTTTTAGACATGTGCCAAACCCCAGCTGCTATTGTTAAACATGAATAATGACGGTGCTCCGCTTTCTTGGTTTTACATCACTTCTTGATATTGTGATATTAGTATCACATTGTTTTATTTTTCCGTACTTTATTCACTTCTCTGCCATTATTTAGCATGAGCAAGCTATGATATACTCCTATCACTTTTTTTTTCGTATTTTATTCGTCATTTTTGTATTGTTATTTAGCAGGAACGCGCTATCATCATTTCTTTCCTTCACACAGCTGGTGACTTCATCGTTCCTCCATTCTCCCTGCTAGGTTAGCTTTGGAGTTAGCTCGTGTCCTCTTTCTCTGAAAGCGATCAGTCATTTGATATGCGCATGTGCTAGCTTTGCTGCCTCTGAATGAATTTCTTTTGTTTTGATTTTGCATCCGCCATGCTTGGAGATGTGGCGTTTCCCGCCGAAGCGTATTGAATTCATTTTTATTATTCTAAATTAATCTCATTTGTTTATAGTCATTTCTTCATTATTAAATTATTGAATCCTTCCAAAAATTTATTTTCTTTAAACTTTAGAAACTCCAGTGCTTTAGTATATATACGAATGTAACTTTTTTTTTCTTTTTAAATCAGAAGTCAAAACTCAGATTGACAATGTAAGATGATTGCTGTCGGCGCAAGTTTCTGTTTTTTATCGACTTGCATTTTAATATGCCAAACTTCAGATTATTTTAATCGTTCTTAAAATCTGTAATTATGATAAACATTTCATAAAGTGATGCAGTAAATTATTTTATTTAAATTTCTAAAGTGTTTGCCAAGCTAACTTAAATTCTTCAGTGTGTTCTAAGATTTTCTTCATATCGTACACCAAAATGCCAAATTTTAAATTATTCTGTGGAATCTTTAATGAGATCTCCTTTGAATGGAATGCAGTATCCTAACAAGAAAAAGTTCTTGATATGCCTTCCTATCATATTCTGATGTCAAAATAAAGATTGGATTAAACCACAATATACTTGTCTCATTTATGGCCTACTTCATAGTCTTCCATATCAAATTTAAGTAAGATGCATTACTTTATTAATATTATACTATTTCTCTTCAAGAAGATTTTTTTTTTTTACTCCAAATAACAATTAATTGGGATTATTGCTCACAATGCGCCACTAAAATTTAAATTCATGCCACATTTTTGGTGCCGTTATGTTATGTGAATTGTTAATTTTTTTTGGAAGAATATTCTGCAGTTCTTGAAAATTTTTCTCAATATGTTTTAAAATTGATTTTGTAACAGAATTAAAAAAAAAAAAAATGTTTCAAGATCTGATAATTTCTTCAAATTAACTTATTATTAAAAATTGAAGATTTTTATTATAAAATTTTAAGAAGATGTACTAAAAATTCTTTTACTTTCAAAATATGAAATAAAAATAATAAAAATTTGTTTGCAATAGAAGATTTGCTTTTGCAAATTTTGCAAGATTACAAATTTAAATATATATTCTTTTGAATTATGAAAATTTATGAAGAATTATTGTACTTAAATATTATGATAATATACTTGTCTTGAAATACTTGAAGAATTTTGCCTCCCCCCCCCCCCTTAAATATTTTGCAGCATGAAATTTTATTTTGAAAATCAAGTAGTGTATTATTATATTTTTTTAACTGGAAATTTCCATTGGTGCATAATCTATTCTTATAAAATAATTATAAAGTACAAATTTTTTGAAATGGAAATATTTTACTTGAAATTTAAATGAAATGTTGATTATTTTTGAAAATATATATAGAGTGAAATATATTTTGAATAATAATGAATTTTTAAATTATGCTTGAGGCTATTAATTGGGTTAAATATTTTAATATTTTTATGGCACTTTGAGATGAAATTTTACAAATATATATTATGAAGATTGATTATTTTTATTATTGAAGAATTATTTAATTTTTTTTATTCTCATCCTGACATCATTTAATTTGATTAAACTTGTTCTCAACATCTAAAACTCTTTCTAGTTATTTGAGTAATTTGGTAGTAGTCTGTCATCCTACATTAATTCTGAAAACTTATCTTCTATACATAGAAAATTTTATTTAAATATATAACAACATTTCTTACTATTCAAATTCACTACTATGCCATTTTTTTTAATATATTGGTGTGCTATATATGTGTTAGCAGTATTTAAAATCATGATGCAAGTAATCTGGATTATTCAAATAATTTTAAAGAACTGTCTTCATATTATAAAAACCAATTTTTTTTTTTTAAATCTGTTGAAACTCTTAGCTAACAGATTATTGGACTTAAAAAAAATTTCTTGCTTCACATTTTTTTTTTTTTTTTTTTTTTTGAAATTTTATGGCAATGCTTCTTATTTACTGCATCATCCCCTTGATTCCCTTCGTCATTTTTTTTTTTTCTTCTTCTCACGTCGTAATCAAAAAGAGACTGACATTTTATTTTGAGATGCACTAGCCCATTCTTCACTCCTGTGTCATCTTTGTTCCTACAATATTTTACTTATGATCAATAGTCTTAACATTTTACTCTGCATTCAATATTTTACTATTTGCTCAAGTTTTGTTCCTGAAACCGAATATAAAATAACAATAGATGTAACTATTTTTTTCATCCAGCATTTGCTTATCCAGTAAAGTAGTAATTCAAAATGTGTCAAATTCCATTACTGTTTGACCTTCTCTATTGTTTGCAAGTGGTGTGGTTTGAATATTAAAAATTACCTAACAGTGAAATTTTTAAAAAGGTTAAAAATTTCACTGTTCCTGTACAAAAATAATCGTGTTTGTTCTATCATATATTCTAATACGAGCAAATCTTGCGTGTGGTTATATATATATATATATATATATGCAAATTTTATCTTAAAAACGGCTCTAACGATTTTGACGAAATTTCGTATCCTACCGTTTTGGGGCACCAGAAAACCATTGGGCTAGGTCACATGTTCGAGAAAATTCGATTAGTGGGTCATTTTGGGTCATGGACTTACTAATTGTATCTAAAAAACGGTCCAAACGATTTTGACGAAATTTTGTATCCGACCATTTTCGGGCACGAGAAGACTATTGGGCTGGGTCACATGTTCGAGAACTTTCGATTAGTGGGTCATTTTTGGGTCAAAGCGGGTCAAATTATTTTTATCTAAAAAACGGCTCTAACGATTTTGATTAAATTTTGTATCCTACGAGTTTCGGGCACTCGAAAATCATTGGGCTAGGTCACATGTTCGAGAAAATTCGATTAGTGGGTCATTTCTGGGTCATTGTGAGTCAAGATCTAAAAAGCGGCTCAATTTACACTAAATTTTGCATCCAATGGTTTTCGAGCACGAGAAGACTGTTGGGCTAGGTCACATGTTCGAGAAAATTCAATTAGTGGGTCATTTTGGTCATGGGTCATTATGGGTCAAGCTATTTTATCGTAAAAACGGTTCAGAGGATTTGAAATAAATTTAGCACCCTACAGGTTTAGGGAACAAGAAGACTACTAGGCTAGGTCACATGTTCGAG
The DNA here is from genome assembly GCA_963931845.1 of Maratus michaelseni. NCBI lineage: Eukaryota > Metazoa > Arthropoda > Arachnida > Araneae > Salticidae > Maratus > Maratus michaelseni. The sequence goes on from OZ007598.1 coordinate 73,459,497, forward strand.
AAATTTCGATTAGTGGGTCATTTTGGTCATGTGTCATTATGGGTTAAGCTATTTTATCTTAAAAACGCTCAGACTATTTACACTAAATTTTGCATCCTATGGTTTTCGGGCACGAGAAGACTGTTGGGCTAGGTTACATGTTCAAGAAAATTCAATTAGTGGGTCATTTTGGTCATGGGTCATAATATTTGAACTCAAATTTAATTTTGACCGAGCATAGCTCGGTCTTCCCTGCTCGTGTTCTATAATCTGAATTACATGATGGTCTCCATTCACTAATAGGCAAATATCCATCTGTGTATGCCCTTCTCCAGTGTACTTCATTTTATGTTTCTGAACCTAAAAATGATACTTTCCAATAGTGTCTCTTTTCAATGAGGAATTTATTTTTGTGATCTCTTATGTTGCAAGACCTGATTACGTCGGTCAACCTTTTTCTTATGAGCAGTAATTCATTATCCTCATGTAGTGAAAGTTGTTGACTCATCTGGTACTGAAATCGTTTTGTAATTTTTTTAAATTTTGTGACTTCCTGATACAGATTTTCTCAAGATAAGTTTTTTTTTCCCCATATTTAATTACAGTGCCTTTTCTTTTGTTTATATTAAAACCCAAATTTGCTTATTAATTTTACCACATGCCTCTCTCAATTTAATATTTAAAATGAAGAAATTAGAAGATTTTTTTAATTCATACTTCCAATTTTCCTAATTATATTAAGGAAAGAAGCACTAATTCTTAGAGTTAGCAGCACCTCAAGAAGACTTCATCAAATAATATTTCACCCAGTAAACTGGTGTTGATGTTTCTTCGATTTCTCCTAAAAAAATTACCATTGCTTGTGATTTTTCTTTTTTTTTTTTTTATGATATCCCCAGTATGGGACCTGAATGTGTCTACAGTATTCAACTGATTGTGTGTTTGTTAAGCGATCCACCAATCTTCTCTTGAATGCTACACCAAATTATGTCTAAATGCATACAGTGTACCAGCTATTTTTTTGTGTTGCTAAGTGATGTTTTCATTAGTGACAGTGTTTTAAAATGACAACATTTGCATCAAGATGATTCATTACTTACCCATCATACGTAGTATAGGGTAAGTCTTGTAATCGTTTTGAAAATCGAAAAAAAAAAATTGACGGATTTATACGTTTCAGACACTGAAGATTCCGAAAAACATATTTTTAGAAAAAAAAATTTGCCGTCCGTCTGTATGTCTGTGTGTCTGTAAACGCTCTATCTCCCGAAAAATTGAGATAGAGACTTGCAATTTGGTATGTACTTAGTATGTCATAATGGGAAGAAGCCTTTTGAATTTCAATAACCTCGATTAACCAGAACTATTTTTTCGGACTCTCAAAATATTCGTTCTGATAAAAGGTATATAAAAATTTTTGAAATTGTTTATTTTAAGAAATAAATATAAAAGACAATAAAAAAACATAAATTTTGCATAAAGCATGAAGTCGATCGGATAATGAGTTGCTGAGATATTTGGAATCCTATTTTCCACGCTCTTCGATTTTTCATGACCCTGTATTTGATCCAAATTTCACTTCAAAGATATATTTTAATTGGAAATTGGACGCTTAATCAGATGCAAGCAATAAACCGCTAGTTAATAGGATTATTATTTTTGGAGTTATAAGGAAAAACCTCTTTCAAGCAATTCAGTAATCAAGCCTTTAAAGTTTATGACGTCATCAAGCCACGATTTTATTTGAATTGCAAAGCATTTTATAAATTGTTTCCACATTTTTATTTTAATATTTCACATTATGCATATCCATGATGGGTAAGTATTACGGTGGCCCCCAACGACTAGTTTTATATTTCAATCACTTTTCCTGAAAATTAAAATAATTTAATTCAGTGTTCTCTATTCCTCAAGGACAACAGCATTTTTATTTTTATTATTATTTAGGTACATTTCGTGACTACAAAAAGAGTTACAATTACTTTTTACACCTGAAATTTTTTTCTCTATGCTATACTTTATGTTAATGTGTTCATTTTGGCAGTGATAATGGATGTTTCAATTGCCACAGAGTCGTATGTATTTCTGTGTAGAGATGTTCATTCTACAATATATTTAAAATTTTAGCTGTTCTTTAAAGTAAAATATTACTTAAAAAAAATTTTAAAGTATAAAATTAATTTTTTTTTTCCATGGTTCACTTATTTTACAATTTGAAATTCTACATGACTATGACATAAAAAAAAAAATCCTTTTAATGAATTTTTATTATAAATGATTGATAATATGAAATTTAAGCCCTAGGTAGTCAGAATACATCACATAAATATTCTTGACTTTTTTTGTTGCTTTATTATTGCAACTTTTTTATGATTTATGATTTGAATTTATTCCAACGCAATCAGAACATATACAGTATTTCTGACTTTATGTTGCTTTTCTATTGCAACTTTTGGTCACTGTACATTTTATACACTTTTTGGCTTTATATTTAAATTTTATTTTTTCCTTTGGCATTTCAAAATTTTGTCTTCCCATTTATGAAAAAGGTGTTTTTTTATTTATTTTTTCCTTTTTCCCTTTCTGGTCTTCCAAAATTTTATTCGGTGATTGGGAGTATTGTGATATTACTATCACATTGTTTTTATTATTCTGTATTTTATTAGCCATTTTTGTGCCATTATTTAGCACGAACACGCTACTGGCATTTTTTTCCCCTTCATGAAGCTGACGACTTCATCATTCCTCCATTCTCCGTGCTAGGCTAGATGTTATGTCATGTGTTAGAATTAAAATTAATATATATATTTAAATCTGTTTTACATGCTATACCTTATATTTACCCTCCCCAAGTCTACAGTAAAATATGGCGAGATGCCATTGCTTCATGCAGTCTTTCTTGTAAACACATGATTTAATCACACATTAACGTTATGATCCCGAATAACTGTTTCTCACTGTTTGTTGCTTTCCTTCATAGAATGTTGTAGAAGTTTGAATAGTGTTTCCCATACATTTTCTGTCTTCAAAATGGAAACAGACATTATGTAGATTTGCAAAACAGACTGGTATATGTAGTGGAACATGATGTTGTCATTCGCCTGCTTCACTTAGCTTGCAAGCAGCGTTTGTTTTGTTTTCGCCATGTAATTTCAGCATTGTAGCTTTGCTACATAATGATGACGGCTGCTGGCAGCTTTATCTTTATTGAATTTGTTACATTATTTTTAAGCTCTTTAATTTGATTTGGCAGAGTTATGCTGATATTTTTCTTCATGTGTAAATAAATAAATTAATCATCATTAAAGCATTCTTCAAGTTAACTCCTTTTTTTTTTTTTTAACTTAAAGTCTTCCACTTGCATGCATTTCCTTTTTCAAAATTCACTGTGCACATCTGCTGAATATAGTCTAATTTTAGAAAAAATACAACACTAGCTTTGGAAGCAGTGCCTTGTGTCCTTCTTCCTCTGAAAAAGATCACTCATTTGATCTGTGCATGTGTTAGTGCTGAGCTTTGCTGGCTCTGAATGGGTTTGTTTTGATTTTGCTTCTGCTATGCTTGGAGGTGTGGCCTTTCCTGCCGAAATGTACTGAATTCGTCTTTATTATTCTAAATTAATTTCATTTGTTTATTGTTATTTCTTCATTATTTAATTATCAAATCCTTTCAAAAAATTTCCTTTCTTTAACTTTTAGAAACCACAATTCTTTAACATACATACAAATGCAACCTTTTTTTTTTTTTTTTTTTTTTTTTTTTTTACTTAGTCTTCCACTTGTATGCATTTCTTTTTTCAAAATTCACTGTGCACATCTGCTGAATATAGTCCAATTTTAGAAAAAATACAACACTAGCTTTGGAAGCAGTGCCTTGCGTCCTTCTTCCTCTGAAAAAGATCACTCATTTGATCTGTGCATGTGTTAGTGCTGAGCTTTGCTGTCTCTGAATGGGTTTGTTTTGATTTTGCTTCTGCTATGCTTGGAGGTGTGGCCTTTCCTGCCGAAATGTACTGAATTCGTCTTTATTATTTTAAATTAATTTCATTTGTTTATTGTTATTTCTTCATTATTTAATTATCAAATCCTTTCAAAAAATTTCCTTTCTTTAACTTTTAGAAACCACAATTCTTTAACATACATACAAATGCAACCCCCCCCCTTTTTTTTTTTTACTTAAAGTCTTCCACTTGCATGCATTTCCTTTTTCAAAATTCACTGTGCACATCTGCTGAATATAGTCCAATTTTAGAAAAAATACAACACTAGCTTTGGAAGCAGTGCCTTGCGTCCTTCTTCCTCTGAAAAAGATCACTCATTTGATCTGTGCATGTGTTAGTGCTGAGCTTTGCTGGCTCTGAATGGGTTTGTTTTGATTTTGCTTCTGCTATGCTTGGAGGCGTGGCCTTTCCTGCCGAAATGTACTGAATTCGTCTTTATTAATCTAAATTAATTTCATTTGTTTATTGTTATTTCTTCATTATTTAATTATCAAATCCTTTCAAAAAATTTCCTTTCTTTAACTTTTAGAAACCACAATTCTTTAACATATACACAAATGCAACCTTTTTTTTTTTTTTAAATCAGAAGAAGCCAAAACTCAGATTGGCGATGTAAGGTGATTGCTGTCGGCACAAGTTTCTATTTTTTATCGGAACTTGCATTTTAATATGCCGAACTTCAGATTATTTTAATCATTCTTATAATTTGGAATAATGATAAATATTTCGTAAAGTCATGCAGAACGAGGGTGGTTGGATTGGGCTACTTCACTCAGACGAAAACACCCGCTCGCTAATGTTAATTCTATGGAGGAAATTTTTGAAGATATCTTGTTCGCATTTCAATATTTTTAAATGATTTTTTTTTTTTGCATTGGATAGCTGAGGTCAATCTACTTTTTCGATTTTTGTTGCAGTTTTTTTAATTGAGGATACTTTTACTTTCAAAACCGGTTTCGAAAGTGAAAGTATCTTAATAAAAAAAACTTGTAATCAAAATTGAAAAAGTAGAAAGGAGCGTGCATAGAGATTGACCTCAGCTATCAAATGCAAAAAAATTCATTTAAAAATATTGAAATGCAAACGAGATATCTTCAAAAATTTCCTTCATAGGATTAACATTAGCGAGCGGGTGTTTTCGTCTGAGTGAAGTAGCCCCTTAAGTTCTCAGCCTGACAGTGAAAGCACAAGATTTTTGACATAATGTCGTATTATTTTTCAATGTAGTCCCCTTGCAACTAAATACATTTAAGACACACTCTTGTGTGAGAATTCTTTAGTGCAGCCCTGTATGAGGGTGGTTCGAAAAGTTCTCAGCCTCACAAAGAAAATACAAGATTTTTGACAATATTTAATTTTATTTTTCAACTTGAAACACAATACATTACAGAAGACTCTAGAGAAATGTTCATTCTTTGGCCGTTTTGGTCGACGTGAGAGATGAGATTGACAAAAAGCAAAAAAGCTGAAAACTGTGCAAACAATGTTTGAGCAATAATAGTTATGAATTTCAAGTGCAACAAATATTATAATTGCTATTAACATATATATATGTTATACAAAAATTTTATTTCGCGATATTCCTTTAAATTATTTGAATTCTGTCATATTCATTACTTCGCTATTTCTTAATAATATTTATTTTTATTTAATCAATATATTTAAAATGCTAAGCGTTTTCTTTTGACAATTCGTGAGGACAAACTACTGCATCCAATTACATCATTCTTTTTTTAAATGAAAGGTATTTGGACCAGATTTGTTATCGTGCATTTGTTTGTTTGAAAATTTAATTAATTATCCGTAATTTTCAAATAAACTTTTACTTCTGCTAATGATGTCATAAAGTCGGCAATTTGGATAACTTCCACTGTCGTGAGGAACAGAGTTTACTCTCTGAACTCTGTGGTTGCGATGATAAAAAAGAAATAATAAATATTAAAAGCATGTGGCTTTTAGGCCGAATTTTCTAATTTGCAAGTTAAATTTCAGTATTTATCCACGTGTTTTAAGTGAATAAAAATTCATATTTATTGTGATGTCACGGGAATATTGTCCATTGGGTTTATTTTATCATTATGCATTATAACTTTGTTGATGCCATTTTTTCATTACAATTAAATACAAAATATATTTTTATTTGTATACATGGTGTTTAAGCATTAAAGTAACGTATATAAAGTACGCGTGAAAAGTTTGCACCTGTGAAAATGACGTTATGCTTAGCTTGAAATGCATTTTAACATTGATAAAACTAAAGAGAAAAATGCATATGATTGTGTGAACATGATGTAATTTTAACTGATTTTTCCATTCTTAATTATAAAGATTAGAATTGGAGCCGTGATTGATTGCTTCATCTTGATTGCATACCTTGATTACATGTTACCAATTACTTTTTTTTAATTATAGGTTAGAAGATTTCCTTTAATAATAATAATAGAAAAAAAATCACAAATGTAAAGGATTTCAGGAAATTAAAAATTATTAAAAATAGTGTTATAGTAGAAAAATAAACTTTAAATAATGATTGTATTTTTAGCTAGAATAAACAATGTAAGACTAATATTTCATAGGAATTATTTTGGTAGGTTTATTATAAGTTCATTTAACAGTTCCTTATTAGTGCAAAGTCCTATTTCTTTCACTGTGAATTTCTCTTTCGATGTCAAAAAATGGTTTTCTACTTTTTGACACCAGCCAAAATACAGGGGCAATTTTTAGATATGCACAACGGTTGTGACAGCAAAGGGCGCTATCGCTTTAGCTTTCATTGCGCTTACATCACTTCTAAATACTACAAATTTCTATTTTTTACTACATTTTACAATTTCAATTCTTACATCATCAAGTAGAAAAAAAATTAGCTTTCGATTGAAATTTATTTGTATACTGCCGCTTAATTTAACAACTTTTTAAATAATTTTCAAGCATGAAATATTTTTCAATTCTATCTTATCAATGACCACCAGCTTGCTTCAATAATGTAAAATAGCCCCTGGGAAAGTTGCCACAATTGAAAATTTCCCTAACCATCATAAAAAGTGAATAAGAATAAGAATAATAATAAAAACAGTTATAAATCATAAGATCAGATTATCCATAATATAGAGCATTTTATAAGAATAATAATAAAATAATTTATAAGAATAATAATAAAAACTGTGATAAATCATAAGATCAGATTATCCATAAGATAGAGCATTTTATAAGAATAATAAAAATAATAATAATAATAATAAAAGAATTTATAAGAATAATAATAAAAACAGTGATAAATCATAAGATCAGATTATCCATAAGATAGAGCATTTTGGCACTAAACGAAAATCTGTCAAAAAAAAAAAAAAAAAAAAATTTTTGAGTTTATGTTGAATTCGTTGATGTCTATGTTCCATCAGATATCAGAATATGCTAGGAATTGTATTTTTTTAAAGATCCATTTGCCAACTGCATAAGAGGGAAAATATCCCCGACTGTGATGGAAAAGGGATAATCATCCTGATTATGTGAAGGAACCGAAGAAACCAAACAAATAAATTACATTTGAAAACATTAAAAATCTCCCTCATCTGCAGATTGATTTATTACTATAAAAAAATTCTTCATCTTTACATAAAAATTGATTAGCTTAAAACAATGGATGTGTTTTAGAAGATATGGATTTGAAACTAACAATAATTAAAGAGGAGATTTTAAAACTTTTTATTTAAACATTTTAAAACTTTTTTAACATTGAATTTCGACGGTGCTTTTGGGCAGATGCAATATACATAGGAGCTCATTTGGTTGTATTATCACAGGGGGTGGGGAGATGTGTGCTTTATTTACTATGTTCTTTTATTTACTGAAAAAGGGATGAACGTAGGAATATACTATTTGTATGATACTTCATAGGTCCATGAAATTTTTTTCTTGCCGAGGAGAATATGGCAGTAATATCAAACTGATTTGCATTACACAGTTGTTTACGGATTGATTGTTTTGAGTTTGCATTGGAAATAGTACTGTATTTGACTGGGGAAAAAACTTAAAATAAAATATTTGAAAGACTGTTTCATACGCACCCCTTCTTAAATAATAAAGAAGCTTATTTTACTGATATTTTTATAATATTTTTTTCCGTCAAGTTTTGACAGGTTCCATCTAGTTTACTTTTAAAATTAAAACGCGTATATTAATAATTATCTTATTCCAAATCTTAATCTAAAACTTTAAGTCAATTCGTAACTTTTATCAACTATCCAATCTATAATATTCTGAGAGACGCTAGTTTTTCATTTTGAATGTTTTTAAAAGCCATTTTGTTATTTTATTCCACGGGTTGGATTCACAAGCTAGATATTTTTACTTCAAAATCAATGCGCTGCTGGGTCTGGGATTCTTTCTTATTAACACTTCTCCATCGCGCGTCATTCGCTTAGCTAAATTTCGCCTCTCGCTAATTGGTTCGTGTATACATTACGTCACTTGTGTAGCTATCTGCACATTTAACAAAAAGCCATTGCAAAAGTTCGGAGAACAGAATTTTGTCTTGTTTCCAAGTGCTGAACAAAAGGTTATCTGGTGTTCTGATAACTTGGAATTTCTAAAACAGCCATTTAAGATCAACTCAATGATGTAATGCATAATAGTCAAGCCTGAGGGTTTTAGAAAACATCTGTGTCCTGTGGGAATTGTTTCGTTATCTCTCCTGTGCCTGAATAAATGCTTTTATTGGATAACTGGCATAGTCTTTATGGAGAAATTTGTTAGGAAAAAACAGACCCTGAGTCTTATCACCATGCCTATTGTTTATCCTCATAAGCACTATTCATAATATATAGTATGATACTTTGCATAGACTAAAGACAGTTACTTTTGGGAAGGAAAGCTTACCTTTTATTTTTATAGAATAAATATCTTTAATAAATCTTTAACAAATATCTTCAATAAATATTTTCAATAAATACCTTTTAATAATCTTATCTTTAATCCTTCTGTTAACTACAAATTCATATTTTCACTGTTAAAAATCTTTTGTTTATTGCATCGGTCTTTAACTCACGGCGTTTTCTGGCTACAACTTCGTATCCACGTATCTTCTATTTTTCTGAGTGGTTCTCATGAACTCTCCTAGATGGCAGTGCGATCTGATGCAGTCGCGTTTCGCTCCTTGCCTTGTGTCGATGTTTTGTATTTGCATACAATGTTCGAGAAGCTGATGGAAGAAGTGATCGGACATACGTGGATGCTTTTCTATCCGAATGTCGTGAGGATAAATAGTTCTGCCCACCGACATTTGATGCATTAATTTTGTTGTTTGGTTTTAGTTTTGTGAGACATCGAGAGCAATGCAGAAACAACTTTAATCATTTTCCGGGAATACGCTATAATTAAAGGCTTGAAGTAACTTTCGTTTGAACTGTTGTTTTATTTAGTTTCACTTTTGAAGGAATGTAGTTTGTTTAATCAGGATGGAATTGTGTTTTGCTTGCTTTGCGATACTTCTGGAACTTTGAACTTTTCCTTTTTAACGATGTCGATTAATTATCGAGCATGCTGGTTATCGTATGATTTAAGGAGTCATACACTGAATCGACCTAGCTGGATGAAATCGTCATCAATGTAGACTTCCTACGAAATGGTACGGGAGATCGAGTGTAAATTTTTCCAGAGGGTTGCTGTGGAAGTACTCTTTTAATTACATGAAACAAGTGTTGGTGTTTCTTAAATTGTTTTTCTTCAAATGTTATTTTTAACTCAAGGTGTACTGGAGACTTATTTGCCGTTTCTTTGATGTTATAAAAAGTTTAAACTATATAAGTTTTTCAGAAATCAAACGAAGTTGAAATTGAATATTTAGAATAATTACTTTGAGTTCCGAAGGAATATGAAATATGTATTTAAGGAAGTTTTTACTATTGTGCTTTTCACTTCAAAAAGCCATCTGAATAAATATATATTTTATGGCAAAGCTTAATTTCTGTGCACGTCATGATGCCTGATTATGGTTTATTTCTGTTTTAAGTAAGTGAATATATATTTAAGTTTCTTATATTTATGTGTGTTAAGTTTGAGTAAATGTATTAGTTATTTTAAATATACTGTCTTTATCTCTGCTCTTCACAGAACACATACATTCTTCTTAATAGATAATCATATCTGGTTATATATATAATTCATGTTTAAATTAAATCTTTATTTAAATGACTAGGGGGGCTCGCCCCCCCCCCCTGCTCGCTACGCTCACCCAGGGGGGTGCCATTTCCCTTTAGTTCTGGTATCAAGTTTTCGGTTTTTCTGACATCACTGAGCGTGCTAAGAAGGAGTCTTTCAACAGGAAAGCACACATTTTTTAATTTAAAATAGTATTTCTGCTTTAAAAAAAAATAGTTTCTTTGGTCATATGAAAGCATATTTCTTCAAAATAAAACATTTTTCATTAGCGAAAGTATTTTTTTCTAGGAATAAAGCGATTTAGAGGGATTTTTTTTTCTTCAAATGAAATAGTCGTGTATCTTTTTTGCTAAGATATGGAGTTTTTATTGCTTGTTATCTTTGGTCGATCTTTGAAAGAGATGGGAGTGTGAAGTAAACATTTATTATTGTCATTTTCTTTGACAGATAGAGCAGTTTTCCCTCACACGAAGCTTTATTTGCTTCTCAGAAAGAGAGATATCCGGTCAGTCTTGCTAAATACGTGGCAAATATTTCCCAGCGTTTGTTAGTGCAACATCTCTTGGCTTTGGCTTTAACTCTTTAAAATAACGCATTATTTGCATTGATTTTCCTGAAAATGCCCAGTACTCGTGCTATTGCAACATGTACTAATCGCTCGGGTAAAACGCAAAATGTTCTATATCATACATTTCCGAAGAAATCTGATATAAAGAAAAGATGGATCATTGCATGCAAAAAAGCAGATAATAGCTTTAATGCTGCAAATTCCTGAATTTGTTCGGATCACTTTCAAACGAATGATTACGTGAGAAATTTGAAAGTAGAACTTTTGGGTTACGCTCCTGCTAAAAGAATATTGCATGAAAGTGCTGTGCCAACTTTAAAATTGCCAGAAACATGTGCTGTGAATTTTAATCAAGAAACTTCACTCGGGATTGATTCTTCTTGTAGCAGTTCCTCTCCAAGTGTAAAAGAAACACCTAGATATACTAGGTTATATAAGGTTATATTTTAATGAGATTCACGACAGCTCACTTTCGGAAGAATTTAATGTTATCGAAAATGCGTGCAAAAAAAATCCAACTGTTTTTTTTTTCCAAATATGCACAAAAAATATAATAAAAACATTTGTGAAAATAAGAACTTTCATTCGATTGAGACATAGTAATCATATATTCATCAGAAATAAAAAATGAGGAGTCAATCTACTTTGATTGCACGATAAAATGAAAAATAACAAATAATTGAGCGCACATCTAAAATGCATCTTCAAAATGCACCCTGTGATGAAATAAAATTCTTGAAATGAAAGCATATTCTGGAGGGTAAAAACCTAAAGTAGATTAATTATTAAAATATTTTTATATAATTTTTTCAGCATACAGCATTAAAATATAATTTTATATAACCCTTTTGGAAGTTTTTTATAAAAGTATATTATTCTGAATTTCAAATGTAATTTTTCTATATCTCATAAATCTGCCAGTTTTAAAAAAATAGGTAATTTTAAAGTTTCTATTTTTATTTGTATTTTAAATCTTCCTTATAAATACTGCTGTCTTCCTTTTTATTCTAATATATATATATTCAATTTGATATTCAATCACATCAACTACCTGAATGGAATTTGAAGAAACAACATTAAATTTTAAAATTAAGTTTTAAAACGCTAAAATGACATGTAATTTTAAATTTTAAATATTATTTGGCAATAAAAAAAAGTTGCTTAAACGTTAAACGCTCTTTCATGTATTAATTTACCTTACATAAAATTAAACATAAAATTATTTTATGTTTATTATGTGCATTTATGTTTATTATATGGCATTAAAATAGCATTTTAAATAAACTTTTCGGAATGTGTTTATAAAATATATTGGTACTTTTCGGTTAGCCGGGCGCCAGTGAAATTTATATATCTATGTATACATATATATATACATACACACATTTATATATGCATGTATATATATATACATATATATACACATACATATATGTGTGTATGTATACATATATATGTATATATAGATACATACATTTCACTGGCGCCCGGCTAACCGAAAAGTACCAATATATTTCTCCAAATTTCAAATTTTATTTCCACTAAATCATATAATTATACCGCATGAATATTTTAGTTTAAAAATATTAAATATTCAGCTGTTTACTTATTAAAATTTCTATTCTATTTGTCTTTTAAATCTAATCATGCAAAACTCAATATTGTGTATCTGTGGTGTGAGGTTGAAATCTAAATGATTATTAATTTTTTAAAACTTTTTTATACTTTTTTTTATGAAAGACATGTCGAAATTACAATAATATTAGAATTATTATAGATTTGAATACCGATTAAATATTATAAATATACTATATTAAAAATTATTAACTGTATTCATATAAACATTAAATTTGATGTTCTTGTAGGTCTTTAAGATTTTATTTATAAAAATTACTATTTTGCATTTTTATGTTTATGAAAATGAACTTTTCATATTGAGGTGCAAACGAAATATAATGATTAAAGATAGCCAATTTAACAACCAAATTTCGGCAAATTGAAAAGAGATAATACTTTAAATTTTAGATGTGATGTAAGTCCTATGTATAAAGAATATATTTAAATTTTTAAATTTCTTTTCACATGAAAATTTCGACTGATACTTTTCAATTAAAAAACGTGTGTTTCTAATTCAAATCAATTGGAAAATTGAACAGAGCACGCCGAGTGACGTCAAACAGCGAGTGGGTCCCTATTGGCTGCAGAGGGAAATGGCTCAACCTTATGATATAGTAACCTTGACGCTCACCAACTCCCCGCGTATTTGTGCCCTAGCCAACCCCCTAGCAAGTTAGTGTTTGGGCTTAAAAATAATGTAAATAGTTCAATTAAGCTCTATTCATAAGCTAATATTAATTTTTGTTGCATTGCAATATCTCAATTTGTTGATTTTATGCAATCTAGTAAATGCTATTGGATTTCAATGGGAGTCTATGGAAATTTGGCAAAAAGCTGGAAATAGCGCCAAGTTGGCAGCAAATTTTGGCGATATATCGGCAAGTTGGGGAGAAACTTGGCGACAGACCCGGGTCCCTTCCCCTTGGTAACTCCCCTAATAGCGCTCATCCTATCTAAATTCTCTACTTTCATGTTATTTCCCCCCAAAAAAGTAAAAAAGCTCTGACCAATCACATACGTTTCGCGGTATCTATGCAGATTTTCATTGGTCCATTTCAAACCATTACTTCAGCTTTATACGCTTCTTCTGTGAACATATCTGCTATTTCTTTAAAACACCAGTCATTACATTTGTACTGACTAATAAGAGTTATGGGCTTTTCATATCTACCCTATATATATAAAATCCTAATGAAACGAATTTGTGAAACGATTTTATGAAACGAATTTATGAAACGATTTTATGAAACGACTGATTAAACAACTGATTATGTTTCAGGGCTATTTTTAATAAAATATTAAACGCTTGATGGTGAAATTAATACCAATTGTTCATAAAAATCCGCGGATGTCAAAACTGGTAATAGAATTTAGAAATTGGAATTAGTTTTCGAGATATTAATTTTTTTCTAATTTTAATGACATTTCTGTAATGATGGCAACTAATTACTCAGTTTTTTTGTGACAAAAAAGGGAAAAAAATTGAAAAGGATCCCGATAGGGATTATTGATTTCTTTTTATTCGTCATTTTCAAATTGAAATTGGATTTATCTTTTATTTCAATCGATAATGAAGACAAGATTGTGATTAAATTATGTTTTTCAGTAAAATCTGAAAAAAAAAAAATCACATTTCTATCGTCAGGATTCAATCGTCTGTCAGCATTTAATTTAATTTATAAACTGAAAATGTTTTGAATAAATTCGTCCAAATGACGTCATTTAGGTAAATGCAAAAGTAACGGAGGAAAAGGAATTAATAGTAATTATTATTTATTGATATCATTTTGTTATTTTTTTGTAAAATTTAATTAAACGACTTTATAAAATGATTAATTTGTATATTTGAAACTAATATATAAAATAATAATTGCCCAACTGAACGGAAGAATAAAATATCCTGCTTGGTTTTCTATCCTGCTTGGTTTTTTCCGCCAAGCTTTTTAAAAAAGCGTCAAGACCCCTATAACAGAAAAGCACCAAAAGTTTATTGGGTTTGTTTTCATAACTTTTGGCAACAAATCTATGTATATTAACGAATCTATCCCTTTTTGAAGCTCGAATTACGCCAAACCTAAAAGCAAAGGATCCTATAATGGAAAAGTACCCGATTTTCTTATGGACAATATTCAAGTGACATAACATGGTGTAAAATTATCGGGGATAGCAAATTTGTTTAAATATCTCATCAATTGATGCCGAATAAATGCAGGCATACATGCACAAAATATTTAATTAATTTTGTATGATAAATAATTATTAGAAAATTCGTATATACATATTAATTAAAAAAATAATTTACATATTTAAAATAACATGAAAATATGCATGATGGTGCACTAAAATAGGGAGAAAATTAAAACCTGTTACTGAAAATGTCTATAACATAGTACTTTTCAATACCGTGGTTCTTAATGTTATTCACAAGCAGATGTAATTTTTCTCATCCTTAAACGCAAAGGAAGAATAGAATACAGATCGTTGTTATAAAAGTCCGAGAGGTAGCCACAATTTAAACCTAACCATTTTATACAAGTTGGTTTTCACGTTGTAATTGATTTTACTTATCATTCCCGAAAACAGTCGTCAGTTGTCGTAACAGCTGTGTATGAGGCCATGATAATCAAAAAATGCCCCATTAAAACGTTAAAACCATGGCAACCCAATTACAGATTTACCAATATTTATAAAATAAAGCACGCTGTCATGTTTTTAGAGGCCTCGAAATCTGAGCGGGGGTTGGCGAGCGTAGCTCGCAGGGGGTAGGCCCCCTAGTCTTAATATAAGTTATTTTTAAATACTTAATTAAAATTGTTTTTGCAGTTGGCCTTAATTTGCTGGAAATGCATTTTAGTTAATGTAGATTACTTTTAGTTAGTTTTAGTATCTGGGTTTAATTCTTGTTTTGAATATGTAATTAAAGTTTTTGAATATAAAAATAAATGTAGTTTAATATGAAATAAATTTTTGAAATGGTGTTTAAAGTAAATTTAAAATTAAAATTTGGTACTAAAGATGCTGTTAATTTAAAACATCTGATTTTATCTGTTTGGCCTTTGATGGTCTAATTTATGATATGATGAATTTAACTTCGACCTAAGGATGTTAGCGATAGGCTTAGGTTGCGGGGGGGGGGGGGGGGGGGCGATGTGTAAATTATATTGAAATAGTAACTTAACTTTAAGTAATATTGATATAATTGTTAATAGTTAGATATATTGCAAAATTAGTAAATTTTTAAAGTAATTGAATAAAACATTTAAGATAATTAAATTTTTATTTCGGACTCTTTGGCGTGGTTAAAAGTGGTTTTTGAATATCAAGAGAATTTTTTAATACAGTTGGTACCTCCTTTTATGAAAGTGTAAATATACCCGAAGATGGTGAAGATGCAAAAGTTTTCTTTTGAAGTTTATGGAAGATTAAAGAAGCTGTGCCATTTAACTGAAGTTACTTATAGAAAGTACTATTCTGTGGAATTTTATCTGAGAGTCAAGAATATTTGAAGCAAGTTTGAAATTGTTTTATATGAAGTTATGGTGATGGTGTAAAGATTACTTAAGTAATTCGAAAAGTGTTAAAGAGTGGAGCGTGATGGCGCCCTTATGTGACAATAAAGAAATAGCTTGCTGCATTTTACATATGATCGTGTTTTCTTGCTCTATTTTTTAACATGTTTTCCAGGAGAGAACTTTTGTGATGAACAGTTAATATGGTGATTTAAATTGCTCCGTTTTTAATCTAAAGACAGTCTCAGAAGTGTTTTTATCCAGTTTATCAGCATGTTATACAGATTTGGAGAGGTGTTGGAAAAATGTCATAAGTGTGTTAGACAAATTTATGCTGCATTGTGATAAATTACGAATGTTAGAGATAATGCCCCATCATCTGTGAATATATTTTTTTTTTTACCTGCTAATGCTTTTGGTTTCATTGTACTCTGCATATGTATATTTTTTTTAATTGAAAATTAAGGGCTTTCAATTAAATTGTAATTGTTCTGTTTAAGATAATAGTAGTTAAACTAAAATGGTGTATATTTACTCAGGACTGAGAGAAATGTTGTTCAGAAATGAAAATTTGTTTGCAGTTTATTTTTTTGGACTTAATATTTAAATTAATTTAGCATTTGTTGAGTTTTGTCTTGTCAGGTAGACTTTTGAAATGATAGGGCGAAGTAGTAGATGTTTGTATTTGTTAGGCCTATTTTTAGTTTAAGTAATTGAAATTATCCTTTTGATCATGTCTGTCTGGCAGTTTGCTTAACTAATGAATTAAACTTTTAGAATTTTTTTTGCTGATTAAATGTAATGTTTGTAACTGTTTAAGAAAGTAAATTTTTTTGTATGACCCTTCTGAATTAATGCTAAAAGCTTGACCTACTGAATTGTAGTTTATATAGTAAAAGTTATAATTTTTTTTCCAATTCTGTTATAATTTTGGATGTTTGGGGTAGATATACACAATTACCCAGTTATTCAGTTTTGGAAAATGAGAAATCAAATAGAAGTAGTCCAGTTTAAATTGTTTAAAGCAATATTGGATGAGAAATAAATGGTTTAATTTTTTTTCTAAGTTAATAAAGGGGGGGGGGGCCTTTAATTGTCTACAGTTTTAAATATATATAGTGTTTTAGTTTAATGAGTTGAGTGAATATTTGGGTTTTGGATACTGCTCAATGGATTGATGACATTTTTAAGGTTATGTCAAATGAGGTTGGTTATACAGCCATTTTTAGTTGAGTATGTTGCATGAATCCTGTTTTTGCTGGCTCATTGTAGATGTTAAATTTTTGCCCTTGTCCTGAATATTTCTGGTTTATATAGAAGTTACAGATGGTGCATATGGATTATACAGGATACATTTAACATTTCTGTGGATGGAGTTAGTGGTTTAAATTCTTGTATTTAAAATATGTACTAAAGTCAGTTCATCATTGTCAATTAATTATGTCATATAATTAGTGACTTCATATATGAATTCTTTTGAAGATTGACCTGATGTTTGGTAATATGATTAAAGTTATGTTGAATAAATTTTTATATAATTTAAAAGTTATATTATGTTAATTTACTAGTATTTATCTGGGAGATCTTTTTTTTTTTAATCAAAATTTGGGGATTTTTTTATGAAATTTTGAATTTTTAACGTTTTGAATGTCCTGAGAGTACTAATGATGGCTTTCCTATTAGGTTTGCTGGTTATGTTAGGTAGTTACTCACAAGGAAGGTCTCCATGAGCGCATACTCAGAAAATTTTGAAAAAATTACAGAATATTCTTCTCATGAGGATATATATGTTTATAAAAAAATTTGCTGCGGAACCTCGATATAACGTCCGTAAAAAATATATGAGAATTTCGTGTTTTGGCGATTTATTGCTGGGTTGGCGACACAATGAAATTTTTAAAATGCGCATTTACGATAAATACGCTTTAAGGAAAAACGGTTTCTACTCTTTATACTGAACTAGTTTGACTAAGTTTAACTTAAATAAATAAACTTTTATAACTATAGTTTTGCCATGTACATTTAAAGAAAATTAACGATCGTATTCTACAGTTTAGAACAAAGTTTAAATTGATTAAAAATGCTTCAAACTAAAAATTAATCGTCCGATTCTGAGCACTGTAAATTTGACTTTGATACTGTTAGTGCCAGAGGCAACAAGAAAAAAGACCATGGAAACAATGACTTATTCAATATAGAAATGTATGATGAGAGGGTTCTTAATCCGAGATTTACTGTTAAAATACACTTAAAACTTATCTATCCAGCGACACCATGTAAAATTAAATAACTTCAGCAATACTTAATTTGTATTTATATTATATAAGCTTATAGAAAAAAATATAAACTATTTAATCATTGAAATTTAAATTCATAAAGTACTATGCATTTAAACTCATCTAATCAGGCATTTTCAAATCCATTAAAGTCGCTTGCATTTGGCGAAGAAAAAGTTTTACCCGCCAAATCGCATCTTTTTGTGCCAAATACTTCAAAGTATTTTATTTTTTTACACATTTTTTACTAGGATTCCGCAGCTAAATTTGACTGATCCTTTATTACGTACATGAGTACCTTCATTAGCATTTTTTTCAAAATATTCTGAGTATGCGCTTTAAGGAGACCTTCCTTAAAGAAAGAGGAGTAAGATATCCTTGAATGTGAATTTAGATTTGCGGATTTCATGGATTTGATACTTTTCTTTTTCTTTTGTTTCTTTTCTTTTTCTTTTGTTTCTTTTCTTTTTTTTTTTTTTTTTTTTAAATTTGATTGCTCATTGGAATTGACCACATGGTTTTAAGGAATAGTATGGGAAATTATTTTCCGTGACTGTTTTTTTAGGTACTGACGGAGGGGTGGACTTCAGATGTTTGATACTCCTGTCAGGTAGTGAAAAATGTGGAGATGTTTGCTTGGCATGGATGTGATATCAGGTGCAGTCTTGACTAGTGGTGTTGAGTTAAATGCTCTATTCTCATGATGGTTATACTATCTTGAGATATTTTTGTTGGTAATTTTGTTAAGTTAATTATCATTATGACAGTGTTGATATACCAATGTTCTATTTATAGAATCTTGGGTAGTTGACATTTACTGGTTTTTATTTGTATTTTTTTTTACATAAATTTCTTAAAGGTAATTTTTAGAAAATGGTATAACGGGGAGTAGTAATTTTGGAGAGCATCATTTTTATACACATAGTCCATTGCTAATGTGGATTTATTTGTTATTTTGGCCAGTTGAGCTGTACAAAGGGTGTCGCATGTATTGCTAAGTGAAGTTTTTGGCATTGTTTTAATTGAATGAAAGGTATTTTACTTAATGAGCAATGTTTGTTGGAAATGCTGTTTTTATTATTTTGTTGTTTAATTTTTTAAATTATAATTTTTGTTATAGTATATATGAGTTTTATTTTAGACATAAGTTGACATGTGTTAGAAGTTTTGTTTAGAAATGGTTATACCTTGCAGATCTGAAATCTAGCGGAAGAAGATTTAAAAGGGGAGGCCCTGTGGTTTTTAATTTTTTTTATAGGCTGTAAGTTTTTTTTTTGAAGTGTTAGGATATTTCTTTATTTTAAATAAGTGTTAAATAGTAAAATTCTAGAGAGAGGCAGTTTTAATTACTTATGTAAATTACTTAATAAATAGGTTGAATGATTACCCATTTGGAATTTGGGTTAATTTTAATGAGCCTGAAGGTCTAAAAGTCTTGTTGAATCCTTTTTTAGGATAAAGATTCCAAAGACATGGTAATTTGCTGTTTAAGTTTCTACTCACATGATTGCTCTATTTGGAAGATGTAAAAGATATTTCTTTCCTGAACGTGGAGTGCTATTAATGGAAATTAATTTTTCATGACAATAGAAATGGTTGACATGAAAATAGTTGAAATTGAATATTTAGAATAATTACTTTGAGTTCCGGAGGAATATGAAATATGTATTTAAGGAAAATTTTGCTATTGTGCTTTTCATTTCAAAAAGTCATCTGAATAAATATATATTTTATGGCAAAGCTTAGTTTCTGTGCACTTCATGATGTCTGATTATGGTTTATTTCTGTTTTAAGTAAGTGAATATATATTTAAGTTTCTTTTATTTATGTGCGTTAAGTTTGAATAAATGTATTAGTTATTTTAAATATATTCTCTTTAATTCTGATCTTCATAGAACACATACATTCTTCTTAATAGATAGTCAAATCTGGATATATATATATATATATATATATAATAATAAACACCAATGGAAAATCACTTGCAGAACCATTATCACAAATGCCAACCAAAAACTTTAAACCACTTAAATTCAATACTAGAAAAACAAAACTAAACAAACTACATTTACACAGAACCAGAAAACGCAACTAACTACTTAAACTCAAAACAAAAGAACACAACAAATTGCAGCAAAAATTAAAAATGCCAATAAACAACAAAGAAAAGCTAAAACAACCTGTGTCAGGTGGCATGGCTTGAGACATGCTTCTGCTGGGTTAAACTAGTTTTACGCATGCAACACTCCCCCATACCTGACAAGTACAGACTGAAAATGAATGAAACAGACATAACAAAAGGAAGCAAACTAAAGCCAGACTACACCAACAAATTCTCGATTTACATCACAGTAAACAACCCACTACACCGACAAACTATAACTAGACTACAACATCAATTTCTCAACTTACATCATGGCAAACATCCCACTACACCGAAATACTAAAGCCCGACTACTCCATCAAGTTCTCAACTTACAACACAGCCAACAACCCACTACACCGACAAACTATAACCAAACTACACCAACAAATTCTCAACTTACAGCACGGCAAACATCCCACTACACCGACAAACTATAGCTAGACTACACCATCAAGTTCTCAACTTACATCACAGCAACCATCTCACTACACCGACAAACGATAGCCAGACTACACCAACAAGTTTTCAACTTACATCACGGTAAATAACCCTCTACACCGACAAACTAAAACCAGACTTCACTATCAAATTCTCAACTTACAACACGGTAAACAACCCACTACACCGACACTTCCACAAATATCACATCAACAAAACATCGCTTGTATTGAACACTCCTAACAGTTCGTCACTATAACCTTTATTTCTGATAAATTTGTATGTTAGATCGGACAAAAACTGAACCGGATAACCTTGTGATAACGCCATATAATAAAAATCAGCTATATTCCTAGCAATATTTGCATAATTAGAGCACAATTTCTCAATACGGCATAAACCATTTATAAAAATATTTCTGAAAATGGACAAATGCACATTTGAAGTGAAATGTAACATTTTAATAGTATCAAAATTAAAATAATTTCTCTTATCGTAAATATTTGTTACCAGTTCACCATTAGAAACATCTAAAGTTACATCCAGAAAATCGACACATTTTGAATTATTTGACGCAATTTTCAGGCTTAAACTATTTGGATAGTGATTAAAGCTGAAATCTTTCAAGGAATTGTTAATCCCGGCTAATAGAACATCATCTATGTATCTGTAATATATTACATTTTGATTTGCAGTATCTTCTTTTTCATATGTATATAAATAAATATCAGCTAGGATGGAGCTGCAGCTCCCACCCATAGGAATACCTTTAATCTGTTTGTAAACCCGTTTACCATCATATAAATAATTTTCTTTAACTACAAAATTAAAAAGAGTTGTGAACTGTTCAGAGCTTATATTTGTAGTATTGAACTCCTTAAAAAAATCCATAATTTTACTCTTTAAATCATCTAAATTAATACTATTGTATAAATCTTCAAAGTCATAAGTATGAAATTCCATTATATTGCACAATTTTCTTAAATTGTCAATCAATTCAAAACTGTTTTTAATTATACATGTAGATTTTTCTTTTAAAACTTTAGCAAATATTTTGTTTAGAATGTGTAGAAACTTTTTATTTGCTGTAACCAAATATGAACCGAAACCACATGTAATAGTTCTAAAGGTCACAGGAGTTTTGTGAAATTTAGGGACTAAAACAAGATACGGCAGTTCGTTGCTATGTTGTTTAATATTTAATTTCTTGTAGAAAGCCTTGATCCTATTACCAACTACTTGTTTGCTTGATTTTAAGAGCTTATAATTCGCCTTATTATCATAACTACCACGTAGAATGTCTCCATATAGTTGTTTACATATTATTGCATAGTTAGAATTTGCTTTATCAACGTATGTGATAATAAAGCTGTTCTGAAGCTGCTTGATAGAACTCTTTAAATCATTATAGTATTCACCCGTAACTCCATCACTTTTTTTATTGTAAATCTTGTTCATTTCCTTCAAAATATTAAATTTCCACTCCAAAAAAACACTTTCGGGTAAGCCATATTTATTCATCAATTTCTGAACAAAAATATCTACATTTTTCGTTATACGTTGTATAGCATGAGTTTTTGTAACAATCCTTTTCAGGCGATACTTCGTATCGTAACGCATATATTTTCTAAGGTTTATGTTTTGCGCGATATTTAAATTGCCTGTTAAAACATGTCCATACGTTTCATTTATAAAACTCTTGTATTTCGCGTCATTACAATGACAGACGCTACTATCAATTCCCTTTTGCAATTCTTTAGCATATCCATTATAGTTAAATATTTCACGTCCCAATGGCTTATCATATCTAAATGCCTTTACAATCTCAATTTTCTTAACTGGCAATAATTCGTTATATTTGTTTAGTATTGTTTTAAAATTAATGCCACTCATTTTGTGACCAATATAGTCCATGACAAAATACACTTTATTATCAATTTTATCATGTTTATTCTGTAGCTTCAAATATTCTTCTAGACTTTGTTTTCTTACTCTAAATCTTAACAAATCCAAACTCATATCGATGTTAATACCACCATTATTTTTGATATATATAGAACTTAGCAGTTCTGGAATAAGTTTTTTCTTTAAATTGAATATAATAAATTTAATTCCATTTACATTATCTTTAATGTCACAACCAAGTATGGCTCTTTCAATTTCCATAATGTTATTAAGATTTATTAAATCTTTATAATTTCCTTTATTATTAATATCTTCATTTCTTATATCATGATTAGTTCTTTCATATATAGAAACGTCCAACACTTTATCTCTAAAGCATTTTAATACATTAACCTGGTTAAACATAACATTTAACCCATATGGGTAAACAGTACCATATTTTATCATCATGTCTCTCTCACATAGCAATCTTTCCCTCTTATTCGGAATTATATGAAGAACTGATAATTCTATATTCTCTAAGCCATGTTTATTAAAGTGGGTAATTTCAATTTCTTGCTCTTCTTTACCACTTTTACAATGATTTATATCCGATTTGTGATTATTAAACCTTTTATTAATTGGACCTGATGTTTGTCCAATATAAGACAAATTACAGATTTTACATCTATATTCATGTTTAAATTAAATCGTTATTTAAATTATTTAATTTAACTTTTGGGGTTATCAAAATCAGCTTTATACGCTTCTTCTGTGAACATATCTGCTATTACTTTAGAACGCCAGTCATTACATTTGTAATGACTAATAAGGGTTATGGGCTTTTCATATCTTAATGTAAGTTATTTTTAAATACTTAATTAAAATTGTTTTTGCAATTGGTCTTAATTTGCTTGAAATGTATTTTAGTTAATGTAGATTACTTTTAGTTAGTTTTAGTATCTGGGTTTAATTCTTGTTTTGAATATGTAATTAAAGTTTTTGAATGTAAAAATAAATGTAGGTGAATATGAAATAAATTTTTGAAATGGTGTTTAAAGTAAATTTAAAATTAAAATTTGGTACTAAAGATGCTGTTAATTTAAAACATCTGATTTTATCTGTTTGGCCTTTGATGGTCTAGTTTATGATATGATGAATTTAACTTCGACCTAAAGATGTTAGCGATAGGCTTAGATGGGGGGGGAGGGGAGGCGATGTGTAAATTATATTGAAATAGTAACTTAACTTTAAGTAATGTTGATATAATTGTTAATAGTTAGATATATTGTAAAATTAGTAAATTTTTAAAGTAATTGAATAAAACATTTAAGATAATTAAATTTTTATTTCGGACTCATGGCGTGGTTAAAAGTGGTTTTTGAATATCAAGAGAATTTTTTAATACAGTTGGTACCTCCTTTTATGAAAGTGTAAATATACCCGAAGATTGTGAAGATGCAAAAGTTTTCTTTTGAAGTTTATGGAAGATTAAAGAAGCTGTGCCATTTAACTGAAGTTACTTATAGAAAGTACTATTCTGTGGAATTTTATCTGAGAGTCAAGAATATTTGAAGCAAGTTTGAAATTGTTTTATATGAAGTTATGGTGATGGTGTAAAGATTACTTAAGTAATTCGAAAAGTGTTAAAGAGTGGAGCGTGATGGCGCCCTTATGTGACTATAAAGAAATAGCCTGCTGCATTTTACATATGATCGTGTTTTCTTGCTCTATTTTTGAACATGTTTTCCAGGAGAGAACTTTGGTGATGAACAGTTAATATGGTGACTTAAATTGCTCCGTTTTTAATCTAAAGACAGTCTCACGAGGATTTTTAAACTTTTATTTTTATCCAGTTTATCAGCATGTTATACAGATTTGGAGAGGTGTTGGAAAAGTGTCATAAGTGTGTTAGACAAACCAGGAGAGAACTTATGTGATGGACAGTTAATATGGTGATTTAAATTGCTCCGTTTTTAATCTAAAGACAGTCTCAGAAGTGTTTTTATCCAGTTTATCAGCATGTTATACAGATTTGGAGAGGTGTTGGAAAAATGTCATAAGTGTGTTAGACAAATTTATGCTGCATTGTGATAAATTACGAATGTTAGAGATAATGCCCATCATCTGTGAATATTTTTTTTTTACCTGCTAATGCTTTTGGTTTTATTGTAATTTTTTTTATTGAAAATTAAGGGCTTTTAATTAAATTGTAATTGTTCTGTTTAAGATAATAGTAGTTAAACTAAAATGGTGTATATTTAAATTTTACTCAGGACTGTGAGAAATGTTGTTAAGAAATGAAAATTTTTTTGCAGTTTATTTTTTTGGACTTAATATTTAAATTAATTTAGCATTTGTTGAGTTTTGTCTTGTCAGGTAGACTTTTGAAATGATAGGGCGAAGTAGTAGATGTTTGTATTTGTTAGGCCTATTTTTAGTTTAAGTAATTGAAATTATCCTTTTGATCATGTCTGTCTGGCAGTTTGCTTAACTAATGAATTAAACTTTTAGAATTTTTTTGCTGATTAAATGTAATGTTTGTAACTGTTTAAGAAAGTAAAATTTTTTGTATGACCCTTCTGAATTAATGCTAAAAGCTTGACCTACTGAATTGTAGTTTAAATAGTAAAAGTTATAAATTTTTTCCCATTTCTGTTATAATTTTGGATGTTTGTGGTAGATATACACAATTACCCAGTTTTGGAAATCGAGAAATTAAATAGAAGTAGTCAAGTTTAAATTGTTTAAAGTAATATTGGTTGAGAAATAATTGGTTTAATTTTTTTTCTAAGTTAATAAAGGGGGGGGGGGGGGGATGGGGTCATTTAAATGTCTAAAGTTGTAAATATACATAGCGTTTTTTTTTTTAATATAACAGTTGAATGAGTTGAGTAAATATTTGGGTTTTGGATACTGCTCAATGGATTGATGACATTTTTAAGGTTATGTCAAATGAGGTTGGTTATACAGCCATTTTTAGTTGAATATGTTGCATGAATCCTGGGATCATTTGGGAATTTGCTGGATCATTGTAGATGTTAAATTTTTGCCCTTGTCCTGAATATTTCTGTTTTATATAGAAGTTACAGATGGTGCATATGGATTATACAGGATACATTTAACATTTCTGTGGATGGAGTTAATGGTTTAAATTCTTGTATTTAAAATATGTACTAAAGTCAGTTCATCATTGTCAATTATGTCATATAATTAGTGACTTCATATATGAATTCTTTTGAAGATTGACATGATGTTTGGTAATATGATTAAAGTTATGTTGAATAAATTTTTATATAATTTAAAAGTTAAATTATGTTAATTTACTAGTGTTTATCTGGGAGATCTTATGTTTTTGAATCAAAATTTTGAATTTTTGACGTTTTGAATGTCCTGAGAGTACTAATGATGGCTTTCCTATTAGGTTTGCTGGTTATGTTAGGTAGTTACTCAGTAAGATATCCTTGAATGTGAATTTAGATTTGGGGATTTCCTGGATTTGATACTTTTTTTTCTGTTTTTTTTTTATAATTTGATTGCTCATTGGAATTGACCACATGATTTTAAGGAATAGCATGGGAAATTAAAAAAATTTTCATGACTGTTTTTTTTTTTTTTTAGGTACTGACGGAGGGGTTGATTTTAGATGTTTGATAGTCCTGTCAGGTAGTGAAAAATGTGAAGATGTTTGCTTGGCATGGTATGTGATATCAGGTGCAGTCTTGACTAGTGGTGTTGAGCTAAATGCTCTATTCTCATGATGGTTATACTATCTTGAGATATTTTTGTTGATAATTTTATTAAGTTAATTATCATTATGACAGTGTTGATATACCAATGTTTTATTTATAGAATCTTGGGTAGTTGACATTTACTGGTTTTTATTAGTATTTTTTTTTATTACATAAATTTCTTAAAGGTAATTTTTAGAGAATGATATAACAGGGAGTAGTATTTTTGGAGAGCATCATTTTTATAAACATAGTCCATTGCTAATGTGGATTTATGTGTTACTTTGGCCAGTTCAGCTGTACGAAGGGTGTCGCATGTATTGCTAAGTGAAGTTTTTGGCATTGTTTTAATTAAATGAAAGGTATTTTTCTTAATGAGCAATGTTTGTTGGAAATGATGTTTTTAGATTTTTTTGTTTAATTTTTTAAATTATAATTTTTGTTATAGTATATATGAGTTTTATTTTAGATATAAGTTGACATGTGTTACAAGTTTTGTTTAGGAATGGTTATATCTTGCAGATCTGAAATCTAGCAGAAGATTTAAAGGGATTTGTTGTGACCCTGTGGTTTTTAATTTTTTTTATAGGCTGTAAGTTTTTTTAAAGTGTTAGGATATTTTTTTTATTTTAAATAAGTGTTAAATAGTAAAATTCTAGAGAGAGGCAGTTTTAATTACTTAATTAAAAGGTTGAATGATTACCATTGGAATTTGGGTTAATTTTAATGAGCCTGAAGGTCTAAAAGTCTTGCTGAATCATTTTTTAGGATAAAGATTCCAAGGACATGGTAATTTGCTGTTTAAGTTTCTACTCACATGGTTGCTCTACTTGGAAGATGTAAAAGATATTTCTTTCCTGAACGTGGAGTGCTATTAATGGAAATTAATTTTTCATGACAATAGAAATGGTTGACATGAAAATAGAAGAAATTGAATATTTTGAATAATTACTTTGAGTTCCGGAGGAATATGAAATATGTATTTAAGGAAGTTTTTACTATTGTGCTTTTCATTTCAAAAAGCTATCTGAATAAATATATATTTTATGGCAAAGCTTAGTTTCTGTGCACGTCATGATGTCTGATTATGGTTTATTTCTGTTTTAAGTAAGTGAATATATATTTAAGTTTATTATACTTATGTGTGTTAAGTTTGAATAAATGTATTAGTTATTTTAAATATAATCTCTTTAATTCTGATCTTCATAGAACACATACATTCTTCTTAATAGATAGTCAAATCTGGATATATATATATATATATTTCATGTTTCAATTAAATCTTTATTTAAACTATTTAATTGAATGTTGATCATGTATGTATTATATATATTTAATTTTTATAAGATCATTTTTAAGATACTGGGACACACTGGAAAGAGGTTGTTTATACTAATATTATGCATGTTTTGTTGGGAATCTCAGGTTATAAAAATTGCCGCTCTGGAATATCTAAGTCTTTATTTTTCTTTTACATTGGCTTAGCTCTTGTTATTTTATGTTGAAGAACTGAGAGGAAGCTTGTTTAATGGAGATGTGATGTAGACTGAATCTTCAAGTTTTTACCCTGTGGAAGCCATATTTTTAGAGAAATGATTCATAAAGATCTTTCTCACTTATTTTCTCAGTTTCCTTTATTTTACATTCATATCTTTAATTCATCTGTCTTTGTTTACAATCAGTCGCATTTCTATTCACGTTTTCCCAGCCACGCACGTGCTGACTCATCCATTCACCATAAGGTGGCATCGTTCAATCATGATCGTTATGCTCTACGTGACGCGTGCGTTTGACGTCACAATCTCACTCCTTCTTCTACCTGCTCCTTGCATTGTGTAATGAGCGGTTATTGAAACAGGTGTTTAGTATAAAACACATGCTCATTCAGTCTCAGTGCTTTTATAATCTTATAGCTTGTACATAGCTCTTGGCTTGTTTTTTTGGCGAGCTTGCTTCAGTTATTTTTACAATTATTTTGTTGCTTTCCGTGAACAGAGTTGTTTTCCCGAGAACGTTAATTTAACCCCTTTTATTAAAGTAGTAAAATGTCATAGTCGTTGTAATGGCTTTTAACTAAAAATTCATTTATCCGTTTTCTTAAAGTCTTAAAGATGTTTTTCTAAAACTGCTTTCAACGATCCATTTTTAAAACTTGCTTTTACTTTGGACTTTTATGATTTAATCTGGAGCACTGCCATTGCATCTTTACCATCGCTAATTTACGGCAAATGTTTGAGTACTTCTTATTATAAGAATAGACAAAATTTAAGTGCCAATTACATAGAATTCTGTTTTTACAATGCCAGCTGTATGTATAAAGTTATTGTGATGCCCAGGTCCACATAAATGGAAATCAGAAGCTTTTTTGATTTTAAAAATTGATTGTTGCTTATCTGTTGAAAATATTGTTTATTGCTGCCTCTGGATATACTTAACCCGTAACAGGGGAGGTGAAAAAGTAGGACATAACAGTGGATGTGAGGTCTCAGAGGCCGCGAACTATTATAATTTTAAAAAAATCGTCTAATTAAAATATCATCCTGAAATTTCACTTAGATGTCGCTTGAAATTTAACTTTCAAAAGAAAAAAAAAATTACAGATTAAGGTGAAATAAAACTTTCCCATAGCCTAAAATTTCTCGCTAAATATCATATGCTACAGTAAATTCTATAAAATTAAATCTAAAAACGTATGCATTATGAATCAACTATTAATTTCATTTTGTTTAATATATAAATCAAATTTTAATATATGAAAATGTGTACAACACAGAAAATTTTTGACAGTATCTGAAATATCAGTATCTCATTGATTTTATGAATGCAAACAATTTAGTCCTCGTCTTATTTAGCACATTCATTACATAACTTTTGTGTGCATTCCAAACAAACAGGCTCTTGGCAAGATAAACATAAATATGCTGTCTTTCTTTTTTTGCTTGTAGGGCAAAAACAACATGTTTTCCTTGATTTTAACTTTGTTTCTTTTGTTTTTGTTTCTTTGTTTCTTCCACATCTTGAGACTCCGCTTCGTTTCCTAAGATTCGCTTTAATGTTAGATGCTTTAGACGTTAAGACGTTATTCGCTTTAACGTTAACCAGTGCATTTTAAGTTCCTGGTGCTGTTTGGAGAGAGTGTTTCTTTTGGAATTAAAGATCACAGTTTGTTTATACAGATCTCATTAAGAAGTTTTTAAGTTGTTCCATCTTTTTAAATCTACTGTTTTTCAATCTAATACACTGCTCAAAACAATTAAAGGATATTTGAAGTTTTATATAAAATAAAGATATAAACGAAATTTTTTTTGCCGAAAATAGAAGAAGAGAATCACAAATGCAAATTTTTCTGGTTTTCAAACTGTGGAGTATGCAAATTTTGAGTTTGACGTCAAAAATGTCGCTTCAGCGGCAGCGAATGAAATTTGACTTTCAACTGGATAAAAGAGAATGAAGACAAGGATGATCGGCATTCAGTGATTGCTTTGTTTCGATGAGTACGATGTCTCAGCGAAGTCATTTGACAGATTCAGAAGCTTGGAGAATTGTTGGTAGGTTAGAAGGGGGCCAAACTCAAGCCGAAGTACCGCAAGCCATTGGAGTGTCATAAAGTGTCATTTCCAGGATCTGGAACCGTTTTTTGGAGAGTGGATGTGCAGGCCGAAGACCAGGGCAAGGTCGTAGACGGGCAACAACGCCCAATGAAGATCGGTATTTAGCGTTAACAGCTCGGAGACACCGAAACATGAACGCTACTCTTCTCCAACAACACCTTCGCTCGGCTACAGGCACCACGATTTCAACTCAGACTGTCCGAAACCGGCTCCATGCTGTAGGTCTGTATGCTCGCCGACCGATGGTATGTGTTAGATTAACAACAAGGCATCGTCGCGACCGCAGGGAGTGGGCAACCGAGCATGTCAACTGGAGGAGAAATGAATGGAGCAATATTCTGTTTTCTGACGAGTCCCGTTTTTCTGTGCATCCGGATAATAGGCGTATTTTCATCTGGAGGGACCGTGGCAGTAGGAATAATCCTGCGTTCGTGCACGAAAGTGTCAGATTTGGCGGTGGAGGAGTGTTGGTGTATGGTGGCATCTCCATTGACGGGCGCACTGACCTCTACATCATTCGAGATGGAGCTCTGACTGGTCGCCGATATAGGGATGAGATCCTCAGACCTATTGTAGTCCCTTACGCTGCAGCAATCGGAGATAACTTCATTTTAATGGACGATAACTGCAGGCCACATCGTGCAAACCTGGTGGAGGATTTCCTTTTCGAGGAAGGAATCGTTCGAATGGAATGGCCAGCGTGTTCTCCAGACATGAATCCAATCGAGCACGTTTGGGACGCTCTAGGAAGACGAGTTTCTGGCCGCCAACAACCCCCACAAACTCTCCAAGAACTGGAAAGAGCTCTTCTGGAAGAGTGGGGCAGAATACCCCAACTCGTCATTAATAGCCTTATTGAGTCCATGCCTCAAAGGTGTTCAACATTGCTGGCCGCCCGTGGAAACCATACCCCCTACTGAAAATGATTTTCTTTGAAGAAAACACCTTTTCTTTTTCTTTTTTTCTCATATGCACAAATTGTGTTTTTTTCCTTTTGTACACAAATGCGCAATAAAATGCATTTTTTTCTGCCAAACATGTGTAATTTATTCTCATATAACCTACTATGTCTGTCGACCATGTATCAATCAGCTAAAAAGTTTCCCAGATACAAAATCCACCTAAAACTGCAATATCCTTTAATTGTTTTGAGCAGTGTATTTTAAAAGTATATATTTAATGTAAATTTTTATCTATGGTGTTGCCATTTTTGATAGAATATTTACTTAAACATTAAGTTAAGAAGATTAAGTTTTAAAAATTTTTCTTACAAATTCCTCTCTACTTTTTTCTAAAATTTTTGAATAATATGGGTTATAATGAGCTTTTGGGATTGAAATGGCGTTATTTTATGTTTTTAATCGTAAAAACTTAATTCTTTTAACAGGTTTAACTTTGTTTTGAAATGAAAAATTAATGTTTTTGATTTTATTTTTCAATAGTTTAAAGCAACTGCTCCTTCCAATTATGTTTTCAATTGTACATTTTTGAATATTATTATTTTTTTAAAGTTCATAGTTCATCCTTACCTCCTTAAATATATTATAAAAGTTTTGAAAAAATTATCGGACATGCTTAACATTGGAGGTTTTAACTGTTTAATTTTGAGGAAACCTGTCCTGGAGTATTGGATGTGTTTTTAAATATTTAAATATTTTAAAGTTTATAAGTTTTTGCAGTTTACTTCACCAATTTAATGAATTTCTTACAGTTTGAAGTTTCTTTTCGTCGGGAAGGAGAAGGGAGTGAAATTTTTTTTTAAAAATTTAAATGTAATCCTCTTTTTAAGTTTTATAACTTTGAAATTATTTTTAATTTTACCCTTTTTTAATAAATCTTTGGGGTTTGATAGGTACAGTTTAATTGCACTCAATATATTTTTAAATCTCGGAAAAATTATCCAGATTATTAAAGTGGTTGTATTCAACCTGTAAGGGTGTAATGACTTTTTTTAAACCATATGATTTATTTCATATTTTCTGTTTGATGTTATATTGGGTTAAACTTATATTACATGCTTTATCCCCAACTGTTTTAACCCATACGCTTAAATGATGTTATAGCCTATCTAAAAAGTTGCATTTTTCATTAATCTTCATAATGTTCATGCTTTTAAACATAATATATATATATACTGCAGCCTATGTTTTTTTATACCTTTTTTCGTTATGCTATAAAGCTTTAAATTTAAATCTCAAGTAATTTTTACTCACTTTTAGAAGTGTTCTTATAATTCTTGAGTATAATATACTCTGTGAAACTTCAATGTAGCAAATGTTTACTATTAAAAATGAAATATCTTTATTTAAAATTTTCTGCTTGGTTATTACTGTTAATGGCTTTGGTTTATTTTTCTTGTGGCTTGCTGAAAATTTTTTTGAAGGAATGTTTAATTTTGAAGTATGGAGAAGATAAGCAATGGTTTTATGGAATGGTAACTCTGGATATGTTTATGCAGTTTTCTTATTTCTAATTTGAATAAATGAATCTTTTCTTGTAATGCATTCCCTTCAAACAGTTTCCTCATCATACAATTAGTTTTTTTTATCCAAATTTTAGAATTAACTATCAAAGATTTGATGAATTACCATGAAGTTAATTCAAGTTGGTTGGTTAAGTTAGCCCTTCTTTAAGAAAGAAGGAGGAGAAACTAGTTGCTGTTAGCATTTTTGAGGTTTAACTTGTTTGAAAGAAAAGGGAGGGGGGGGGGGGGGAGGATGATTTTTTTTTCTTTTTTTTTTCTGGTCAAGTATATTTTTGGCTATAGTTTGAAGCAATATTTCTTGTCATTAATGAAGAGGAAAGTTCTTTTATGACTGCTGGCAGTTTGGTGCCGCTGTTGGTAGTTATGTTAATTTTAAATTTGGTCTTTTTAAGCCAAATGTTTGAGATATTATGGCATGATTAGAGGTTCTGTTAAAGGAAGTCACAGGACTATCTTTGTCATTTGAAGTATTATAGTTTCTCTTCTCAATCTTTTAAGACTTCTGTTGGTGCCTGCATGCTGTTATTAATATGCTTTTTTTATACTTTTGACAGTACAGATGTTTAGGTTCTACATTTATGCAAATGCATACATTTTTTTAATGTTTTATAATACCTTTCATATTCGTGTCATGTTTTGTCTATGTTTTTATATGTTGAGAGTATGTAGGTTTGAAATCTCAGGCCTGAGTAAAATGCAGAGTTATGAAAGTTTAGTATGAATAGTCCATATGAATGATCCAATGTATAAATGAATGGGTATGAATGTGAGCAAATTAACGCTTTTTGTTTAGAGTAAATGCTATGTGACAATATATATTTGTCTTTTTTTTTTTTTTTTTTATAATCCAGTTCCTTAGACATATGAATGGCTTTCATTTTTTACTTCTGTTAAGTTTCTTTTATGTTTTTCTTGGTTCATTTAATATCATTAAAGTTTGTTTTTGTTTAAATTCAGTATCGGAAGTTTGTTGATACACGATTACCCGGTTACATAAAATTTTTTTTAATGTTTTTAGCTTTTAAATTTTTGTTTTACTTAACTTGGGGGTTTACTAAACGTAACATGTACTTTGTAAATCTTTGGAGTCATACCTTTACATTTTGAGAATTTCTCAGAATTGCTTATAAAATTTTGGTTAATATGTGTTAAATAAGTTTCTTTAGTTTCTTTAAAGTTTAACATTTAATTCAGATGTTGTTCAGATAATCTAATTACCTTGTTAAACAAGTTTTGGCAGTTTTGATATACAGGAAGTCATTTAAAATTTTTTGTTTTGTTAAATTTAACCATGTTAATGCAACAGTTGTAAAATTAATTTTCTATATATTGATATATTAAAATCGGAAGTGTTTTTAAATGTTAAATTTTATTTTGAACTTTGACATCTGCTTTAAAGAATTGTTCCTGAATATACTTATTCTATAAGTATGTGAAAGTTGCTAACTTGGTAGTATGTAGTGTACATTGAAGATCTGCTTTTTCTTAAGTATGCATAAATAAATTATAATATTGCTATTATGTGTCATGCTATGCTGTTTTTGGCCAAACTGAATCTCTCTTTTAAAGTTTAAATTAATCTATAGTAAATAAGATATATATTTTTAAAGATGGTTATATACTTTTAAACTATATATTTTTTAATGTTGATCACGTATGTAATATATATATATATATATATATATCGAATTTTTATAAGATCATTTTTAAGATACTGGGACACAATGGAAAGAGGTTATTTATACTAATATTATGCATGTTTTGTTGGGAATCTCAGGTTAGATATTCTAGAGCGGCAATTTTTATAAGTCTTTATTTTTCTTTTACATTGGCTTAACTCTTTTTATTTTATGTTGAAGTATTGAAATTTTAGCTGGACTGAGAGGAAGCTTGTTTAAAGGAGATGTGATGTAGACTGAATCTTCAAGTTTTTACCCTGTTGAAGCCATACTTTTCGAGAAATGATTCATAGAGATCTTTCTCACTTCCTTTCTCAGTTTCCTTTATTTTACACTAGCAAAACCTGTGGCTTTGCTTGCATAATTCTTCAAAATGCCAAGTGGAATTCGTTGGCCTATTTTCATTAGAAGAAATTTTACTGCCACAGATAATTCAAAAATTACTAATTAAGCAAATTTATGTAATAACTATATCGCAGAAATTGCAATTTTAAAACTTTTCTGTTCCTGCTCACATTAAAATTTCAAAAACTTTAAAAACTGTTCTGTGGATGCATTTGTGTCACTAACGAAACAGCCATGTAAAATTTCAAGTTTCTATCCCTAACAATTTCAGATAAATCATTGTTTAGAAGGTTTTTAGAACTTTTCCAGCTTATTTCACTTTCTTAAATTTCGATTTTTTTTTAAGAAACTGTTTTTAGTGAGCACTGAAATCTTAAAAATAGCCACCATGCCAAATTTCAACTTCGTATACCCAGCAGCATCACTAAAATCGCACTTGCGTAATGAGCAGTTATTGAAACAGGTGTTTAGTATAAAACACATGCTCATTCAGTCTCAGTGCTTTTATAATCTTATAGCTTGTACATAGCTCTTGGCTTGTTTTTTCGGCGAGCTTGCTTCAGTTATTTTTACAATTATTTTGTTGCTTTCCGTGAACCGAGTTGTTTTCCCGAGAACGTTAATTTAACCCCTTTTATTAAAGTAGTCTGCTTCGTTTCCTAAAATTCACTTTAACGTTAGACGCAATTATCGATTTATTCTTGGATTTTTAATTCTTGTGTGTAGCTGTGGTTAGACTAATTCTCTCGCTAATGCTTTCAAAAACAACATCCTGGTCAGTGTTATCTAAAGAAAATTCAGAGTCTATTGAGGGGGAACTTTCACAGAAATCTTCTTCGCAGTCATCATCTTCACTAAAATCACTACCACAGGACTCCCAACACATTTTAGTCCTCCAAAAGGGGGAAAGGGGACAATTTTTATTTAAAAGGGGGACTTTGGGGGGACCATTCCTACTAAAACTAGTCGTTGGGGGGCTACCGTAATACTTACCCATCATGGATATGCATAATGTAAAATATTAAAATAAAAAATGTGTAAACTACTTATAAAATGCATTGCAATTCAAATAAAATCGAGGCTTGATGACGTCACAAACTTTAAAGGCTCGATTATTGAATTGCTTGAAAGAAACATCCTTATAACTCCAAAAATAATAATCCTATTAACTAGCGGTTTATTGCATCTGATTAAGCGTCAAATTTACAATTAAAATATATCTTTGAAGTGAAATTTGGATGAAATACAGGGTCATGAAAAATCGAAGAGTGTGGAAATAGGATTCCAAATATTTCGGCAACTCATTATCCGATCGACTTCATGCTTTATGCAAAATTTGTTTTTTATTGTCTTTTATATTCATTTCTTCAAATAACCAATTTAGAAAATTTTTATGTACCTTTTATCAGAACGAATATTTCGAGAGTCCGAAAAAAATAGTTCCGGTTAATCGAGGTTATTGAAATGAAATAAGCTTCTTCCCATTATTACATACTAAGTACATGCCAAATTGAAAGACTCTATCTCAATTTTTTCGGGAGATAGAGCGTTTACAGACACACAGCAAATTTTTTTTTCTAAAAATGTGTTTTTCGGAATCTCCAGTGTCTAAAATGTGTAAATCCGTCAAATTTTTTTTTCCGATTTTCAAAACGATTACAAGACTTACCCTATACTACGTATGATGGGTAAGTAAAAGGGGACTTTGGGAGACCATTTATATTTAAAAAGGCT
The DNA here is from genome assembly GCA_963931845.1 of Maratus michaelseni. NCBI lineage: Eukaryota > Metazoa > Arthropoda > Arachnida > Araneae > Salticidae > Maratus > Maratus michaelseni. The sequence continues at coordinate 73,495,658 of OZ007598.1, forward strand.
ACTGAAAACGGAACACATGTCTAAAATACTGCACCAAGTTTTAATAGAAGCCTAAATATCCAAAATTAAAAAAATTACCTCAGAAAATATATTAATTGATTATGTTTACAAAAAAAAAAAAGATTCCATTAAACAATGTACATAGCTTTATTTAACACACACTTAAATATCCTATGGCAAAATGGGTTATATTTAGAACAGCAAAAAATGCTTTAGAATAAAATAATTTTAATAATAATTTTAATAGAAGCCTAAATATCCAAAATTAAAAAAATTACTTCAGAAAATATATTAATTGATTATCTTTACAAAAAAAAGGATTCCATTAAACTAGGGGTGCACAACCTTTTTAAGCGAAGGGCCACTTACAAAAATGACTGGGTTGTCGAGGGCCACCATCAGTAGAATTTTGTTTATAGGAGGTGTGATGGGGGGGGGAGTAGCCCTCTAGGTTCCTTCCTTCCCAGTCAACGTATTCAGTTCTGTTGGCAAGGATATATCAACAGTTTACGTTTGTATTTATACAAGAGATATAGCTAAGATTATTTTCAAAGAGTGAAAATACTCCTTGACTTTATTTGAGGGAGTAAATTTAGCTTTAAAGATTGCCAGTGCCGAAAAAAAATTTTGCTTTCATGACTGAAGGCGGGGAGGAGAAGAAACATATATTATTCTAAATTGTACTTCTTAACATATTCAGTCATAAAATGTGGATATCAATTAGAGGTGCACAACCTTTATAAGAGGAGGGCCAGTCACAAAAATGACTGGATTGTCGAGAGCCAACATCCATAGGGTGAACAAAATTTTGTTTCAGGGAAAGAGGGGGAGGATCGGCCTAAAAGTTCATACAAATGCTAATTTTAAAAGGAGAATTAGCTCCCTATACTCAACCACCTCCTTAGTCACCCATTTCAGTTGGTAAGGATAGAAAAATCTTGCATTTATTTTCCATGTGCGATTGACAATATTCATAGTTTTTTTCCGTGATTGACAAAATTCACAATTTTTACGCGCCCGTTCGGCAAAATTTACGATTTACACGCATCCGATCAGTAAAATTCGCGATTTTTACGTACCTGACCGGCAAAATTTGCGACTATTAAGCGCCCGATTGGCGAAATTTGCGATTTTTTTCACAACCGATTGCCAAAATTTGCGATTTTTATGTGCTCGAATGGCAAAATTCATGATTTTTACATGTGCAATCGGCGAAATTCGTAGTTTTTACGCACCTAATCGGCGAAATTTGCGATTTTTACGCACCCGATTGGCAAAATTCACGACTTTTACGCAGACGATTGGCGAAATCTACAATTCATACGCACCCGATCGGCAAAAGTAACGATTTTTACGGGCCTGATCGACAAAATTCATGATTTTTACGTGCCTGATTGGCAAAATTCACGATTTTTACGGGCTCGATCGACAAAATTCACGTTTTATACGTGCCGATCGGTAAAATCCGTGATTTGTACGCATATGATCGGCAAAATTCGCGATTTTTACGGGCCCGATCGGCAAAATTCACGATTTTTACACCGGTGATCAGCGAAATTTGCGATTTTTACACACCCGATCGGCAAAATTCGCGATTTTTACGCAGATGATCGGAGAAATTTACAATTTACACGCACCCGATCGGCAAAAGTAACGATTTATACGCACCCGATCGGCAAAATTCACGACTTTTACGCAGACGATTGGCGAAATCTACAATTCATACGCACCCGATCGGCAAAAGTAACGATTTTTACGGGCCTGATCGACAAAATTCATGATTTTTACATGCCCGATTGGCAAAATTCACGATTTTTACGGGCTCGATCGACAAAATTCACGTTTTATACGTGCCGATCGGTAAAATTCGTGATTTGTACGCATACGATCGGCAAAATTCATGATTTTTACGGGCCTGATCGGCAAAATTCACGATTTTTACACCGGTGATCAGCGAAATTTGCGATTTTTACGCACCCGATCGGCAAAATTCGCGATTTTTACGCAGATGATCGGAGAAATTTACAATTTACACGCAGCCGATCGGCAAAAGTAACGATTTATACGCACCCGATCGGCAAAATTCACGATTTTTACGGGCCCGATCAGCAAATTCATGATTTTTACGCAGGTGATCGGCGAAATTTACGATCTATACGCTCCCGATCGACAAACTTTGCGATTTTTATGGGCCCGATCGACAAAATTCACGATTTTTACGCATACGATCGGCGAAATTTACGATTTATATGCACCTGATCGGCAAAATTCGCGATTTATACGCACCCTATCGGCAAAATTCGGGATTTTTACGAGCCGGATCAGCAAAATTCATGATTTTTACGCAGGCGATCTTCGAAATTTACGATTTATACACACCTGATCGGCAAAATTTGCGATTTTTATACACCCGATGGTCGAAATTCGCGATTGTTACGCATCCGATCGGCGAAATTTGGAAAATTTCGTGATTTCTATGCACCCGATCGGCGAAATTCACGATTTTTTGCATCCGATCGGCGAAATTGATCCGCGGGCCACCAGTAATCCGATCGCGGGCCACTTTTGGCCCGCAGGCCACAGGTTGTGCACCCCTACATTAAACAATGTACATAGCTTTATTTAACACACACTTAAATATCCTATGGCAAAATGGGTTGTATTTAGAACAGCAAAAAATGCTTTGGAATAAAATATAAACAGTAAAAATTAACGCATCTAAGAAAATATTAAATCAATCAATTGTTAGCGGAGTTACACATTAACAATTATAAAAATATAGTGCATTTCATGGAATTTAAAACATGTAGTAACAGTAATCAGTGAATAAAAAAATACAGCATAACAATGCCTTCTGTTAAGCAATAAAATTTAAAATTAGATTAACATATACATTGTTAATTATTAACTCAAACATAAAATTCAGTTCCTTTCTATACAATAGAAACTGAGATGCTATAATGTTCATCTGAAAAAGCATAGTATGGCAACGCCCCCTGGGTAGTGATCAAAACCACTATTGAATGAATATTCATAATCATCTTACATATTAAATTGGTGAATTTCTATCCCAAACATGCAGTGATCTGGTTATCATGGAAATCATTAAAAATGTGACCCAGTAGCGCCACCTGTTGTGTGAAATACACCAAAATCTAATCAGCATCAATTTATGTGAAGGGTTAACTGAATATGAAATTTGATGAAATTTCACCCAGATTGCCTTATTTAAATACCTCATGTAAAATGTAAAAAATGCAGCCTAACAGTGCCACCTGTTGGGCCATATACGCCAAAACATAATCAGCACATCTATGTGTTAAAGTCTCATTAAATAGGGCATTTGATGAAATTCCATGCTTCAGTTTTTGATACAGAATGGCTACAAAATGTGTATCACAAACAGAGAGAGATTTAAAAGAAATTATCAAATTGTATTCAGGTCAACCTAAAATATTTAAATCCATAAAATTTTTAAAAAATGGAAATTATTTGCATGATTCCAATATTTTCTTCTGATAAATATATATTAAAGAAAGTATTTAAAAAAGAAGAATTTTTAATTAAGATTTCCTTTAATAGCTGAGATACACTTCTCCCCATCAAAAACAAAACTACATCTATAATAACATAGAAGTTTATCTATATGCTGAAGAGACTGTTGCGCATAGAGCTACGAGATTTGATAGGAAGGTACCTGTAAGTCTAAAGTTAGTTTTTGAATTTTTTTTTGTTAATTTTTTTTATTATTTAGTTTTTATGGGATTTTTACCCTTCATGTTTCATGGTGATTTTTTCACATTAATAAAAGGAATTCAATTTAAACTTTTTAGCCCAGTAACAATCTTATTCCTTTTTTCAATAAAGTTTACTCTGAATTTGTATAGTGATTTTTAAATTTTTCCCAAAATTTTTATGCAAATTTCAGTTTTTTTTTTTTTTTTTTTTTTTTTTTTTTTTGTGTGTGTGTGTGTGTGATTTGTGGTAACTTTTTGACATTCGTAAAAAGAATTCGGTTGCGAACTTTTATATTTTGTTCTTCTGCAATTGCATTTTTTAATTTAAATTTTTTCCAATTTTTAGCTTTTTTTTTGTTGTTGTTGTTGTTTATACGTTCCGTGGCGATTTTATGACATTTGTGACAGAGTTCCGGTTACATTGTTAACTATAGTAATTTTTTTCTTCTGCAATTTTTATACATTTTCCAGTGATTTTTTGCAGAGTAGTAAAAGGAATCCGGTTTCAATTTTTTTTAGTTTAATATAGTAAATGTTGCCCTCTTTTTATTTTTTCTTCTGCGATTTTTATACATTTTGCAGTGATTTTTTTGCAGAGTAATATATGGAATGCTGTTTAAATTTTCTTAGACCAATATAATAAATGTTGTCTTCTCTTTAATAAAGTTTGTTTGAAATTCGTGCAGCAATTTTTTTATTTTGCACAATTTATGTGATTTTTAGATTTTTTTCATGTGTTTTGCGGCGATTATCAGAATGTCGAAGCATTCTGAAAAGAGTCTGGTTTCAATCTTTTAGCCCAGTTTAATAAATTTTGTCCTCTCCTTTCAATGGAATTTATTTGGAATTTGTGCAGCAATTTTTAATTTTTAGCTAATTTTTTATGCAGTTTGAGTTTTTTTATGTTTTGCGGCAATTTTATGACAGTAAATTTTGTCTTGAAGATTTTTCAATTTTTAGTAATTTTTAATGATATTTCTAATGTGTTTTTAAATATTTTTCTACATTCTGCGGCGATTTTTTGACATCCGTGAAAGAATTCTGGTCACAATGTTTTAGCCCATTATAATAAATGTTGTCCTCTACGATTTTTTAACTTTTAGCGATTTTTAAGTTTTTTGCATTTTGTGGCAATTTTTGCACATTAGCAAATGTTTTTTCCAGTCATAAAAAGAGGACTTTAGGGGGGAAAAAAAGGACCATTTGGGAGCCTTGAATATCATTTAAAAAATTTTGCAATTCTTCTGCATAACGTGGATCAGAAGGATAAATAATCAACGGACCTAACTTCAAAGCCATCGGTACTACCTACTGCAGAAAATTGTAACACTGAGAGGGAGATGAGGTCTCGCAGACTGCTCTAGAAGAATGTGATATAATTTTACCGGGATGCAGCTGCCAGAACATTCTGATAATAAAGCATCAAGGCGAAGGTCACGAAACATGAAGCTAGGGGAAGAATCCATTCAATTGGAGGCAGGGTTGTTTGATTTAAATCAGCTTGATTTAAATCGTGATTTAAATCATGATTTAAATCAAATGATTTTTTTAAAAAAATCTTTGATTTAAATCAGTTTTTTTAACATTCATATTTACTGGCTGAATAAGGATCAAATTCCTCATTCATGTTAAAATAAAAGTTAAAATCATTCATTTCAGATTAAAAATTACCTTTTAATAACATTAAATAAAACTTTTATAGATTAAAAATACTATTATATTATGAAAGTAAATGCAACACTGCATTAAAAATATTATCTATCCATAGTACATTCTCCAAAACTACTGATAAATACTTACTAATTTTTAAAGTTTTTTTTTCTTAGTCACTTCCATTTTCAAAATGCTGAAGCTAAAGTTAAATCTATTTAATATAATAGTATTTTCAGTGGAGAGTCACTTTCTCTAAAGCAAATTATACATAATTCATAAGTTTGTTCTACATTTACCTGCAAATTACAATATCCTGTATGTTGATGTATTGATCATATAATGTGATCAATACATGAACTAATTATAACATAAATATTTGGACTGTTTGTCTAACATAGAATTAATTCCAGTTTCATGTTTCTTCTATAATTGAAAATACTTTAATCCCTGTAACTGATCCCTTTCCTCTTTCTTTTCCTAGAATTCATTGCTTATTGCAATGGAAAAAAATAAGAAATGTTATTGTACTATGCTAAGCACTAAGCAGTAATATTTGTATTGTTAAATAAGCAAGATTGTTTTCTAAAATTGATCATGGCTGAGTAGGGGGGGGGGGGGGGGCAAAAACACTGATAATTGATAGCTTCACACTTTTAGTTATAGGATTACCTTGCATTTGGTGCCTTAGAATAGTATAGTGTGAATTTGACTAATGATGAAAAAAAGAAAGCCTTACTTTTTACAGTTCACATTTTATATCCGTGATAATGAAATTTCAAGGAAAATCTGATCCCTTTTCTGAATTTTTATTTGATGAAGACATCGTAACAAAGATTTCTCCCCTAGATTGGTGGAAAACACACTTTGATTCAGAAATTTGTGTATCAGATGGTGAGGGGAGTGTAAAGAAAGCCATAGAGCAACTGCTTACAGCAACAGCTACTTCTTCCTCCATGAAACAGATTTTTTCAACATATGGTTTAGTTCAATCTAAACTTAGAAATAAATTAGGAAATGATAAAGCAGCCAAATTGGCGTTTGTATACAAAACCTTAAATGCATAAATAGTTAAAAATGCTAATATAATTACATATATGTAAATAATTACAAAATAAAAACCAGATTTTGTAAGAGATTGAATTTTAATCTAATGTTAAACTATAATTTTATATTAATGATTAATGGTAATTATCTGTTTATAGATATTCACCAATGTTAAACTGTTTCTATTTAATATTTTGTCATAACTTAAAAATTATAGAATTGTTCTCGCATGATGCATAATAAATATATACCCATATGCATTTAGCATTCTTTTTGTATTTATTACACGTTGTTATATAAAATATGTGTTATTTGGAGTAATACACGAAAGAAAATTTTAATTACTTTTAAATTAAATAGAAATTTATACATATAACACACATATTTATATGTATAACAATTTAATATTAGAATGTTTTAAATTTTAAATGAATCATCTAAATTTGTTTGCAACAATTTTAAATTTAAATTATTTTGAATTCATATCTAGAAATTGTAATGAAATAGAAATATGTAAATCTATGCAGAAAATATAAATAAATATGTGCAGAGTACACAAATAATATTATACTATAAGAATATTTAAAAAAATCAAAAAAATCCGATTTAAATCAAAAAAATCTGATTTAAATAAAAAAAATCCGATTTTTTTGATTTTTTAAAAAAAATCACGATTTTTAACAACCCTGATTAGAGGAAGCATGAAATAGGGGTGATGGGAGAAAGATGGTATGCGGTCTGTGAGACCGCACGTCCCCTGTTACGGGTTAATTTATTCATTTGACATGGTCATGAAATCTCAGGAGGGGGGGGGGGGGAATTTTTGTTAAAGCATAGTTAAGTTTCTTTTGTTACTTTGTTTAAATATATTTCAATTGTTTTTCTGTTAAATATCGTTTGCATTTTACTACAATTTAATATATTCTGTTTCGTTAATAAATATAATTTCTTTTTAAACTTACTTATTCTCATTTCATCACCACAAGGTTTACTTCATTTATTTAATAGTTCAAGATTATCTTTCAGGTTTTGCTTTTTAGTTTAATTGATACTGTACTCTGATAAATTTAATATTACAGGCAAAGTTCTTTAATTCGCACAAGTTGGGACCAAAAGTTGTGCAGATTATAGAATATTGCGGATTATGGAGTATTATGGATTGTGTGTTATTTTTTAAATTTCTGGACATTTTCATTCCATTTTCAGTATGACATAAAAAGTTAAATATGAAATAAAGTAATTAATTTAATATCCTATCTCAAAAAATGCAAATTTAAATTATTTTACTAAAAAATTGATAGATATATATATTTAAAGAGTAATTACATTGATAATTTGATATATGACAATTAAATTTTTTTTTTTTCCCAGGATCATTTTCAGCAAGAAGTATAGCAAAAATATATGAAAAGAATAAATTATGCACAAAAATATAATAATAACCAATACAAAAATAAAATAGAGAAAATTTTAATAATGGGAAAGTATAAAAACCTTTCATAACAGATATTGATGAGCAGAATGATTAACAACTGAAAAAGGAACTTTTCAATAAACTTTGATGAAGGATGAAAAATAGCATCTTGGAATATTGAATAATAAGGTAAGTGATGCAAATATGGCCAATGCAGGTAATATGGCTAACCCGCAATAATGTTATTAACTGCAGTGAAATTCAAAAGATGGTACTTGAATCAAGTCGCTGGATGTTTGACAAACAAAGTCTAGTACTAGTACCGTGCTGCACGCAATCTTTGATCACATGCTAAGGAGGGCAGCCATTAGTGATTTGTTGTTAGTTGTGTTGGCGTATTATAAATTTGTCTCTTGGAAATTTGTTATTTTTCTTATTTAAGCAAAGTATCTGTAATTAGTGTTATACATAATATTTTAGCTGGTTTAATGGTCTTTTAAACAGCGTACGTAAATTTCAATATCTGAGTGTTCAGACAGACATCCGCATGCTTTTACAAAACTCATTATTGTTGGCAATATGCCCAATGGGCATATTACATGCACGTATGGCCATATTACCTGCACATGCACATTTGGCCATTCCCTAATTCTTTATTCACTTATTTATATAATTATTTTATTTATGTACTAACCAGTTAAATAGTACACTACTGGCATTAAATAACAAATCAATAAACTTTTAAAAATATATATTACTATCTAGAGACTAAATATATCTAGAGACATGGCAGTGTGTCAGCCACGTTAGTCTGGCATACTAGTGTGTTATATTACGTGAACCATTTTGAGATTATATCGCCAAATTTCGACACACTTCTATTGAAAATCTTCATTATCATTCTGCATTAAATAACAAATCAATAAACTTTTAAAAATATATATTACTATCTAGAGACTAAATATACCTAGAGACATGGCAGTGTGTCAGCTAAGTTAGTCTGGCATACTAGTGTGTTATATTATGTGAACCATTTCGAGATTATATCGCCAAATTTCGACACACTTCTATTGAAAATCATCATTATCATTCTGCATTAAATAACAAATCAATAAACTTTTAAAAATATATATTACTATCTAGAGACTAAATATACCTAGAGACATGGCAGTGTGTCAACCAAGTTAGTCTGGCATACTAGTGTGTTATATTACGTGAACCATTTCGAGATTATATCGCCAAATTTCGACACACCTGTATTGAAAATCTTCATTATCATTCTGCATTAAATAACAAATCAATAAACTTTTAAAAATATATATTACTATCTAGAGACTAAATATATCTAGAGACATGGCAGTGTGTCAGCCACGTTAGTCTGGCATACTAGTGTGTTATATTACGTGAACCATTTCAAGATTATATCGTCAAATTTCGACACACTTCTATTGAAAATCTTCATTATCATTCTGCATTAAATAACAAATCAATAAACTTTTAAAAATATATATTACTATCTAGAGACTAAATATACCTAGAGACATGGCAGTGTGTCAGCCAAGTTAGTCTGGCATACTAGTGTGTTATATTACGTGAACCATTTCGAGATTATATCGCCAAATTTCGACACACTTCTATTGAAAATCATCATTATCATTCTGCATTAAATAACAAATCAATAAACTTTTAAAAATATATATTACTATCTAGAGACTAAATATACCTAGAGACATGGCAGTGTGTCAGCCACGTTAGTCTGGCATACTAGTGTGTTATATTACGTGAACCATTTCGAGATTATATCGCCAAATTTCGACACACTTCTATTGAAAATCTTCATTATCATTCTGCATTAAATAACAAATCAATAAACTTTTAAAAATATATATTACTATCTAGAGACTTTGTTATTAATATGCTGTAATTTTTATTTTTAAACAATGCTGAAATAATGCAGTAGGTAAGTTTGAGTGAATTTTATTTGAACTTCACACCCACTTACATATTGCTTATTTTCTTGGCAGTTATTTTTACAGAACTTGGTTCTTTTTTTTTACAGTTATGTTTTTGTTAGATACCAAGTAAACACAATTGCAATCAAATATAATAATGTTAAAATAAATTAGGTTACTTAAAAGTTAAAAGAATTTTAGCTGAAATTCATTCTCTAAAATTCTCTCCCATTTGTGTTTTAGACTATGAATCCCGAAAAGAAAAGAGGCCTTTGGAGCCAGGAAAGCCTAAATGAATGTTTGAGAGCAGTAAAAGAAGGTAAATTATCACAAAATGCTGCTTCAAAAAGGTATGGAATTTCTAGACAAACTCTTTGTCGATATATTGTTCATAACAAGTCTTATAAATCATCATTGGGTAGAAAACCAGTTCTCACACCAGATCAGGAAAAAGATCTTACCACAAGAATTTTTAGGCTTGCTGATATCGGTTATTCTGTTATGTCAAAAATCAACAAATTCTGCGTTTTTAAATTTTGCAGTGAAAATTAAATTCCTCACAATTTTTCATTTGGAAAAGGCATGGCTGGCTGGTACTGGTTGAAAGCCTTTTTAGCAAGAAATCCGAATGTTTCAAGGAGGAAAAGTCAACAAATGAATCCTGCCAGAGCAGCAAAAGCTCAATAAATATACTGTGGATGATTTTTTTTAGTAAATTACGAAAGGTTCTAATTGACAATAGTCTCATGATCTCCCCAGAACGAATATTTAATATGGATGAAAAAGGCTGCCGTCTCAGTTTGCATAAAGATCTAACTGTTTATGCTCAAAAAGAGTGCATTTTGTTGCTAAAGAACATGGTGAAAGTATAACAATTGTGGCTTGCGGTAATGCAACTGGGGCTACTATTCTCCCTATGATTTTGTATAAAGGTAAGAGAATGAAACCAGAGTAGGTTGGTAATCTGCCTGCAGGTTCTGCATGTGAAATGACACCAAAAGGAAGCATGACAACCCAGATCTTTGTTAAATGGATCAGTCATTAACACAATGAACATGTTTGAAGAATGAGAATTAAATCCAGCACTCATAGATATGTAGAAAAAATATGTAAGCTCGGGCCCAACCCGAATGTAATTGAAAAAAAAAAAAAAAATTGGGCTGAGCCTGGTCTGCAGTCCAAGCCGGCTATATCTCTGCAAGTCTACAAAATAAATCTTGTGAACTATTCCATGCAATCAGAACCAAATTAACCCATTTTTTGAATTAGTTTTGATACAATATCCAATGTGTCTGGTTCAATCTTAAGGAATTAGGTCATGTAAAATACACTGCATAATCAGCATAAGAGGAAGATATGGCCATGGAA